>CM056170.1:19260061-19448909 GCA_029691765.1 Entomobrya proxima | reverse complement strand
CGGTGGTATTGGATTGGAATAAGCAATTACATTATGCCATGTCATACCACACACACTATTTTTTATACTTTGTTCACTTTCTTGGCTTTAGCCACATGGACAACTAGGTACATTACCTGGATTGCTAGATGGAAAAACGCGTTGTCTTTTATAAAACTTATGGCTTATGAAGCAGCTAAAAGGAAAAGGCTAAAATAGCCTATTTATCCCATTTCACGCTCAATATAGCTTGCTAGTAGCTTCTTGGCTGTCATGAAATTCGGTTACATGCATAACACGCTAAAATATAAATCCAACAAAGTAGTATTCAGTTTTTAAAGTATTGACCAACAGGCTATTTCCGTGTGTGGATTTTTCCAGGGAAAATAAATAGCTGTCTATTTTAAACTGGAGAAGAAAACATAATACATAAGCTAACAAAGAACTTAACTACATACACTAGGAAAAAATGTAAGTACAAAAATAAGTACAAAGTAGAGCGCACATGCCTACTTGAAAATATTCAAATTCAAAAATAAAAAGTATTGAACCAAACGACAGAAATAAATCGAGAAAAACGGGCTGTCAATAAGAAAATGATGGTTTGGTATAAATTATTTTAAAGCACAAGGACAGTTTCCTTTAAGGAGGTTTCGGAGAAGGAAAGGATGAGCGGAGAGGCTGTTTGGGTAAGTTGGAGTTGACATAAAGTTTTAGATAATTTGTTAGAATTTTGAATTGTTATGAAAAAAGTTTTAGTTTAGAACTGTGTAACGCCGAATTAGGTAAAACTGAATTTTTTGGGAACCATCCTCATAGCAGGTCGGATAAATATTGCTGTCGAATAATTTTAAACCATTAAGATCCATTTTAACCAACACTCTAATCGCTCTTTATACACGGCTTGGTCATAGTGTATCCATCCAAATCCCGATTCAATCTATGTCCATAGTCCATTCTCCATTTCTAACTAAAATGGGATAAATTACATACAATGTACATTTATTAATGGAGATTGCAATGACACTGATAGCTAATATTCCCATTTAGCTCAATTATCATCACGCTACAGCATGCAATGCAATCCGCTCTTCTTCAATTCTGATGATGATCATGCCTCACGCGAATGAGCATCATCACCAGAATATAGCCAAAAGAATACACATACAAACATACAGTAAGCATTTTCTTTTTACTTTAAGTAATCAAGTCCATACCAATTTTAATAGTGGGATATAATATTCATATCATTGGTTATGGGATGGGAACAGGTACGCAGAGACCATCAATTTATAGATATTCACAAAATGCACGCAATTTTAGAGCTAAACCGCGCTT
This sequence comes from Entomobrya proxima, assembly GCA_029691765.1. NCBI lineage: Eukaryota > Metazoa > Arthropoda > Collembola > Entomobryomorpha > Entomobryidae > Entomobrya > Entomobrya proxima. Next base: position 19,447,592 of record CM056170.1, on the reverse strand, counting down.
TCTGTGCTGCTGAAAAAGGAAAGGTGCAACGCACTTCACCTTATAGTTTATCTTTCCACTTATTACTTAGTATACCTGTTCATGTACATATCTCTCAGAGGTAAAAAGGTTGCTGTATTATTCAACAGCAATCAAATCAGAGGCTTTTTCTACCATTCTCTTGTGTAGACACAGGTGCGCAGTTTGGTACAATCACATCTACATACCTAAATAATTTCATAGCTTTTGCAGGTATCACTGCATGCAGTAAATTAATTCAGTACCGTGCATCGTAAAAAATTCCATTGCAAATGCCCATCTCCCTATACCCCACTTTACATTCATTTAGCAGCATTTATATATTATAGCTTGTAATTTCTCAGGTTGGGTTTGTACACACACCTTTTTGTTGGCTTTATGAACTAACTTTGATCTCCTCACTGCTCACTTCTCACAAAAACTTTTAAGCCATCAGTCATCACCGCATCATTCATTGTAACATGATACATATATAAGTTGTAAGTGTGTGCTATATCCTCAAAGAAAATTACAAGCCAACACATTAGGCGACAACAGAAGCTCTCAGCACACCACTTGAGTGTAAAATCAGTCAATGCTAAACTTAATACTACGCGTGTGGGGGATTGTGATATTGCCCACATGGCAGAATGGGTTTTATTTTGGATAACACGACATTTTGCTGCTAATCCATTTTATTGTACTGCCATAAGGTCTGCTCCTCGTTAAACCAGAGAATTCATGCTAAATGATATATAGCTTGGGTTGCTCATTTTCCCAGCGTTCATAGTCCGCAAACATAACTAATTGGATTTATTTGCATTTTGTGCGTTTGTGCCTTGTGGCATATTGGCACTAATGGATCATGAATCATGCTCGGCTTTAATATTTTCATACTTTTTTTAGTTGTGTTGTCAATTTCTGCGCATAATGACGCATCATACCTCTACCAGCTTTTAAAATATTTTTTATAAAAAAACTCATGCGTTTTTACATAACAAAGCAAACTTGTATAAAATTTTGACAATTGTGCATTGAGCATTGTAAGTTGTTAAACAATCAAACAAAGTGTTTAATCCCCAATTCATATTAAGTATTTATATATTATTTTTCCCCTTAGATGTTCCCCGAGAACATCGTCAACATCGCCAATAGTCAGCATTCATCATTTTGGACCTCATCGTCCTCTGATCATCCTCTGGAACTGGAGCATCAGTGTGGTGTTCCCTTTTTTCCTGGTGCTGTTGTTGTGGGCCCAGAGCCACCAAAACCACACGCGATAACCCAAAAAAACTCATCCTTTACCATCAACATCCTCCACAACATCCACATGAGCAACAGCAATAATATTATTACATGTGACTAGAGAAAAAATTAAGCGCCATTGTAAATCCCATCTTCTTCAAGTTTAGTACATATTTTCTTCTAAAAACCTACTTCATTTCATTCATCCAATTCACCATTCTCTTAAATGAAATTACTTATCCGCAAAAACCATCAGCACCACAAACAAGTGTACAACAACAGGGAATTATCCTATGAATATGCCTTGTGCATAAAAATTATCTTGAGGACAACCTAAACAATAATATGCGTATAATATACTAGTACACAGAGTGGAGGAGGACACAGCTTCGATGATAATAATGATGACGAAGAGGATTCTCATTCTGACCATCATCCAACTTGTATTCAAAGTATGATCACGATAGCCCATTATCCTTTCAAGGATACTCTCCTCTGTTCACACAACCTCTCTACCATTCTTCTGCCTGGCTACTACTACACCACTTGTACAATTGCTTCTGAGGTAAATGCTAATACATTTTGCAAAAAATATATAAAATATTAAATAGTGGGCAAAAAAATTATTGGTTTAAGCATAAGCAGGATATATTACATTACATAAATTAAAACCAGCAGCAGAGAGGATTACTATTACTACTTACTACGAAGTTAAAAAATGAGCATTTTGTAGGATGAACATTAAATGGATATGTAGTCCACAGGGTGTATACACTAAATGTAGCTAAGTACAGGAGTTTAATAGGTAGATATGCACAAACCGCCACACGTACACCAAAGAAAATGCGTAGAATACTAGCTTGGTTTACTGAAGGAGAAGGGGCCGTCTTTAAATTACGTAATACAATTAATCCCACATAAAATTGCAAAATCTTTTTCAATAAATTCAGTTTTCTGAGTTTAAATCCTGTAAGTTCTGTAAGGTTTTCAATAGTTTTTAAAACCTGTAGTGTGGATGAACCCCTTATTCCCTAAAACTGTTAGTTTGTTCTATAAAACGCTACCCTTTTATCCGCTACATATCGTCGTTGTACGGAAAAGGAGGAAAGGATATCCTCAAAAAGCCAACTCAGTGTTCACTCTACTCAGTACTGTGCTGCCTGTACACTGAGTAGGATAGCTCTCTTTTGGATTTTTCTCTATATTATGCCATGATGATGATCATGATGGAATAAAGTGATGATTTGGTTCTATTCTTTCTATCCATAAAACTATTCTGGCTTAGCTTCTTGACGTGTTAAAGCCCCCTCAAAGTAAACTCTTGTGCCATTTAGCCAACATGAGCATCCATCGCAGATGAGAGATGCTTTCTGCGGGAAAGATCAAGCCGTACTCTCTCTCACAAATTCACAAATGGCTTAATATTTTTAAGGAAAGTAAAAAAAATAGTTCTGAACAGTTTAGATTTTGGTACGGTTTTGACTCCTTCTCAGAAAAATAAATTAGGGGCAGGTGAAACAGCCTTAAAAATTACATTAGCCATGCTGCCTGGTTAATAGAGAGTTGTAGGCCTTTTTTAGTGCAATAATTTATTTTACTGAAAGCCAGTGAAGCTAAATTTGTAATTAAAAAAGATGTGAAATTTTTGGGAAGAATTTGGCTTACAAAATAAAACCTGGTTAATTTTTTGGTTTGGTTTGATTTTTTTTTTTCGGGGGATTGAAAAGAAGGGGGATATTTTTGAGACTGTGGTTATCTGAGAGGTAGATAAGGTGGTGAAAATTAAGAAAAGTGCGCGGGGCGGTGGAGGAGGTGGTGGAGGAGGCGGTGGTGTCCAGCACAATCCCGGCGCTGAGGAGGGGGGTGGAGGTGTCATCCGGAAGGCTACCGCCGGGAAGAAGAAGAAAAAGGAGACGACCACCACAGCCGAGCAAAGTAGTGCTGTTGCTGGACAAGGTCAGAGTGAAGGGATGGAGCAGGCAACGGCGGGAAAGGCACCTCCCCCCATGGGCCTCCCCTCGGGGGTGATACTGAACATGAGGGGCGCGCAGGGAATTGGTGCTACTGGTTTGCCCCCGCCAGGAAGTGCTCAAGCTCAGGGGGGTATGGTGGGCAGTCCAGGACCGCCGGGGAAGGGAGGACCCAGGATGATTAATCTTAGTCCACAAATGATGGCCAATATCAATCGACCTGGGAATCCTGTAAGTTTGCGGTTAAGAAAAATTTGTATAATTTTTTATATAAAAAGCGTAATTAATCTCCCATTGCACACTGAAAATATATGGTAAAACAGTAAGTTAATCAATTTTTATGATGAAATTTGGGTTTAATTGATGATTATTTTATTCCCTGAGTAAGTTAAGTAAATTTGCAAATAAATTTGCAACTCTGCACTTTTACAAGAGGAGATGGGGCGGGCGGCTGTTTTTAGAGTAGAATCCACGTGGCTAATTATCTGTTTTTGTTTGGAATAGTTAAGTTAATTGTTGTAGTATTTATAGTGGATTAGTTAGTCAGTCAGAGTGTTTTTGCTGTTGTTGTTGTCAAATTATTGCTGTTAAACTGTCACAGGACACATCTGTTAAACTCTTTGTCTATATTTTTTGCTTCTTGCTATGTAACTGCCATTCTGTGATTGTTTCTGTAATTAACTATTAATTGGTTTATTGTTAAATGTTCTGTAGTGTAATTAGCGGGTAATAGAGGGTGTTTGTAGAAAAAGCACGTTTTTATTTTGTAGCATGCACATGCACCTGTGTAGGTCACACCGCACACCGGTGACAAGAGTGCGGTGATGATGATTACTTTTTTAATGGGCTATTGTTAAAAATTTGTTTGGAATTGGTAAATTTTTAGTTGTAATTTTAAAGACAATTGTGTTTAAAGTTTGTATGCCTAAAAATGCTTTTTATTGTGGGCTTTCTGGGAACTTTGTAACGCTTTCGAAGCTGCTGCTGCGGAGTAGCCATTTTTGTAGTTTGGGTTTGTGGATTTTGGGACTTAATTTCATAGTTAGTCTTTCTAATAATTATTCTGAAGAGTTTTGTAACTAATTATGTTTTAAAACTTTGAATCTTAATTGAGTGCTCTAAATACTGTTTCTTCAAGTGTTCTACGTACGTGACGTGGTTCATTATTTCCAGTTTTTTCAGTGTCTTCATCAAACTTGGTTTCTTTAATTTTTAAATGCATGTTGTGCATGAATTGTGTTTTTCCGTGTAAAATAATCTTCGCATGGTTATCTCTTTATCTTTAAAGTGGGTGAAATTTATTAATCGTTTTTTTGTGTAATTTCTTCTTTTAAATTAAAAAATCATAAGCCTTCCGCCAGTTGCAGTGATGATGATGATCTAGAACTAGATGATGAAAGGGACAGTGTACTAAAGTATCGGTGTGATGATAAGGAAAATAATTCCGATAACGATGATAATCATAAAGTTCTAAATGTTGTAAAGACTACTAACTGCTCGCCTACTACTACTGAGCCTTCGGGCAGCCTTTCTTCTCCTGCTTCCATTACGGGTGTTTCTTCTGTTACTTCTTCAAGTGACCTCACTAAGTGTCCTCAGCAGTATCAGCAACAGCCTCAGCATGATAATAAGTATAGTAGTATTGATGATAAGTGTGAAAATGAACAATTATTGGTAGGGGACGATGATGAGGATAGTTTAGATAGAGAAGTCGAATTAGTGAAAGCCTCGTCAAGGGACAATAATGATCTCAGTCGCAGCCCCTCGCCCGATGATGAGGATTATGATGATGATGATGAGCGCTCCGTTTCCCAACTGAGTTGTCGTGCTCCCTCGATAACCAGTCCTTTTACTAATCGTCCTTTGAGCTTATCCTCCTCTCCCTCCGCACTGCCCACACCCCCTCCGATTGTGAGTCCGGGGGTGCCTTCTTCGTCAGTGACTTCGACAACGGGTGATGGTGACAACGACACTAATCAAGAGGAAAGTTGCCCTATGCCTTATGATGATGATGATGGTGCTATTGATGTTCAAGTGAAGGACTCTTCTTCTGGTTCTGAAAAACCGGAAACTGAACTAATGAACTGTGATGGTGTTGAAGATGAAAATGGTACTACTAGTTTAGAATTAGAATCTTGTAATACCTCAGCAGTTAAGGAAAACCAAGTAGTCAGAGAAAACGGTGATAGTGAAAATGTAATTACAGGTAGTAATGGTGGTACTAGTGATGATACTAATGATAATCAAAAGACTTTCACAGAAACTTGTGAACAAGATAATGATGATGGTGCTCAGTTAGACAGTGAAACAAATAAGTGCAATTTCTTGGAGGAAACTCATGTGCCTAGCCCAACGCAACCAGAGTATACGACTACAGTGACAAACGCGGAAAGTGTCACTGGTGATGATACCGGTGAGAATAATAGTCCTAATGCAACCAAAAGTGATAATTTAGGTGCTTTACAAGAAAGTTCAAGTAGAAACGGTAGTCCACAGAGTGCTAATAGTAGTGTAGATAATGATTATAATGATAAGTCAACCGATCCAGTTTGTGTTCAAAATAATAATGGTGATGATGGTGAAAAGTCGTCGGTGATTGTCAAGTTGACAGAGCAAAATGGTAATGGTACTAGTGTTGGTGACAATGATGATAATGTAGAGACTGTAGCAGGTGCTGTTGATGACAAAGTGGATGATCAAGGGGTAAAGTGTGCTGAGACTAGTTCAACTGTAACGGAAACAGAAAACCGGGTTGTGGAGCAAGTTGAGGAACCTCCGCCGCTGGTACACGAGACAAACAACCTTGTTGACATGGGCCAGGATGTGAGCAAAGATCAGCCAGAAAGTGAAGATGGACCATCAGTAGACGAAGATCAAGATGCTGATGACACAACGGTAAATGATGTGGACGATGTAAATCTGGACATGTTTTCGGATTCCGGGGTTGAGGACGCCTTGTCAAACGGAGCTGGGACTCAACAAGTGGGAAGGGCTTATGGTAGCACGGAAGAAGTTATTCGAAGGAACTCCTTTCCAAATCCAGAAAACGGATTACGGGAAGAAACTGAAGTTGGAGGGGAAGACAGACCCAGTAAACTTGTGGATCTTAACTTGGCGGATTTTATTTTTATGGAGGACGAAATCGAAGTGCTGGAGGAAGGACCGCCTCCATCTCAAGCTATTGTTCCTGCGGTAGCGACAGCAGCAATCAGCAACAACACTGGAACTGCAAGTTGGAACAATCAAACAAATTCCAATAGACCCTTGGCTCCTCTGGAGCATCCTTACTCACCTCCGAAAATTATGAACGAAATTTTCTCCGCTACCAGCACTTCAACAAGTCGCTTGGGTTCCACAGGGTCAGTAGGATCTTCAGGAGCATCTTCAGATATATTTTCAAGTTGGAACAAAAGCAAGGATATCCAGCAGCGTTTACAATCCCAACAGCACCAACCTCAGCAACAATCCCCTCCCAGTTGTGCGTTTCAGTTGCACGGACTCCCAAGCCAAAACAGAGTTGCCTCCTCCGGGGTTACTCATCCCCAGCAAACTAATCCGTACACAGCGTCAATTCCTCCAGCTTTAAGACAAACCCAGCAGCAGCAACCACAACAACATCCATCCATGTATCCCAGTAATAATACCACTCAGTTAACAAATCTTTCCTCGTCATACCCAACTCATCGTGCCAATGTGAACAGCAACAATAACATTCCATCATCTTCGGAGTACAAAACTAATTATAGTCAACAGCAAACGCAGCAGTATCCTCATCAAATGCAACAGCAGCAACAACAACAGAGATGCTTTACAACTGATCCTCAATTACAAGCCCAGTTTCTCCAGTTTCAAGCCAAAGCCTATCCCTATGGCCAGCAGCAGCAACAGGATAAAGACCCTTCAAAAATTATCTCATCAAATGCAACAGCATCATCAGTAGTAGCACGTGGACAAGTCTATGCACATGGTAGTGCCCATTCTCAAGAACACGTTCATTCCAACAAGATGCATTCCACCAGACCTGCTGTGATAATGCCACAACATCAACAACAGCAAGTTCAGCATTCAATGAACCCTGCTGCTGCTGGTGCAATGAGACAACCAACCGGTGTAGTCCAACAAGCTCATTTACATCAACAACAGCAGCAACGTCAATACTCCCCTCAGCAGCAACAGCAGCCCAATTATCATCCCAATGCTCCATTTCAATCTCAGTATCGTTCAAATGTCATTACAAATGCAAATGGTTGTGATAACTCGAAAACTTCTAGCAGTAGTACTAAGTTAGCCTATGGTATGCCGCAGCATCAACAGCAGCAGCAAATCAACCTTCAACAACATAACAGTTCTACCTACAATGTTCATGGTCATGGACAGCCCTCAGGATCCAGTATACGTCATCCGATGGGAACGGGACATTATTATCAACAAGCTCAACAAACTTCACAGCATGTTCGTCATCAACAGCAGCAGCAAGTGAACACCCAACAACAATATTCCTCTTCATTGCCAAAGGATTTGCCTTCGTGTTCTTACGCAGGAGTCAGTCAGCAACGACAAGCTGGAATTCACAATCCGAATTATTCTTCGTCAACTTATCCTGGAAACGCGGGTTATGCTAATTACACCGGTACAGCCACAGCAGCAGGTCAGCCTTCCAGAATGCCTTATCCTCAACAACAACCGCAACAACAGCAAGCTTATCAATTGCAATTACAAGGCCGTCCAACAACTCAACAAGTGCCTCCAACAAGCAAAGCACCTTCAACAATGCCCACACCTCCCGCAGGATGGAATCCACCTTTATTGCAAGGTGCTCGTGCTCAACTGCTTCAAGTACTTCGTCCCAACGCCTTTCCAAACCAGAATCTCGCTGGAAGAGCCTCTGTATCGTCAATGCATCAACAACAAGCTTCTTCAAGAATGCCTTATCCAAATCAATCCCAACAGCAAAATATGTACCGTGCTCAACAGAGTCCTGCTACTGCCATGACCATGGCTCAACACCACCAACAGCAAATTCAGCAGCCTCGAACTGCCTCCGTAATCGCGCCGCGGTATCCTCCCCAACAACAGCATCATGGAATGCCTGGAGGCTCCAGTGACAACATGCCAAAGCAAAATGCTGCAATACCATCGTCAACCTTGACTAGTCCTCAGATGCTCAGAACTTCTCAATATCTTGCTCATCATCCTCAACAAACGTTTAGGCCCACAACAGGGATCTCTTCCTCCGCAAACCACGGAACCTCTTCAATTTCAACTGGTGCCTATAATCAATCTTCGGTAATCCGTCCAAACAATGTGGTATACACCGCAGCCTCACAGCAACAACAGCACACTTCTACAATAATGAGTAGTAATAGTAGTAGCAGTAGCATTCCTGCTGCAAATCGTTTGCAATTTTACAGTGCTAATGCAACTGGTGCTAGTTCAACCGCCGCGTATCCCAGCAATCAAGCCAGTGTAATTAGAGCTCCACCGGGAAGTACCGGTGCAAGTGCCTGTACAATAAATAGAAGTAGTAGTGGTAGTTGTATTGTCATCGAAAGGGCAAGTCACCATCACCCCAGCAATCCTCCTTCGACATCATCGTCAGTGTCAACTCAACAAGGTGGTGGCAGTGTCGGAGGGTACAACTCTTCTGCGGGAGAGATGACAATTCAGTCCTTTCTCTCGCATCCCAGTGCTCCTTTCCTGTGTCCTTCTCCAGGCTCAACGGTGTCCACCACGCCAAGCAACACCACCTCCCCTTCTCCTGTTCAAGGGGCGGAGCGCTCAGGGTATCAATTCGGTAGTGATCATTGGGGTGGTGGCGGTGGCTTCCACCATCCCCGACCAAACTCCTCCCACTCAGGTGCAGGTGATAACTCGGAGGATGAGACAATGGGCTCCTTGTCCAGTTGCCAGTACATTGATGGTCTTGATGGTGGTGCAATGAGGAGAATTAATGCGGTACGTAATTGTCTGTTTCTGTCAAGTCTCTAATGTATTTTTTGGATGTGCTTTATATGTGTTGTGCAGCCACTCACTCTGCAAAGTCTGCAAGCTTTGTCGGGGCTTCCGCCAGGGGCCAATCATCTCCTCGTGAAGACGGAGAATGGGCAGTTTCAACTTGTGAGTGTTAGAATGCCGGCACCCACAGCTGGCGCTGCACCAGCGCCTGGCACTCCTGTTGTCCCCTCCACTGTTGCTGCGCAGTCCCCCACGTCCAATATGTCCTTGGCACAGCAGCTACCTAGTAACTCTGCCCACGCTCCTCCTCTCCCAACAACGCAACAACCACCTCAGCCTTTAACCATGCCGGGTGCTCCTCCTGGAGGAGCACCGCCTCCCAATCTAGGTCCTCCTCCTGTGTCCCTCCCTTCCAATGCTCCCTCGCCTATTTTAACTACGACGACAATACCTCCTCACCCTACAGCTCAGCAGGGTCGAATCATTACGAGTAGCAGTAGCAACCACATTGTCACTAGCTGGTCGTCCTCCAATAATAACTCACTGGTTAATAATAATTCCACATCTTCCTCACCCCTCCAACCTCCAGTAATATCCTCGTCGGCGCAACCCCATCCTGCGCCACACTTAGGTCCACCTCCGCCCGTGTCCAACTCCTCACAAACTGCCGTACCCTCCTCCGTAATCATGCATCCTCCTCCTCCTCATCCTTCCTCCGCGAGTAATAGTCAGCTTTTAAGTACAGCTAATAATAATAGCATAAGTAGTTCGTCATCATCATCCTACTCATCCGTTGCACAATCAGCGGTGAACTCCTTCGTCGACATGTTTATTCAACAAAGGCCAGCAGCAGCCTCCTCAACATCCGCACAACAGCAGCAGCACGGGTCTGTGATGGGACCTCCTGGACCTGTTCCTGGAGTTCGAGTGGGAGGAGCACCATTGGGCAACTCGCTAAGTAACAACCTTCCACCGGGAGCCACCGTGATAAGAGCACCTGCTGGAGTTAGTTTGCCACCCCCACCACCCGTGGTAGTGAGTTCGAGTAGTAACGCCGCAGCCCAAGCCGCCGTGGCAGCGGTAGCCAACTCGGTGATTTCGTCCTCTACAAACCCAATCAACTCGTCTAATGCTGGATTTAGACAGCAGCAGCAGCAACCCGTCTCATCAGTCCAGTCTGTTGCTGTACCCAACAATAATGCCAGCAACAATGCCGTAAGTTTTAGCCGGAAGTTGCAAAAAAAACTAAGTCTACTACCGAAAAACATTCACCCAACCTTACTCTTTTTAACCTAAAAAGAACCTAAAAATATTACCTTACACACTCATTACCTTTCTTATCCTAATTCTCTTTTTTGGGAGGGTGATGAAGAGTTCGACTTGCATAATTTTTCTGAAAAAATAACCCGAGAGTTCACTGTTTGAGTAATTTGGTTTGTCGTTTGAAGAATAATAACCCATCCATAAAAAAATTAACTGCTGCGCTCGTGTTATCATATCATCTCGCGTAGGTCATTTTTTGTTTTACTTTAATAGCTAGGGTGTCATTTCCATTACTGCACCAATTTATCTAACAAAAAATTTGTTTTAATTTTTTCTGTATCTGTTTTTTTCTTGTGATTATAATAATCAGATTGGCTTATGGTGTTATCTATATCGCATGAAGTTTTTTGTTAAGGAATGAGCAACAATTAAAAAATAACTGCACGTTTGTCGTCGTCGTCGTGAAAAACATAAACCCTGTTTTTGGTATATCCATCCTAAACCATTTCTAAACCCAGCTAAACCTTTTCAAAATCTGTCCCAGTTCAGTTTCATAAAATTGGGAGTGGAGGAAACTTGTAAAATGCATTGTAGTTTTTTTTAGAAAAGTTGGATTTTAGAAATTTAGTAATGCTGGTTGGTTTCCTAAAGAAAAAATTAGATAAATTGCTTGAAAGTTTTTAGAAGATTTCCCCACAAAAAGAAATATTTTGCCCCGTGTGACGTTTGTCGTTGTAATTGTTGTTGTTTTTTGTGTTCTTGTCCGCTTCAATGTTGCTTTCAGTGTTGCATGCAAATTTATTTTTTAAATTAATTAATATTTTTGTGTTTGTTGCATTTTATTATATAAATTATTTTGCCAGTTTTATTATTGCGCTTTGCGCTTCTTATTTGTTTTGACAAAACTTTGAAATATATATTTTTTGTGCTCTGCGGTTTAAAAAATTGCAATATGGCATGATTTTAAATGGAAGAAGAAAATTTGGATTGTTGGAATTTTGGAAAGCGTCTTTGAGAGTCTGTCTGTCTGTCTGTTTTGGAGGAGTTAATTTTGTTTTCCCTGGGCGAACAATTTAGAATTTAGTCTGAATTTTGAATAATTAACTTGTTAACTTTCCAGTAAACTTCGCATGAATGAATCTAGTACGCATGCCTGTTTTTATATTGCCTGTAAAACTGTTTAATTGTCAGATATTAATGCAACAGCATGCTCTCTATAAAATAATTAATTGAAAGCAGTCATTTTTTCTCTGTATTTTTTCATTTTTTTACAACAACAAATTATCATTGTTATTATTATTTATTGTTTTGGATGGTTAAAATCCTGTGTGCAGCATCAGCATCAGGGTGGCAGTACTACAAATACTATGCAGGGGATGATGATGTCTCCGCAATCGCAACATACTCATCCCAATCTCCATCCACCTTATCTTCATCATCAGCAATTGCAGACATCATCGTCAGGGTACAATTATTCATCTTATCCGCATCCAGTACAACCTTCAGTGCCTTCATACCTTTCTTCTTCGTCGATTGCCTCTGCCAGCACTACTGCTAATACTGTTAGCCAGGTAGCTACCCACACACAAAAACACACAAAACAACAAAAATTAGAACAAAACTTAGCCAAAAAAGCTTTAAATGTTTTCAGGATTAGATAATTTTCTGGGAAGTTTTTAGTAGTAAATTTATTATGGATGGGTTTTCTTACAGAAATGAAAGAAATGAAATGGGTTATTTTTTCAGAAAATATACATGTCGTGCTTTTTCCCTTCTTAAAAAACAGAAACTTTCCTTGAAAAAAGTTTTATAATAATTTATTATGCTTTTGATTCAAGATATTATTAATTAATATTATATATGCTGTACAGGAATTTATACTAAAATTGTGCTTTTCTGTTTATTTTTTATTTTTTCTCGGGGGCCTTCATAAAAACTATTTTTGTGTGTGCGCCGCAAAATTATATAACTTTGCTAAAAAAAATTGGCTGCTGTTCTTCTTCTGACGCTGACTACGACTTTGACGCGCCTTGACCTCTGTAAAGATGTCAAATGAGACGGCAAAGAATAAGTGCAAAAACTTCCTCTCCTTTCTGCTGGAGTTGTCCGCAAAGCAGAATCAGACTGTCGCTAGAAATGTGAAGAATCTTATTCAGGGTCTCATTGATGGTAAGGTGAACGAAGAGAATTTCGCTGACCGGTTGCAGAAAGAGGTCAACTCGCAACCGCAACCGTGCCTTGTTGGGTTCCTAAAGGTAGTCCCCCAAGAAAACATAATTTAGGGAATAGAGTACAGTAAAAAACGCCCAGGGAAGAAACAAATTGTGAACCATATTTCTCTGTACAAAATTAACTCTACAGAAAAGTCTGCCGCACCTTAGACGTTCACTAGCGGTGAATGAGCTGAAGATAGAAGGTATAAAGCCACCTAATCCGGCCGCGGTTTTACCTCCAGCTCCTCCTGTTTCAACCTTAGTTCCACAGACTCCACCAACCCCGCCAGAAACGACAAGCCGAAAGGTAAAACATATTGCAACTGAAAAAAACGCAGAAAGTCATCACTTTCTTCCTCTTCTTCTTTCGTCTGTTTTATTTTTGTGTAGTTAGCTCTTTGTATTTATATTTTTGTGTGAAACGCAGCTTTTTTTCTTTTTATCAATCTATTTTTTGTGTTTTTTACAAAAAAAAAAGAACGAAAAAAATACATTTGTTTTTTGTGTGTTTATCGCTTTGCCCATTTGAGAAGAAAGCGTCGAAACAGACACCCAATGTGCGTCCAACGACACCTACGGTGCCTGCGGCAAGTCCGGTACGAAGTGCTAGCGCAACTCCGCCTGTAAATTCAGCTTCGCCTTCCTCCACCGCGCCACATACTCCGTCAGGAGTGTCGGCGAGTAGTAGTGGTACGCCGACACCTCCCCAAACGTCACCATCCCCTAGTTCAACAAAAACCTCAAAGGTTTACACAATATCACTTTTTGATGCCTTTTTCTCTCTCTGAAGCTCTCTTTGTCGTGTGTTTAAATGTTTGTGTGTTTATCTGTGTATGCTTTTGTGGAAACTAAATGTTTTGTGTTAAATGTGTGCTTTTGCTGTGTGTCAATTTTTTACAAACGTTTGTAAAAGTTTAGATTTGGTATGCAAAAAATGCATGATGGATTGATTTGCTAATCTTTGTCTAATTCAATTTATAGCCTAAAAGTAGTTCGTCGAAGTCAAAGTCAAGTTCGTCGAGCAATAGTTCATCGGCTGGTGCATCAGCGTCATCGGGTCCAGGAGGAGGGTCTTCATCCAAATCCAGCATTCCATCAACCAGCAAGTCCGGCAAGGACAAAGAGAAGAAAGACAGACAATTTTCGAGCTCCGGTTACGGGTAAAGATGAAAGATTGCTCTAAAAACTGCTTGAAAGTTTAACTGGGGCGAAGTAAGATTAAAAAATTGCTAATTGTGATTATTTTCCAGTGGGGACGACGATATTAACGATGTCGCTGCTATGGGTGGAGTCAATCTTGCGGAGGAAACGCAGAGAATCATGGGCTCTACGGAGTACGTGGGAACTCAGATTCGGTCCTGTAGGGATGAAACCCTGATATCTGCGAGTCCCATCATGGCCAAATTCAAAGCTATAGGTAGGTACATGAGACAGATAGATGCTAAACTGCTACTTTGTTTTATGCTTGGCTGGCTAGCATTTAGGTGCTACTAGCCCACATTTGTGTACTGGAATCCCTGTTCGATTCCCAGTCACCGCACAGATCGCGATTTCTGTCCAATTTCCCATGGACAAGATAATATTGGTAGCCTGTGCGAAAGTAAACGAGCAAGTTTCGTTAAATGTAGATAAATCCAAATGATTTATTTATTCAGGAATTTGTTCAACATATTTTTTATTTAAAAAAATAAGTTCAGTTCAATTTTGCAAATGAAATCTAATAATTGTATGTACTATTTTTAGCTGCAAGGTATGGCTTAGAAGAAACACCAACCTCGGACGTTTCCGCCCTCCTATCCCACGCCGTTGAAGAGAGGCTCAAGACAATGATAGAAAAGTTATCTGTAATAGCGGAACACAGAATGGATGTGATAAAGGTAGGTATTTATTAATTTTATGGAGTTTGGTTGCAGATGAATTGGTTTTTATGTTTTTCTGTCATTTCTGTGCAGTTGGACGATAGGTACGAAATCACGCAGGATGTAAAAGGACAACTGAGATTTCTCGAGGAGCTTGATAAGATAGAGAAGAAGCGACATGACGAACAAGAAAGGGAAATGTTGATACGAGCAGCGAAAAGTAGGTCCAAGTCGGAAGACCCTGAACAAGCCAAGCTGAAAGCGAAAGCCAAAGAAGTGAGTGCAAAAATGCAAAGGGTTTAATGTTAGTTTAATTGAGTGAATGTTTCAAAATGTGATCATTTTGTGTGTGTGCAGATGCAAAGGGTAGCGTTGGAGGAGATGAGACAAAGAGACGCTAACCTTACCGCCTTACAAGCCATTGGCCCAAGGAAAAAACCTAAATTAGATTTAGCTGGAGGATCTCATGGTTCAGCAGTGCCGGTAAGTACAGGCTCATCTTCAAAATTTAATAGTCAATCTAGCAGAATCTTTACAAATGCTTTATATTTTTTCCCTACAGAATCCACTGGGTGCAACTGGTGCTTCAAGTAGCTTAGGCAGGCCGCAAATGCCGCTGAGACCAAGGCTGAAGCGTGTCAACCTCAGGGATCTACTATTCCTTTTGGAGCACGACAAGGAGACAATGAGAAGTCCATTTCTATACAAGAACCTGCTCTTAAAGTAACTCTAGTGGATAACTAAGCTATCTAAAAAACACAATTCTTCATTTAGAAATGATCATCATTATTATTAATTACATATTATTAGGTATATAGTCTATATTCTTTATAATAAGTAACGTATGAACAAATCAACTTTTTTTCTTATTTGTTGGGACTCACTGTCACTATCGCGCATCATCATAAATTATACCTATATAGCCTATGTTGTTTGTAAAACAAGTAACATTTATTAATTATAATTTACACACTTCGTTGTTATCACTCTGTCTGGTATACGGTAGCAGCATTTAAAAAATTATCTATATTTTTTCGGTTCTGTTTTTGTGGATTGACACACTTGCGTGCATGGACAACGAACGATATTATAAAAAAATCCGTGAAAGAAAATGTGTACACACGTTATAAAATGTACAACGTATCTTATCATCTTAAGAAAACAATAAAATTATTGTAATAAATATATTTATATTTATCACACTTTTACTTTTTACTATACTGCAATTACTATACTACTACTAAATAGATTGTATTTTGCGGCCTTCTATTTACAGAAAAACAAATGGGAATGGCGTTTTTATAACAGTTTTTTATCAAGTTAAACTCTTGAAAAAGGAAAGTTGAAGCTACTACGAACTTCTATTGACTATTTAATTGTTGTTGCCCAAATATTAACTATTTGACATGAAAAAAAAATTAATACGGACTCTTAAAAATATGCATACTTAAGAACACACACACACATTACATATACACACTATATATTTATAATACAGATACACATACTCCTTTATTCGTTTTTAATTTCTTGATACTTGTAATTATATACGTAAATTGTTATGTTAATTACTACTACATACGGAAAAACTGAAACTTCTACACGGGCTGTAGTTGTAGGGTTGAGCTTTCTTGTGTGTGTTTTGAGAAGGAACAGCATTGACTTTTTTTTGTTTTTTCTTCTCTTCAACTTTGTCTGAGAGATGATAAGGTGGGTATATACGTACAACAATAATTTGTTAACGACAGATTTAATTACAAAGCTACTACTCTATGCATTATTATCATATTTATTGAATTGTTATCTTACATGAGTAATAATTAATTATAAGTTGTTATGATGTTGTTAAATGGTGTGATCTTATGGAATAGTTATCCAAATTAATTATTATATTGTCTGTGTGTAGATTTTTATGTGAAAATAACAGGTAGTTATCATATTTTAATTTCAAAGTCTTCATTGTTTTAAACGTGTAAAGATTTTTTGTTTTTGCTGTTATGATAATATGTACACACACACTTTATATATTATTATGATAACAAACTGTATTTGTAAGAAAGAAGACATCTACTTTATAAATAATTGTAATAATTACTATACTGTGAAAAATGTACGTACTTTTTTTGTTTTTTTGTTATAATTGTGTGTGTAGAAGAAAAAAACAAGGTGATTTTTTGTTGATAGAAAAATTACCCGAGACGGAAAGTGATTTTGCTTTAAAAGTACATAATTAATTATAAAGAGTAATTAAACAAGAAACAAAATGAAGTTTTGGAAAAAGCGAATAAATTTTGAGAAAAGAAAAAGGAGTTTGGCGAGTGTAGAGTTTACAGCTTTTGTTTTTTAAAGATTTTATTCTTTTCTAGCTAGAGAGAGCCCATCAGACCAAACAGCGTTTTCATCAAAGCAGTTAAATTGGCAACGACAAAAATTATTCTTTAAACAGCACACCATTTAAAAAGGAAAGCCGCATTAATTTCATTCTATGATTCAACGGATTAAAATTTTCCACCAGTATTTCAATTCTTAAGCGAACCAAAAATATATCAGTTTTGAAATGAGAGTAAAAGTCTTTATAAAAATCAACAAGCAGGTAAAACATACGAAGGTGTATATTAATTTCTATGTAAAAGTGTGTAATTATATCTATTTGTAAATCTTGTATACTAAAAGGAAACACGACGATGATGACGAAGGACAAAAAGTGTTACTTATCTGTACTTAATTTTGTGTATAATTAAATGGCTAGTTATTAGGATGAGTTTAGATTTTACAAAAGTATTTTAACTTGTATAAAAAGTTTACTTGAGCTAAAAAAATATGGTTATATAATAGGCAAACTTTGTACATATTTAAGCATATATTCATGTATACAAAGTGTATAAAGAATATTTTTAAAGATTTTACATAAAAAATTAAGTCTAATAACCAAGTAAGCAAGGTTTGATTTCATTTTTGTGGTAAATTTAAAACTTTTTTGTATTTGGTCAACCTTCCTTCTATTTTTGGCTTATCAACTGATTATTTTTCTGTGGAAAAAATTATTCCAAGGTTAAAAAAAGCTTACTATATTATTATTATACATTACTAGTATACTATATACTGTCCTTATATAATTGCCTACCATATATTAAAAAATGAAAAACAAGAAGAACCCGAAAAAAAACAAAGAAATAAAAAAGTGTCATCAAAGCAAAAAAAAAGATGATGAAATCTAAAAAGGAAACTGAAGTATGGATTTTCATTAACTTTGGCATTTATCGGATGAAAGCTGCCGTGATAATAATCATCGTGGTCACGTAAAAAGGAACAGCGTAGGTCTCTGGAGAAAGGAAAGGGAAGCCAGGATGTTTACGTCAGAAGAGAAAAAGGAGAAAGCCCACATAAATTATGTACATGCATAACATGCCCTTGTATACCTCTATTTATTTGCAACTCTCACCGTAATAACCTATCCGTGTATTTTTTTTCTCTTTTGCGAATTGCGACTCAGGGGTAACGTTTAAAGAAAGCCTGTGCCTGTCCCATTTCATTAATTTTTCATTTTAAGTAAACCCTGTGTTCTCTACTGTTCAATGCTCAATTCCCAACATGACAGAAACCCATTTTAGCTCGTGTTCTACCAAATTCTAGATATATTTTTATGCTGTACTCACGTTTCCATGTCATTTCCCAGAAAAGCTTTTACTTTTCACTTTCACTCCATATTTTTCTCCTTATCTCTAGCAAAACATGCAGCGTTGACACAAACATGAAATACAAAACTGAGCAGTCTAAATCCCAAATCCCACCAGTGTAAATTATCGCGTTAGCAACGAAATCCTTTTTCTCTGTCAGCATTTTGTATTATCCTTTTTGGAGCTGAAGCCTATAAAATACATGCATGTCAGTAAAATGCCCTTATAACCATTACCCTTCTTATTTCTCCCACGCACCAACAGAACCTAGAGCCCTATGCATCTTTGACATTTCCTCTTCACGTAAAGCACACATGGTGCTTCTGCTTCCCTAGTAGGGATCCTCTTTTCTATTACGTCAAACCCATAAAAAAACTTGATCTTCTCTAGACGGTCGTGTGAATGAAAACTGTGTTGCAATTGAAAGCTTGTTGCTCACACAGAGTTTTCCAGGGGAATACCTTCTCACATGAGAAACCAGAAACCAGTTTATTGCCCAACATCAAACTTTTAGTATGTGGTCGCATACTAGCAAGCAAGTAGTTTGCCACTTGAAGTCTTTAGGACAAGTCAGTTTTTCATTTTATTAAGAACATTACCATTACCATAACAACAGCATAAAGCACACTGTCCGGCTGCTGGACAGAAATTTTTCTCGGGGAAAGTTCCACAATGTAAAGTACACAGCTTGTTTTACACAGTTGCAAAAAATTTACACGGAAAATTCGGGCAACTTGCAATTTCTACTCTGCTTTCAAGTGAATCTCACAATCACACTTGCAATCAGTCAATTTCAGAATGGAGTCGTATAGAGTGGTTAACAAAGTGCCCACTAAGGTACTCACCTTTGGCAAGGGAGTGGGTGATGACCTGCTGGATGTGAAACATCTCGTTCTGCTATTTCCAGGTAGAAATTTGCCAGAACAAGCAAAAATTTGCAATAAAATTTTGAAAACGGCAAATCTGAAATTTGTTTCTTAGGAAACCCGGGCGTGATTGACTACTACCGAGAATTTATGAAAGAGCTTTACCTTCGGCTGAAGGCCAAGTACCCCAAAATGGTCATCCCCGTTTGGGGCATTAGTCACGCGGGACATCAAACTGAAGGCGTTCAGCAAGAGTTCACATTCCCACACTTGAGTGGTAATTGAATTTACCCAACTTTCGCATAAATTTTCACGGTAATTAAATACTTTAGCCAATTATTTTTTAATTTGCTCTCAGAATTCCCAGAATTGTACAGCCTAGAAGGCCAGTACGCTCACAAGGTCAAATTTCTTGAGAGTTTTGTGCCCGCCCACATCAACGTGATTGGAATAGGGCACTCTATCGGCTGCAAAATCTGGATGGAAACCATGAAGCGTTTGGACCACGACGGGGTTCCTTCGCTAACCATCGCCGAGCCCAAGAGGCGACCTCCGATAAGCCAAGTGTTTATGTTGTTTCCAACTATTGAGCGAATGCGAAACACGCCAAGTGGGCAGCGTGTCACTCCCATACTCAAATTCTACCAGTACCTGGTTCCACTTTTGTGGCCACTCACTCTGCTACCCACTTGGGTGCAGAAATGGATTGTTGACCTGAATTTTCGGGGAAAGCAAGTGCCCGACTGTGTGGTGCCTGCAACATTGCAGCTATTTAACTACGACATTGTCAAGCGGATTGCGTACATGGCCAAGTGTGAAATGGAGCAGGTGGTGGACTTGGACGTGGGCGGGGTGACGAAATACCTGGACAAGTTGTTTTTCTACTATGGCACTAAGGATCATTGGTGTCCCTTGAGTTTTGTGGATGAGATGAAGGAAAGGTTTCCCGGGATGAGGTATAAAATCGACGAGAATGGGTTTGAGCACGCTTTCGTGCTCCAGGATAACGTTGGCATGGCTACGTTTCTCTGTGATCAGATTGCGTTCCCGGGTACTTCCGCTAGCACAACGCCGGAAGCTGTGGAGCAGGAAGAAAGAAAGCCAATGGGGGCGGAGAGTGTGTCAATCAAATTGAATGGGGATTTGTTAGAAGTCAAATAGAGCATATGTAATCAATCAATTAGCTATATGATCATTTCTTTGAAATTTACTCATAAGTTAAATGCAAATGTATTTATTATTTTGTTAAAACATTTTCTTGTTGAAAATAAAAACCCGTTACTATTCCGATCTTGAATTTCATTTAGTATGGTCATTGTGATGACCTGCATGACAGTGATCCAGGTCAACTTTTGAGTAAAAACCGAGTTTACCGAAAAAGTTGACACGCCGCAAAAACAGAGACAGCCAGTTTGCAGCGAAATTTGCTCTCCTTGTTCCAATCGATAGAACCCCTAAAAATTGAGTTATTTTAGCTAACCATAATTATTGCCAATTTGCATTAGCTACTTCAGTTACTTCAAACATTGAAGTTCAAAGCTATAGAATGGAGTTCTTCAAAAGAGGTATACGTCCGGGTTGGATAATCGTGTGCCTGGTCCTCTTCGTCATTTTAGTACCTGTGCTTGGTCAAGTGGAAATTGATCCAATCGAGAGGCAGTGCGAACTAGATGGAAACGACATTAACGATACGTTACTCTACAGTGTTCAAAGATTTCTCGTTGTAGACGTATTCCCATATTTGGGCACACAGTAACTGAACTAAACATTATTTTGACACTTAAGGTCATTGGCTTAGAGTTCAAAGTTCATCTGGCTGCGAATGAAAGCTCCGCTACTTCAGAGTTTAGGGCCTGACTAGCGGTTGATGGCGGTGGGTGGCAGTTCACGCTGCTTTTGAGTAAAAACCAGGGTCACCGAAGAATCTGCGTTGCGTTGCAACGTGTAAAATTGGAAATATTTTCGGGAAAAGCAGTCGCACTCGTTACAATCACAGCTGCGTGGACGTTACATGGGTGAAGCAAAAGAAAAGAGAAAGTATCAGTTCACCCTTTACCGAAAACTTTTGCTATTCCACTCGATTGAGTATCAACCGAATTACTTTTCGGTATTTTCTTTAACAAATTGTTGCGTTCAAGTTGGAAAGAGATTCGTGGAAACTTTCGGCAGATAAGATTGTGTAGTTTTTCAAAAGAGTTTGAAAATTGTCTACTCGTCCCTTATCCTTACGCACGGTTCAAGATGGACGGAAATTCCCTGCTTCGGATGTTCTGCTTCTTCGTAGTCGGCATCCTGTTTGGCGCTTCAGTGGTTTGGGGACAAATCAAGGACAAAATTGAAGCTGGTTGCGAGAAAACCAACAATAAAATTCCTAAAGGATTAATAGATGCCGCTTACTTTAGAAACATCATACATTTAGAGGAAGCCTTTTTTGAAGAACCTGTGGCAAGCTGGTGTCTTGATCATGTTCTTCCGCTGATTGGAAGTGTTAGGACTGACAATAAACCCAATTCGCCCTTTACCATGCTCACCCTAGGCTATCATACCCTTGGTATCCCCGCCGTCGACTTTTGGAGTGAAAGCCGTGATTTCTTCGATAGTCTGCGACCTCCTTTAGTTGCCATTCGAGAAGCTCATAGGGAGGGTGTTATGCTATATAAAATTTTTCAAGACTGTCACAAAGCGTATGTAACAGCACAGATAAATAATGCTGACCCAGCATTACAATCAAAGAAAAACTGTACATTTTACACTCGGGAATTGCTAAAATGCGTTCATTTGGGTGATACTATTGTGGAGGATCTTGTCAAGCCAATTGAGGACAAATGGACGGATCGCGTATATAAAGCCTGTCAACAATCGCTAAGCCTCATGATGGAAGTGTTGTACCGTTCAGTGTCTCCATTATACTACAATGGAAACAAATATAAGTGGGATTACAGTCCTTTCAAACTGATGTACCTTGATACTGTGGAATTTGAAATGGGGGTTTTTGAACGAGTTAGCACAACGTTTCCAGCCTACATACAAAACCTAACAAAAAGGGGTCTCCAGGATGAAGCCACATTTTTGCAGGCGAGACTGGATGACATCAAGGCCAGGCTCAAGACGCCACCTTACTCGGACATTTACTTTGAGGGAAGAATTAAGGAATTGCAGAAGGTGCGGCTGAGGGGCATTGGCATGAATAATAAAGGGTACCTTCCTTTTGCACAAAAAGTTCTTAAATTACGTTTTGACCCTAACGAGAGTAAACAAAAGAAGCAAAGTTTTGCGGAGTATGAGGTGGAATGGAAAAGGGAAGTAAAGAAAGGAATTTTTTCAAAGTTTTGGAACGATTCAGTAATTGATGCAGATCTTGGTCCCGATGGTACAGAGGATTGTAACACTTCAACTGTGGGTCTCTTCAAAGAAAAGTTCTTCAATTTGTCCAGAGAGTTCCTAGAAGTGGAGCCTAGTTCTGAATCGCCGTATGAGAATAAACTTCTGGTGCGGGATGGGAAGTGGGACTGGAAGCCGGCGGAAAATGGGTTGCACAACATGAGATTGGCTTGGGACCTTATGGGTGCTGTTCTGGAGGAGCTGAAATGCTACATGAAGGATACGTACTACTTTGACTTGAGACAACAGGCCATCAACGCCACGCAGAGGGATTTGAAAGCTGGAGCACTGTTCTCTGGAATTTCGTATTCAATGCTGCAACCGTGCAGTAAGAAGTTGATCATGCAACAATTAATTGTTTCCTCAATTTTAAATCCAATGTTAATTGGCATGATTTATCTTAGGATTCGATTACAACAATGAAGCGGATTTGGTGACCAAATACTGTACTGCTGAAAACAATGAGATATGCGCTCCGATTTCCCCATTTCAATCTCAGCAAAGACCCGAAAGTGAGCATCATGGAGGGTTGGCCCTTCTCAAGCCAAGGTGGATTTACAAGGTTGATAAGAAAACAGGAATTTGCGAAGGCCGAAAAGATTACATTTCATTGATGTATGCATGTCGCTGTGGATTTCGGTTGGATTGTGGAGATGATCTCGGGGAACAAATTACCTGTCAACTGGAAAACAACGACCGTTTGCGTGGACAGGTAACTTTTTAAAAATGGAATAAATCGTTGATTGTTTGAAATACATTAATGAGCACTAAGTTGTGAATTGTTTCCTTTGACAGTGTCGCGGTGGAGTAGCTTATCCCTGTAAAACGTTGCCCCTTGCCCCAGGAAAGCATAACGAGACCTGTTCCAGTGGATATTGCCACATGAAAAAGAACAGTTGCGAGAATAAGCCGTACAAGTACAGGAAGCACAGTGGCGGAATTTCCACCATGAAGTTGGTCAGCCTAAACCGTTTTCTCATTCAGCTCGTAGGAGCTTTGGTCGCTGCGAGGAATGGAGGCATTATTATAATAAACCTGTAGTGCCATTCCAGCAGAACTTTATTATTATGCGTTGAGGTTTTTGTAACAGAAATTAAATACATTTATTTTCAAACTAGTTTGTTCATATATTTCTTTCAAACTGAATACAGCATTTTTATGCAACAATAACATAATTTCGCACTGGAAAATCTAGTAGATTATTATGGCACCTTCACGTTTCTCACCAGATCAGCCACTCAAATGCGTAGCTTCTCTCGTGTTCTTCCTCCTTTTTCTGGAGGCAATGACGATTCGAGGATCAATCCCGCAGCGGTGTTGGTAAAGATGAAGGCTGACATAGAGTAGCATAGAAGCAAAATCTTTCGCAAAGTGAAAGATGAGCCCTGAAAATTGAAAAGAAATTGCACTACATTTTAGAACATTATAGTGGATTTTAGCAAAAGAAGTCGTTCTTAAGACATGAGCGATTTTACAAATCATGTCATCCGCAGAATCATACTCGATAACGGGATTTTTTTTACATTGAGCGTAAAAAACCTTAGTGAAAGCTGTGATATGGCAAAGGGTAATAGATTTGGTTGTCAATACGTCAATTGACAATGTCTCAGCCCTCAGCTTCAAAATAAACTGTTGGAGCAATAAAAAAGATTTTGTAAAAAAGTGGGCAGTCAAGAGATTTTGTTCCATTTGCTCGTAAACATAAAACTTTTGAAGGAATTCTTTTTTTGTAAGTCTTTACCCGAAGCGCAGTAAAGTATACAAAATGGCAGATAAAAAGGAGGGTTCTGTTAACAGGAAGGCTCGTAAGAATCAGAACAAAGTAAGGGTAAAGTTGCCCGGTATCGAGAGCTATGAAAAGACCCTGGAATTTGCGTGAGTACATTTTTACGTATATACCAGAGAATTTTGTGCATTGCATAATGCGTAGTTTTATATCATTTTCATATTGTTTGTCGGAACTATCCCTTAAACTTAAAGTGCGGAAGGGCCCGGTAAGACTGAATACTCACATTGGTATTAAATATGGAGCGTGCTGCATTTTAAATTTTGTTAATTTTATAGGCAGAGTCGTAGTTCGCCTTGAAAGGTTAATGGGAAGCGATCGTATCAGAATTACAGATCCCAAATACCTTTCTACTTTAGTGGAGCGTCTGGAGGCAGAAGAGGCTCAGTCTTGGGGCTCCAGAAGTCGCTTAAGAAAAAAGGCAGAAAAAAATCGCTCAAGGCAGTTGGCCATTGAAGGATTAATGGAGCCAAGCTCAGATATGCAGGTTCAAAAATAATAAAATTTAGGTTAAAGATAGTATTTTGTAAAATTATTTAATTGAATTTTTAATGATTGAATTATTAGGATTTGTATGAGCATCCCGTTTTCAGAGTAAATCGCGTGCTCAACAGATTATCAGTATTTGATCAAAACATGAGTAGCACTGGAGTGGTGGAAAAGATTCCTCCAATTGTGCCAGTCGAGCCCTTTGAAAACGACGAAACTGGCAAGATTTTCCGTACTTACCCACAACACCAAATATTCCATAAGGAAATGCTTCCCTTTGACAATAGTCGTTATAACCGTCTTACGTCTCAGCATAGTCGCGGAGATTTGAGCAGACACACGGTTGGTTCATCATCTCCAAGTCATTCCGTACATTCCATGCATTCTGCACATTCCGACATGAAACCGGCAACTAAACAGTCACAAAAAGAAGCAAAGGCTCCTCCCACTGCAACCACAAGTGTAAAAAGCACCAAGTCGCTATTCCGAGCTGAAGACGGACAAATGTCTGCCGCAGAATCAACCAAACCAAGTGAAATGGCCTTGTCAGCTAAGCCAAGTGCAAAGGTTAGTAAGAAAGCTAGCAAGAAAAAGAAAACTGATGATGAGGAAGAGGAGGAAGGGCAAGATGCGGTATTGGAATTGGAAGAAGATGAGGAGGACGAAGAAGGACAGGAAGCAGGTGAAGGCAAGATGGACTCCTTGCAAGATTTTAAAATTAGGTATGGAGTACCATCCGACGCCAATTTAGTAAGGGACTGGCAAGCTTTCAGAAGCCATTTGGTGGAACGAGTTTATGAGGAAACCGGAGTAAGAAATTGTATTAAAAGATGCAATGAAAATGTCTGATGAATAGACTTAAAGTTTTAGTTTTGTACAGGGAAGCGCCGAAGAACTATACGATTTGGCAAGTGAAGTTATTGGTACTTACGACAGACAAATGATCACTGTGGAAGATTACATTCTGGAACGGGAAGAAAAGGTAAGAGAAGAGCGCAAGGCTATGGGATTGCCATCATTAACTGAAATAATTGGGGATGAAGATAATGAAGAAGAGGAAGAAGAAGATGCTGGTGAAGGGAATGAAAACGAGGATGAGGAAGAAGATGGCGTTAAGGATGCCGAGGAAGAAGGTGAGGAGAAGGAGGAAGATGAAGAGAAAGAGGAGGAAGAAGGAGGAGAAGAGGAGGAAGTGGAAGGACAGGACGAGGATGCAGAAGAAAATGCTGGAGATGGAGAAGGAGATGAAGGCGATGAGCAAGAAGAGTGAACAATTTTGACCAAAAAATGTCGTTTGTAAAAAATAAAAAATAAAGAGAAGAGACGCTAGTGCAATATTAAAGGAAAGAAACGTTTATGAACAAAGAATTATTAGAATAGTTCTTTGTTCATAAACGTTCCTTTCTGGAGCAGTGTTCGGGCTTGTAAAAATCTCATTCGCGGAGTTTGGTACCAACAAACTCACCATTAACCAAACTATTGACGTACTATATGAATTTTTAAAAATCATAACGCAAAATCATTTTATTTAACTTTAATTTACTTTAAGCAGGTTCGCGGGAACTCAATGAACTTAATAAACCATAGCTCAACATAATTATTTATGTTTTGTATGCACATTATTGTAATGAATTTCATGTTCATTCAAAGTCATAGTCATATATAATTACCAATTACTATCGTTAAAAGGTGAGAATAAGAACTCAAATTACAGCAGAATTACTTTTATCTTGATCTTCTTACTTTATAACTTTGTCAAGAAGCAAAAAGCTATACATATAGGTTTGTTGACAGAAAAAATGCTGACGTTAAATAACGTATCATTATAAACTTGTAACAAGGAGCTAGCTTTTTGAAAGTGCTTTAGAACAACATGTAATAATAATCTTTCACTTTTTCATCTACATGAAGCTAACTACCATGAAATTACTGACTAGAGCTAAAACTGGGTATTCATTTAGTGACATAACTGACAATACCGCAAACGTAGCGCTAAGCAAAAAGTGTACTTTTCTTAATGAAAAGTTATGATCTTCAGAGCGCAAAAACCAAGCGCACGCGTAAATTGATAAACAGCAAAAATGGAACATTGACTTGTTACAAAAATAGGAAAGTTTTAAGGATGAAGAGTATGAATTAGGTTTAAGTTTGTCTGCGGTAAACTTTGTGCAGGCGACACAACAAAATTGTTTGAATGAAAATTACATGTTATACGACACGCTAGACTTAAAGATTTTCTTTTAGAGCATTTATGAATGAAATACCTTGCTACTTGACATTTTTTCATATTTGAGTTAGAATTTCGTACGTATAACTTGTGAATGTATTGATTTGTGTTATAAAAAAACATTTTTTTTACAGTTTAATGGTTTATCGTGGTTTTGTTTGATTGTTGCGAGACGAATTGTCTTTAGAGTTATTATGGTGTTTAAGGGATCGCTTTATCTATTTAATTTAATCTGCGGTATGATCCCCTGCGAACACAAGTTCCCATACCCGGACACATCTCCCAAAAACTCTTTGGCACCAGACGAAACTGAATATTATGCGGCTGATACATCCAACCTTAATAACATGACATGGAAAGACAATGGAAGCAACGAGTTGTTTAGAAGCATGGAGTATAGCAATAAAACTGATCCCTTGATCATAAATACAAATTCGGGAATGTTGAAAGGTTATTGGATGCGGGTTGTTGGAGGCAGAAAAATCAGAGCGTTTGAAGGTAAAATAGAAACAATTTGTATTTCCAGGGGTTGGGTTCACCATCGCGGCTCATTGCTGATAATGAAGCAATGAAAAATTTTGGTGAAGTATACCCCAATTGCAACCTTCATGGTATAGTTCATGTAGATAAAATGTTTTGGTAGGAATTCCATACGCTCGGTCTCCAACAGGAAGCTTAAGATTTAAGGTAAGCTATTTACATGTTCTCAAGTATTTAGGTAAATTGCATGGTCATAATTTTACTCTGTGACAAGGCTCCATTACCGGTAAAGCCATGGAATGGACTTTTACAAGCACACTTGAAGGGTCCAAAATGCTTGCAGTATAACGACATAACGTTATCCAGAGTTATTGGGAGGCAAGTATCAATTGACATAATTGTGCATTGCATTAAAATACAAATTGAGAATGTATTTTTGTTCGTAATTTCAGTGAAAATTGCTTGTACTTAAATGTCTATTCGGTAAATCAAAGTGTACTAAATTTTTAAAGCACAGAGATTTTTAGTGCATATTTTATTGTACTTTTTATCCATTACTGTTACAGCCATTTTACAACAACTCAACCGTAAAATATCCTGTAATAATATATTTGCATGGTGGGGGATTTTTAACGGGTTCAGGTAAGTTTCTGTGCCTTGTAAGTTAACGAAAAACTGATTGAATTTTAAGAAATTGCTGGAATTCCAACAGGAAATGATTTTGGTCCTGCGTACCTCCTACAACGCGACATTATACTAGTTACAATAAATTACAGATTGGGAGTCTTTGGTAAAAAACATTTGACATTTGAATCTCTGTTGGTACATTGATAATTAGTATAAATTGTAAATTATTCTCATCTAACGTAGGTTTCATGAGTACAGCCAACAGTGATAGTCCAGGTATGATAAAAATCATCTACTAAACAATACATACATTTATATGTCATGTCATGATTGAAACCTTGTTAATATTTTAGGGAACGCAGGTTTGAAAGATCAGGTCAGTTAGGTTGACACAACACCTCTGTAGTGATGATTGAAGTTTGATTATATATTTTGATTATATACAATTGATTAATGGTTAAAAGGCAATGGCCATTAGCTGGGTTTATGAAAACATTCAAAACTTTATGGGAGACCCACAGAAAATCATTTTGCTTGGACATGGAAGTGTAATATACAAACTATTTAAAATGACAAAAATCTTAAAGGAACGGTGACGCTAAATACTTAAGATATTTTTATGCATTGCATTTAAGGGCGGTGCTTGCGTACACTTTCAAATGATGTCATTTAGAGCCCGTGGTAAGTTCATTGCTGGCATTAGCATCAGCGGAACAGCTTTTAATCAGTGGGCACTGCATACAAGGGCTCAAGCATTTAATTTAACAAAGGCATTTGCTAAAGCGGTACGCTGCCCTGTGCATGGCAAAACCAGAAGCATTGTTGCGTGCTTACGAACTCAAAGGGGATTTGATCTTGCTAAAATGCAAGTTACATTTCTGGTACGAAATCTATTTCTATTTTGCCCCAATACACTATTATAATTTTCGTACAAAACTAGAAAATGGGGATTGTTTTTTAAAGGATAAATGGCCATTGACACTATCTTTGTTTCGACCTGTGATTGAGGATGAGTACCAAAAGGAGGAACCATTTCTTACGGAAACTCCAGAAGAAGCTTATCAAAAGGGAACAGTGGACAAAATTCCGTGGATATGTGGACAAGCAGAGGATGAAGCTTATACGTTTCTGCTTTGTAAGAGATCAATGCTCAAAATAGAAAATCTGAATATTTTTGGAACTTTATCATCTTCAGATTTAACTTCTCGGTACTTGTAAAGCTCATGTTGCACTTGGTACATTTGGAAATCTTCGTAACAACTGGAACGCCCTAGCTCCAGACTACTTTAATTATGACGATCTTCCCGTTGATCAAGATGAAGTTACTAGACGAGTCAACTGGCTTTATTTTCGGCATGCTGATGCATCCTCAGCTTCGATTAAAATTTATAGCGATGTAATTTGATCTTTTTTTTAAAAACTTAAAACTAATTAGTACCATTTTCAAAGAAAATTCTTCATGCTTTCCTGTTTTTATTTTGCTTAGGCTCTAGGTTCACGACTTATTTACACAGGAATTCATAAGGCGCTTCAAGCACACAGTCAGCACGCTGAAACATACGCGTTTATGTTTGGTTATAATGGCAAATATAATTTAGCCACTACAGCAAAAATCCGTCCTTCAGAATGGGGTAAGCCACCCTCTAAAAATATATTTGCATATCTCATAATGCCCCATTATCACATTTTCATGTTGCAAATCCTTTTCTAGCTGTCGGACATGGAGAAATTTTGGGCTACATTTTAAACAGCACGAATATGTATGCCGGTTTTCAGAAGAATGACACAGAACTGGTTCTTTCCAAAATATTGGTCAATTTGATTTATAATTTTGCTGATAAGCAGTAAGTTAATTTTAAGAAACAAAATTATGCTTTGTCTTCGATTTCATTAACGCGGTTACGTGTTTCAGAGTACCAGGTTTCACCACAGAAGAAGGAGAAAAATTCCACTTGTGGAATCCAGTCAGTGACCCTCGCAATATCTCCTTTCTTCACATTAGCAAAAAGCTCAGAATGATTCCCGAGCCTTACCTTCAGCAAGTTTTGTACTGGGAAAGTCTTGGGTTACCAGATAGCCTTCCATTGGCAAACTTTTCCAGTGAAATACAAAATGTTACTGCTGCTCCTAAAGCTAAGGGCTTTGCCTCTACAGATATCACTGTAACCGGAAACGATGTTCCAACCGGTTTACTACCACCAGTTGATATGAACGCAGGAAGATTTGCAAATGATATTACATTTACCACCTCATCTACTCCAACAGACAAATATCCCGAGCTTACTACAATTTCACCGATGATAAGCATGATCGAAAATGAAATCATGCCGTATAGATTTCCAGACCTGACCACCTCGTTTCCAATTATAATGCCGGAAAACGAAACAGTGACAAGTACGCCTGAATCAACATTAATTGCTCCAATAATTGTAACGTCCACCACAACAACGACAACATCAACAACCCCATCGACACCAACCACAACCAAGACATCGGCTAAGCCTAAATTTGATAGGTGGCTAGCTCAAGATTATGTGCCCATGTCTGAGCTAGCACTCAGATTTAACATGACTTTTGGCTCTACCGAAGCTCCAGAAACAACGACAATAAATCCCAATCCTTCATTAAAATCCATTCCAGAATTTACCGCTTTTCCCAACTTGATAGACTTTGGCCGTTATAACTCTGGCAGTAAAAATATTCCGTTTGGAATATCATTTCCCATTCTTCCAAACCAGAAAGACATGAGATTTATTACAAAGTCGAATTTGAGTGCAAGCTACTATTTGAGTTCTCTGGGTGGTACAGGTACAAAAAACAATGTTAAGTAAACAAATTATGTGATTTACAAATTTAAAATGGAGCAGCAATTTAGAGGTTGTTGTGTTCAAGTTGAAAAACAAGATAACCACGGTATAGCACCATAACCTATTATTGTGCTGCTTCCAAAATAAATTGTACAATGAAGGGATGCAGGACACAGGAAGGAAAATATTAAGTATTTAGGCATCTAGGATTTCAAACAAAGTTGTAATATTTTTTTTACAAGACATGTAATTTAACAATACAATAAAAGATCATCACCTACAGCCAATTTCTAATTGCATTTTACCACAAATTTCATTCACCGTTCACACAGCTTTACATTTTATTCTTTCACTCTGTTTTTAATCATAATCAGACTAAAAACCGCAATGTCTGACGTCTGCAACGCAGCAAAACAAAATGCACCCAAAAGTCTAGAAGTGCTTTTGTCCCAATTTTAAAAAGTTAATTGCAGTCATATAATTTTAGTGCGGTTTTTTTCTCTAGGTACATCATCTTTGAATGGTTTCACACTTGAATGGTAACTAAATATCAGTGCTCATCTTAGCATCGCACGAGTAGGTAGTCGAAATAATATGCTAGTTTGTGATTGTGAGTGAGGTTTCACTTGTTATGCAGACAGGTACATTTACAGAAGAATTTTCACACATGAAAAGCTTCTTCATATTTCACTTTCAGTTTCAATTTCATTCATTTTGTTTCTACTATTGACATTAAAATAGAAACTGAAGAAAATGTAGAAGTTTTTGAAATTTTCAAAATAGAATTGGCTAAATGGACAAAATTTCTAAGCTAAATAAATTATTGTGCAAGCGAAAATGGTGCTTGTGACGTCTGTATTTCTTACCCAGCTTCTTTGCGTGCTTGGTGAGCAAATATTTTTAATCTGAATTTATAGTTTCATATGAATTTTAATCATACTATAAAATGTTAAAGTTCCCTGCGGTCCAGAATATCAACCTGTGGATCTAAGGCCTAATAGTCTAGTAACTAAAGAAGAAGATCATCAAAATCATCATTATGGGTGGAGTACAGATTTTGTGTCAAAATCAGAAAAAGTGCTGGAGCAAGCTATTCAAGATATTCAGCACACGTCTGCAAATGGACTTCAAACATTTGTGGATGTGCGACAGCTCAGGCCTGAAACGCTAACAACGCCTCAAAATGAGGAATGCGAGGATGAGCATCCATTTGTAAAAACGAATGTGGGCATAATTGAAGGATATAGAGTGACGGTTGTTGGAGGCAGAAAAATATGTGCATTTGAAGGTATTTGAAGGTTTTACACCTGTTAATAAACTGGTAGCAAAATGTCATAGGAAATTGTGAATTTAGGGATACCCTTTGCGGAGCCGCCTGTAGGGCATCTGCGCTTCCAGTCACCCGTGCCTAAATCTCCCTGGAAGGGAGTTCTAAGAGCGACGCAACCTGGACCAGAGTGTTTGCAGGTAGCTTAATAATTGGTGCAATTTGTTTGGAATAGGTTTCATTGTTGCAAATCAATTTTTTAATGTTCGTAGTACAATTTGCCAATGGTTTTTCGAACCACGGGAAAAGAAGATTGCCTCTTTTTGAACATTTTTACTGTATCCACATCGCACTATAAGAAGCTTCCGGTTATCGTTTTCATCCATGGAGGTTCTTAAATATATTAGTTACTAATAAATCCATTAAGTTAATTAAGCAATCAAATAAATATTTTATCTAACAGGCGGATTCTTCTTTGGGTAAATTTCAATTTAATAAATTGTACAAAAAATATATTTCAAGTAATCTTGCAAAGATTTTTTTAAAATCCAGAGCATCTAGTATTTACGGTCCTGCATATATTATGCAAGAGAATGTTGTTCTTGTCACCATTCAATATCGGTAAGATTCACCTTATTTAGATCAACAATAACTCATTAATACAAAACTAAAATACACTCCAATTCAGGTTAGGAGTACTTGGTTTTTTGTCAACTGGGGATGAGGTCATAACAGGTACATTTACATTTAATATTTTATACATTAACTATCTTAAATAAGAGTTAAATCATGTTTTTAAATTTGAAATTCACAAAAGGAAACGCAGGTAGGTAACAAATAAGCCTTTTATTGTAACTGTCCATACGCAGAATTGCTCTAACAGAAAATACTTTCTATGAGAAATGGATCTTGGCTTTTTATACAGGACTTAAAGATCAAGTAAGTAATTTTGTGACTCGGAAATCTATTATGATTAATGTAGCATTCTAACACTAAATATATTTTACATGGAATTTTTATGCATCTAGACCTTGGCACTTGCTTGGGTACATGAGAACATTGAGTTCTTTGGAGGCGATAGACTCAGAGTCACCATTCTAGGACAATCTGCAGGTATTCTAGTTTCGAAAAAAAAAATCCCAATAATTTTTAAATATAAATACTTGTTTTTGTGTATCCGAATTTATACATAGGTTCTGCTGCTGTTCATTTGCACATGGTATCCCACTCATCTAGAAAGTATTTTAACAGTGCAGTGTCCCTAAGTGGCACAGGATTCAACTATTGGTCATTCTTCGACCGGTATCAAACAAGAAATTTTACAAATGCCTTTGCAGAAAGCTTAGGATGTCCAATTGACAGCTCGGAAAAGATAAGAAATTGCTTACTTGAAATGAATCCGGTGAAGCTTGTTGCACAAACGCCCATGTTTCTGGTATTGGCAACTTTAAAAAAATTATAATCCTTTTCAAATGTTTATATGATTGAATAAAGTATACATTTTACTTTAGGACGACTGGCCATTTCCAGCAAATGCATTCCGACCAAGTATAGAAATTATAGAGGGAAATCCAGATCCCTTTCTTACGGATTATCCAGAAAATATTTATCGCAGAAATGAACAATATTCAATTCCGTGGATTGCTACAACCACGAGTGGAGAAGGCTATGCGTTTCTACTATGTACTTTGAAAACAAAATCCGTTTAAAAAACTAATTTTATGGTCAGTTTAAAAAATAATATTTTATCGCAGTTCCATACGTATCTGGATTGATTCCAACCCTTCGGCGCAAGTGGTATGATTTGGCAAACGATTTGGCTGATACTGACACTCTGGACGTTAATCATGAACGTATTACGAAAAGACTGACGCGCTTCTACTTTAGAGATACGCCTCCAGAGAAAGCGGATGTGCATTCGTTTGCACAAATTGTCACGGATAGAATGTTTTTAACTGGGATTTACGAAGCAATTAAAGCCCACACCCAAGTTGCCCCAACCTACTCCTACTATTTTGATTTTAATGGAAAATATAACCAAATAACTAATTATGGTTATCCCAGCTCCGAGTGGGGCGTGGGACATACAGAAGACCTATATTACATCTTTAATTCTACCCGTACGTATTCAGGATTTCAAAGAGGTGACATTGAGTACGCTCTCAGTCGGACTCTTGTCAATCTGATCTCAAATTTTGCCGCAAAGGGGTAATTCCTGAGAAAACATTAAGATTTATCATAATAAATGGATATACAATTACGAATTCTTATGAAAATATTTTCAGTGTTCCAGTATTTACAACCGAACAAGGTGAAGATGTAGTCATTTGGGAGCCGCATAGAGACCCAGATAATTTAAACTTTCTAGGAATTACAAAGTACATCGGTATGATTGGCGATCCATTTAAGAAACGGATCAAGTTTTGGAGGAACATGAGACTGCCCGATTTACCTGTCAATGTGATAGTAGGAGGAGGCTAAAGTTCCTAGGGAATAACGAAATGCTGGATTGCACAACAAATTCCGTACAACCAAATTGTAACACCAACCAAGTTTCCGTAATTTTACAATCTTGTTCACGTTTTTGGAAAAAAATAAAACAAAAAAATGTATTATCACTTATTCTGTTGAAAAAAACTTTAAAAATAAAAAACGGAACAGTACAAAAAAAAACTTGGCAAACTTCCCTTCTTCCATTTTAAGTATAATTTCTGTCAAACTTTTTTGGGGCACGCTAGTACCAAGATGGTTCGAGGGGTGAAATCAGCACAAGCAGTGAGCGAAAAGGGGGATTGGCTATTCAAAGTTGATATTGACTGTAAGATAAAAGCTATTTAAAACAATTTAAAATTCCGTGATTTGAATTCGACTTTAATATCTCAACAGTGAATACCAGCAGCAAGGCTAGAATCGCATTTCTCTCTGGCCTTGAACGTACATATTATCCCGAAGATCCAGGTCACAGCAAATTTGGCCTAGTTTTTCAACAAGGCGGGTTTGAGGAGGATACTCCACCATGTACCTTCATTCCTAATCCAAGCAGTTTACTGGATAAGCCAGTTAGTAACAAGGGTTATTTAATTGGAGGGCTTAGTGGACCAAGATTTGCGCCTTTGGTTGGAGTATCAAATCCTTCTCCAGACAAATACCAACCTGAGGTAATTCGACCTCTAAGAAAGCCCATTAGGAAACCAGTTCCAGAGCAAGATGATGTTTTTCGGTTGCCTCCTACTGACCCTTGGGTTTTAAGGAAGAAACAGCGTCTGCAAGAACAAAGGCATCTGCAATGTTTTGTGAGTTTTGGAAGTAACAGGGAAATTCCAAGATTTGGAAGCTTGCCAACGTTTAGCACTGCCGGGTAATTAACATCTTAAAAAGTACCAAGTCGCCTTGAAGCCAAATCTATTCTAAAGCTGAAGTTTTTTATAGTGTGGGTTCCTACGACGTTGACGTTAAGGAACCTACAAAACTGCAAATTCATCCATCTTTTGGTCGATCCCCTGTATTACGTGAAGAAACCACCGACGTGAAATGCGTTTATGACAAGACAGAAAGGTGCATTGAATGCGGCAAGGAACTCCACGTTATCGACTTTTACCGCACTCGTCTTTCAGTGCGTGTACCTCTTCCCGAAACCCGAGCTGTTGAATACATTGAAAAGGACTTTCCCCGAGGAGTACAACGTGTAAATCTTTGTAACATTTGCTATTATAGAGCAACCCTAGGAGAAAGTACAAACTGGCCAAAGAAGAAGCTAAAATGGCTATTTAAGAAAACAAGAACATGCGCTTTTATTCACGAACATCAAGGATTACCCCATGTTGTTCAAAAGGTGGACTGTAATACGTTTAAAAAGTTACAGAGAAAAGAAGCCATTTTGTCAAAATATTATTCAGACAGGGTAGAGGAATCAATACCTCCGGAAGATTACTAGAAAAGAGTTAATTCATAAGAAAAGTGGTTTCGTACTTAAAGAAGATAAAAGTAAAGCAGTAAAAATAAAAGTAGTTTCGTATGCTATTCTGTTATGAAAAAATATTTGCGTTTTATTCAGTTATTTATTAAATACATACTCATATTACTCATGGTATCTCTTTCATAGAAAGCTTAACTACATTCTCGTTAATTAACCTATACCACTTTAATTATTGCTAAAAAATATAATAGATAGATTGATTTACAATATTCGTTTTCTGATTTGAGATTCTATGCACGTGGCAATTTTTGTCGCTGACACTTTTCCCATTTCTTCCTGGTGCAAACCGTATTTCTAATTAGTTGGCCACTAGTTTCCTCCATTTCATTATAGTACCAATACTCTGCATCCATGTATGGTTGCTGTACCCATTTAAATCGAAATACCTGAAGTTTCTTCAAAATCTGCCAAATATTTGACTTTGAAATAGTGTTCATGTACATGTGCTTTGTTATCTGGATCTTTGCCGACATGAAATCCATTCTGCATCCGTAATTCTTTGTGTCCAGCTTCTTAACCTGAATTGTTTCCAGGTTGGGAAAGCATTGTAGAAAGTCATAAGCAATTCCTGGTATTTCCATAATGGCCAAGTGCTTCAAACTGGGAATGGAGATTTGGGCTAAATCTGGGCTCAGACAATTGGTCCAAACAAATTGGTTGGGATAGGTAAGCTGTAGGTATTCCAACTGCGGAAACCTAGCTAAAGCGCCAATTAGCAAGTCCATTCTCCAGCCCATTTCCCCATCGCTTCCAAACGATCCAAATTCTTCGGTTTGAGTAATGTTTAGGGAAAGTCGTTGCAAGCTTAGAGATGAATGGAGAAATCGAGTAATATTAATCAAACAAAGTTCCCAAGTAGGTATGCGGTCTATTGCTAGCTCCCGTAATTCTTGAGCCTTCTTTTGACCTAAAATGGTGGGAAACTCCCGGTTCCACTTGCACCTCAAACTTTGCAGTTGGGACAAATATTTGATAATTAGTGCATTCTGGATAAAGTCTGGCATTTCCTGATGAGGCATTAAGATTAGCGTGGTTAACTGCCGCAACTTTGGCAATGGATGTTGACGAAGCGCGGCTTGTAATTGCTGATGGTTAATAATAACCCAGTGGCATCTTGGGAACTTGGTGATGCGCAGGCTTTTTAAATTGGGAACCTTTCTCAAGCACGCTTGAAATTTGGCATAGAGTTCCACTTTGTTGAACTCAGCTCTTCTAAATCCAAATTCATCATCAAATTCAACATGCCATAAGTGAGTTCCCAGTCCTATGAGAACACGTTTAGCCATTTGCCAATAATTGGCATCCACATTGTCTAGAAGATTGACATTTAACGGCAACGTGAAAGTTATAGTGCGACCAATAATCGGGTTTTGGGGATGTTGCAAAAGATCCTGAAAAATATTCATCCAGGAATTGGGTGGCTGATGAACAGGTGCATCCAAACGGAACGTCGGAGAATATGAAGATCTTGCCAAGCGGGCAAGTGTATCTTGTCTTCCGGTTGGACCATGGTCAACCGCTCTGGGAGTTACCAGGTTTTCAATCAGTTGATCAAAGCCATTTCTCCACACCTTGCAAACTTGGCGACACTTTAGAACTTGTTGTTTTGGCAGGTACGGCAAGATATGGGGCAGTATTTCAGGAAATAGCCAAGTTGTCATTGTGGGTCGCAACATGTCCTGGAAAAGTTTGCAGGTATTCATAACCTGGAAGCGGTCCATTGGGGTTTTTACCAAGGGTAAAAAATGATGATACCAAACCTTAATTTTTGGTAAAAATATAGCATGATTTTTTTATGAAAGCATTGCACATTTCAAGTTAATAAATCATTAAAAGCAAAGGAAAAAGTTACATCATAAGGCAGCACGTCTAGTGCAGGTCTTGTTCCGTCATCAACGGTGAACGGGACACTTGCTTGGACTTTACTAGCCTTTTCCTGTAGTCGTTTTGACCTTCGCGGCGGCATCATGATGATGATCTGAACAAAGTACACAACTTTAAAGATTTTACAAGAAAGTTTTTCGTGTTTTTAGAAATAATTCGAGTGAGAAGCACAAACAGGAGTTTATGGAAATGGAACCTGAAATCGAATCTCAGCTTTCGAAAAGAATGTTGCATTTTTTCGATGAATTTTGTATAGCGACATTTACGTCCGGTCGCCATTAGCAGTACGCATTTTTCTGGAGACCATTTTTCAATGTGAAATGTGAAGAGAAGAGGTGCAAAGCGCAAGAATTTTGTGTAAACCCCAGGCATAAACACCGACAAAGTACGCTGCTGGAAAAATTCGCTTAAGGACATGAACGTTATAATTTTACCCCTTCTCCTTGTCACGCTGATCTCCTTCTGCAACACATTTCCTCGTCCAGGTATACCAACTCGGTAGAATTTTTACAGATTCTTTTTCTAAATTGCAATAGCAAATAATCTCTGAACTAAACTTATAAAAAGATGGATCAGATTCTGACAATTACACGGACACACATGATGCCAACATCACCGTTCCCGGAAGTGGACTCACCAACAAACTTGACGGACCCGATGCTGACGAACTGCGTTGCTATTCTCCCGAAGATAGCTTCGATCCCGTTAATTTGTACACTGAAGATTCGTTTTTAGACGGAGGAGGTAGCGACGACAATAGTACCCAAGACGCGGAGGTAGCACCCTCAGAGAACGGGAAAGTGGTGTGGCGTAAATTGCAGGTCAATAAATATTACGGGGTATTGCGAGATCGGTTCTACGTTAGAAATACGGAAGGATGTACGTGTGTGTGCATTTTAACTGCAAAATATTGAGAAAAATGGAGTACATTCTAATTTTACATAATGTACGCAGTGATCTCATTGCAACTTCGGGATGGTGAGCCCTTATCATCCGCCACGCTAATGGGAATGGAGTCTGATTGGCACCATGAATATATTCTGGCCAAAGCGGATATTTATTATTCAGCCAGCAAGCATTATGGAGCAATGCATGCCATTCGAGGAGAAACTTATGCTTTTGAACTGCAATTTGTGCATTTTCAAAAGCAATTAGGTAACTTGGAGGATGCGGCTACTGTGAAGCATGGGATTCTTGTGGTTTGCGTGTTATTTGAAGTGAGTGACAAGTTACTTCATGGAAAATGCATTTAAAATTGTAACTTTGATTTAAAATTAGTCAACAGGCAAGCAAAATCCTTACATGGACCCTTTAGTAGCCGCAGCCATTATGAGCGTCTTTCCCACAGACAAACTGCACGTTGCTCACGGACCACTAGACATTAAAGCCCTACTCCCTTCTGACCTTAGTAATTTACAATACACTGGTTTATACGTTAATCAACCGTGTGCAAGGGAGGCAAAATTTGTAGTTCTGATGAGCACACGTCAGGTTTCTGAAAAGCAATTGAAAAAGTTTAGGGAAATCAGAGGTTCGGATGGTCAGTCCAATACCGGCGTATTTGGCGAGTTTATGGCAGAGTCGGTGAGAAAAGGGGTGGCCGTTACGGTGAGTAAAAATGTGAGAATCCAGATTGTAAAGAAGGAGGTTCTAAGCAATGCGGAAAGAAACAGAGCATTGGATTTGCTAATAGCTGGTTTTGTGATGAATTTGCTTGCTTTAATATAAGATTAATTCAGTTTTTGAACAAATTGTGACAATAAACGGATAAACTGTTAAACTATAAGCTAGTATTACGATTTTGACAAAAGCAACAAATAAAATGGAGAAAATAATGAGAAAGATTTTCACTGCGCATTTGCAACTTTTGTCGCTTCGTAATCCGCAGCAGACTGGTACCACATCCATTTGCAGGGATTTACCTGTTGGCGATTTTGGTACCAGGCAAATTCATAAGGATTTGTGTTGAAAGGACAGGCGTAATAGAAGCCAGTGTAGTACACGCCACAAAGGTCCTTTGGAACGTCGGGAAGAGGAGCTTGAACCGTTACAGGATGATACACTACAAATCGGTGGGGAACATCTAGTTCAGGGGGAAAGGGCTGGTCGCAGTTGCAGTTCATAAGTGCCTCGGGATCGAAAAAAGGAATCACTCGTTCTCTTGGGCCATCATACACCATGTAGTCCTCCTTTAGAAATAATTATGCAGGGATAGTAAAAATGAGGATATGGATGGAATTTGGATAGTGGTAAATTATAAGAAATATTTACCGTGTTGAAATAGTACTGCTTTTTTACTCCACCACCGGGAACAATGGGGGTTTTGTCGTTGCCGTAAACGGAATGGAACTGCTCGTCCGCTCGGCCTCGCTTTTGAGCAGGATTGGAGTCCTGAAAGTTATTAATAAGATTTAGGCGGAATTTAGTACCTAATAGATGCACTCATCTCCGACGAAAAATCTGTATCACAGTTGCATGTTGCACCTCTAATCCGTCCAAAGCCACCCTTAAATGGTTTGCCGACTTTAATGTGTCAGGATATCCGTCCAAAGCCACCCTTAAATGGTTTGCAGACTTTAATGTGTCAGGATTCACCGCACCACTAGCGTACTGAAGAATAATTAACAACGAAAATAACTTAAATGCTAACATTTTGCATAAAATACTTTGCACAAAAATTCTATTCTTTGAAACTACAAAATGCGTTTTAAAACTGCTTTGTTCGAAGCCCAGGACAGACTGGTAGAAGGACAAAGAAAAAAATGAAGAAATCGAAGTTCATGTTTTAACATGATAGCATGAAATTCATTTCATATTTAGGCATATAACAACATAGCATTGTTTAGAATTTAGAATCTGGAAAAAAGCGAGAGTGTACAAGTACACATTTTATTTATTCTAAAAAACGAAAGTTTGTTCGTCCTTGACTGGAAAATCTTGAATAAGCATAACTTTCGCTTTCGTATGAATTCTGTGTAAGTTATCCATCCTTCTTCATGCATCTTCTGTGGTCCCTTTGTTCCCGTATCTACTTACCGTTCCCTTACAGTAAAAACATGTCAAAGAATGCATGTTTTTAAGAGTTTCCTTTCTTGTTCGTTTCTTTAAACTTGGTGTTCCTTTGCACAGCCAAAGTACCTTTTTCCTACAAGTACTTGCTCTTTCCTTTTTTCAGTGTTACAGCATACCTTATTGACAAAACATGTAAAACATAGGAACGTTCAGCATAAAAAGAATAAAATGGTCAAGGTCGACTTAAACTATTCTATATTGCGTTAGATCAGTATTATAATCATCAACTTTAGGCAGACATCCCATCGAATCTAAGATGATGGAAATACTGCAACTGCATAAAATAAATGATATGCGGCATTTTGTACGCTAAAGTTTCATTTTTTATTTAACTCAAAATAAATGACCAAGTTGTATTGCTAATAGGAAATAAACTTCTTTTAGTACAACATGAAATAATTTTCATTTTATGCAACATCTCCGTCTGTCTGAGATATCAAAAATGCAAAAATTGTAGACAATAGTGAATCTTTGTCACTGGACTAGGATTGTAATGTACATCAAGACTCATAATTAAAAATTATGATAAGGTACCTACA
The DNA here is from genome assembly GCA_029691765.1 of Entomobrya proxima. Taxonomy (NCBI): domain Eukaryota; kingdom Metazoa; phylum Arthropoda; class Collembola; order Entomobryomorpha; family Entomobryidae; genus Entomobrya; species Entomobrya proxima. The sequence continues at coordinate 19,406,012 of CM056170.1, read as the reverse complement.
TTAAGAAAGAAAACTGGTTTATCATGATCTTTCCCATAATACTTAGTAGTTGCATTAACAGTATAAGTAGCCTACACAAAAATAGATTTATTAACAAGAGCAAAGTAGGTATTGGGGATAATTAGTTTTGAATTCCACTGCGCTTCTCCTTACTCCACCTTTTAAGAAAATGATCATATATCACTGAAATGTAATACCACAGCTTATAAACCACTTTGTTTCTGCTACTCACTGCGTTCACGCGGTACAAGCCAGAGAACGGTACATCTCCCTGCTATCACCACCATAGTCAATAGTTGACCTATTAAAAATACATGGAATATTTCCTCATGCGTAGGTTTATGATAATTTATGAATTACTCCAGTATCAAAGCTAAATATAGTCAAATGCAGTGACTCGGTTGCTACTTAATCGTATTTTAAACTTTTACAATATCATTAATATTCATTAAAATTTGTATGTACACGAAAGCACGCTATTCCAAGTTCTGACATGGACAATGGAAAGAAGAGCTAAACTTTTAGCTAACTTGATACTTCGTGTTATTTGGAGTGTTCGTGTAATGTGCCAATAAAGGGGTCAATTAATTATTTAATCAAAAATTTCCTGCACGAACATTGGCGTTTATGGGTACATATTCATAACTCTATGTATTTCGCGTATGGTTGACATTCAACATTAGTGCTTTCATTCACGCAGAAGGAAAATGTGCTCCAGTTGAGTAGCCAGTCTCATTTGCTGGCTAATTGACAACAAACTCACTAAAAGCCATGAATATATAAGAAGGTCATAACTCATCATCATTAAGTCAGCTCAGCAAATTTTGCGCGTTGACAATTTTGTTTTCAACTTCTTTGTTTGCTGGCTGCTTTGTGGGATGATTATGAATTCAACAAACGATTAAAATAAATTTAGCTCCACCATAATAATCCAAGTGTGTTCAAAATGTAGTTATTTGTCAGCTACAAAAAATAACAAAATAATTTTGCACATTAACATGTAAAAATTTTATCTCGAACTGTTTGCGTGTTTTTCCCGAAAACACGTTGTCAAAACCGTCAAGATTAACACTGGCAAACGTCCAGTTTGACAATTGATTGATAATTTATCTACAATCTACACTTATCTTGATCTCGAAACGATTGTATAACAATATGTAAAAGTATACAAAAACGAAGAGTTTCAAAGTGAACACAAGTAGCTTTTTGGTGTCATAGGCCATTCACTGGTCAAGCCGGGAACACCAATCTAAAAATATTTCTGCTCGTGTGTTTAGACATTTTCAGTAAAAATGTTCAAAACAGCTTTAATTATTAGTGCGGCTTTAGTAGCAGCTTGTGCTGCGAGTGAGTATTATATTAGCGGGATTGAAAGATTATCCTTAAATGCGGAAAGGAATACGGCGCAATGGAGCGCATATGCGTTCAACGCCACGGGTCAAGGTACCAAATAAATTAAATTTTAATTCAATATGAAATATTATTCAAGATCTGGAGCTTGACCGTTTTAAATTTATATTTTAGAAGTACGAGTAAGTGCCTCCGTACCTGGAGGTATTTATTCCGATTTGGAAGACGACGGCATGTTTTCCAACGCTATTTATCATGAATACAATGACATGGATAACCGATGGGTTGGTCGGTTGAACTGGACATTTGAAAGGGTTTTTACTGGTAAACTCTGAAATTTTATTGTAAAAATTCCACTTTTTTCGGTAGTTTTCATAAATTTATAAACTTTCTAGCCACCAACGCTCTACTGGATAAAACTGATATTTCTTTGGTCTGCGAAGGCTTGGACACAATAGCTGAAGTATTTATTAATGGCCAACTTGTAGGCAAAAGTGAGAACATGTTTGTTCGCTACATTTTCGATATCAAGAGCGCTTTAAGGGTAAACTACTCCTAAGTTTTTACCTATCAATGAAAAGAATGTATTTTTATTGTAAATTATGTTACATCTATAGCTTGGAGATAACATCATTAAAGTTGCATTCCGTTCTCCAGTGGAATACGCTCACGCTGAATTTCAAAAGCATATTAATGAGCATGGCTACCCAGTTGTACCTGAAAGTTTGGTACCTGAATACAGGGGAGAAAATCAAGCGCAAATGATTCGTAAAATGCAATCTGCCTTTTCCTGGGATTGGGGTAATGAGAGATTAAAAATTGAAAATGATTGATAAGTTTAAGAGTATTTCTATTTAATTAGTTTTTATTTTGTAGGTCCGTCATATCCAAACTCTGGAATCTGGTAATTGCGCTATTGCTAATCTTTTTTATTTTACATTCATAACTTATTCTGCGATGTGACCTACCTATCTAATTGCTTAGTAAATCCATAGTGTGTAGAATAGGCAGGGGATTGCCCTTAAAGTCATACAATTCATTAAATTCCTCTCTTGTTTTTCTTTTTCCGTTCCAACAGGAAAGACATTTATATTGAAGGCTACAACGGAGCTGTTATCAGAGACGTAATGATTTTCTCCACACCCTCCAAACCCATTCCGGATGAAACTTCTGCCACAACGTGGCAAGTTACCGCGCGCGTTTACTACGACTCTGCCGCAAATGACAATAGCGCAACACTAACTTTCCACCGAATTTCTTCCCAAGAATTTACACAAACTGTGCGTTTGGAACAGGGCAAGGGAAAGAGTATTGATATTACTATAAACGAATCTGGTGCAGACACTAAGCTCTGGTGGCCAAATGGTTACGGGGACCAAAACCTGTACTGGTACAATGTCTCATTATCATCCCAAATGAATACAGAGAGTAGCACAAGGCTGCTTAGAATTGGATTCCGAACTGTGGAACTTATCGAAGATTTTGTTAACCCCAGCAAACAGACCATGGGTAAAAAAATTACTCCCAAAAACGTATTCTCATCGCGCCCCAAAGTTTAATACAGAAATGCATTTCTTTGGCTCTAGGTCGAGAGTTCTACTTTGTGGTAAATGGAGTAAAAATGTATTCCAAGGGCTCCAACGCTATTCCCCTTCACGTTTTACCCGAGCGTATTACCGAAAGCCAAACGGAATGGATAATGCGAGCAGCAAAAATGTCCCACCAAAACATGATCCGAGTTTGGGGTGGTGGCATGTATGAATCCGAAGCGTTCTTCGATGTATGCAAATAACTTTGCAATTAATTTAATTTTAGTTGAAATCGTATAAATAATAAAATTTCCATTTTTTTCTAGTGGGCAGATGAATACGGTATTTTTATCTGGGAAGATTTCATGTTTGCCTGCGCCATGTATCCAGCCACCGAAGAATTCCGTGCGAATGTTCGTCTTGAAGTGGAAACGCAAGTAAAACGCTTGCAGTACAGAACCAGTTTGGTAATGTGGGCTGGAAACAATGAAAATGAAGCCGCCCTTCGGGATAACTGGTACGGTAGCCGACCATTCAAGCCCTACTACGATGACTATGTCAAGTTGTACATTGACACAATCAAAGTGCTCACGGAAGAGTTGGACCCTTCCAGAAAGTTTATTTCTTCGAGTCCGACAAACGGCAAGAAAACAGAGGAAGAAGGCTGGGTTGCTTCATATCCATACGATTTGCGATATGGCGACAGTAAGAAAATGATAAGCTTTGAAAGGAAAGTTTCACTTTAGATAATCCGCTTATCTATCAAAATTATTATCTTGACTTGTACAGTTCACTTTTACAACTACTATGATGACAACTGGGACTGGCGCATGTTCCGTAGAACTCGCTACGCTAGCGAGTATGGTTATCAATCTTTCCCGCATTACGAATCTCTGTCTGAAGTGGCTGATAACATTGGCACTTGGACTTGGGAGTCGCCTCAAATGGAACATCGTCAGCATCATCCTTTGGGACAAGGAGAAATTAGAGAACTTATTCGAAGTCATCTCCCTTTCCCAGAACATTATGACTCCACCGAAGCCTTTCCCTACATGTTGTACATGGCTCAAATAACACAAATTATGGGACAGAAAACGCAAACCGAGTTTTATCGACGTTTGCAAGACAAGCTGTATTCGGATGGAACGGGACATAATATGGGAGCGTTGTATTGGCAGTTGAACGACATTTGGGAAGGATGCTCATGGGCTTCGATTGGTATGCGTGAAATTCTTTAAACCACCGAAATTTTAACAAAAACCCACTTTAATTGGCTTGTCTTAATTTGTCTAGAAATTAGTGGCCGTTGGAAATTACAAATGTATTATGCAATCAAGTTCTTTGCCCCGGTTTTGGCTTCTCCTTACAAACTCTCAAACGGGGATGTTGTCATTGAACTGATCTCAGACTTGCCAGCAAATTTCACGGGAACGCTTAAAACCCAAATCTTTAGACTGGACTCTACCACTCCAATTTACGAACAAGAAGTTGCAGTTTTGGCAGTAAGTTTAACCTACTGTTTCTAAAGCAGTTTCCATTTACCCACGTGTCATTGCATGAAATTATTTTATTTCCGCAGGAATTTTTAAGGTCAAAGGAAGTACATCGCATTGATGCTGCTTTTCTCCAAACTCTAAACTGCTCTGCAGTTGCCGATGGAGGTGCCGTAAATCCCTGCGTTGTATACGTTACCTTACCAGGAACACCCGACAATTTCCTATTTCTCCAATATCCCCGCAATAAGCTATCCTTGAAAGATCCTAAACAGCAAATTAAATCGGTAACTGCAGTCGGTGATGGCAAAACAGTTCAATTTACCCTTTCCACCCAAGCCATTGCGCCATTTGTCTACTTGACCGTTCGCGGAGATCATCGCGGCCATTTTAGTGACAATGGATTCCTCCAGATTACAGACAAACAATTAACATACTATTCCGAAAATGGAATAACTGCACAACAGTTTATAGACCGAGTGGAAGTAATGTCTTTGTACAATGTCACCTCAGTAGCGGAGGATTTTAACGGCTCAAGGGACGCCGTTGTCTTGTACCGTTATGAGGATGAGACTTACAACAGCGAGGAAAACAGTGTTCACTATTCGCATTTGTTAAGCAATAAATAAGTTTTTGAATGGGAAAACAAAGAACTATAGACTGTGAATAAAAAATTAAGGTTGAAACAACATGAATTGCTTTTCGTAAAGGAAAAATACCACCGGAAATTTCAGGATATGAAACAGTCATATCCATTTCATTTTCTATAGGCTCTTATTAACCTACTTATAAATTTGTGTCACTCGTAACAAAAGAATAATTTCCGGTCCGGAAAGAATTACAAAGTAGGCACATCACTACGAATAGTATTAACATTTTTAGAAAAAATATTTGTATTTTCAATTTTAGTCATATGAATAAGCAAAATCACAAAACTACGACTTGAACCAATAAAATATATTTTAGTTCATACCCAAAATGCGCATATAAACTTTATAAAATATTCAGAAAACCTTGAAATTGGCTTTGCGGACAGCAATTATTAAGTCATGTTAATCAATATTGAAATGGACAGGTTAAGCTAATCCAACATCGATTTCATTTTCGACAACATGACATAACCACCAGCGAAGAAGTATCCGTTATTCGCGGTTATTAAGTGAATTAGTAGTTGCAGCACTATGCTTTGCTAAAGAATCCACTCCTGGGCTTAAAGTATTTTTGGTACTTTGATATTTACAATTTGCATGAAAGTATGACGTAGTTTCGTGTTCACCGAAATGAATAATAAAAATAGTTTGAAACAATAGCTTTAGCTTTTACCAATGCGATTCAGGGAATGTGTAAAACATTTTCAGTTGTTATTTCGGACTGGCACAATAAATAAAATGAATTGGACAATTCATTACTAATGAATCATTAGCAAACAGTCAAAGCAATGCATTTTTTCAAGATATTTGCTTTACTAATTATAGCAATATGGGACAGAAGTACTGCGGACAAAAATTTGCTAACTGGGTTTGAAAGAATATCCCTTAACGCCACAAGGTCGGAGGGTTTATGGACCGTTTATGGCTTAAACGTGTCAACAGGAACAGGTTAAAACGGAATTTGTCAAAATAAAAAAATCCGTTCCATTAGTAGAAATATTGTTTATTTCTTTTAGAAATTAGAGTTCCTGCTACGGTACCCGGTGGAATTTACTCGGATTTAGAGGAAAATGGTGTGTTCCCATCACCCATTTATCACGAGTATAATGACATGGAAAGCCGGTGGGTGGGACGCACTAATTGGACCTACACCAGAAACTTTAACGGTAAATACGTCTGTGTTTGGTTATAAAAGAACAAGTTAATTTAGTAGCTTGATCAAAGCAGTAACCAGCACAAATATTTTTCAGTGACTCAAAGTCTTCTGGACAAGGTCAGTGTGGTCCTGGTTTGCGAAGGATTGGACACTGTGGCCAACGTATCCATAAATGGAATACTTGTGGGGCAAAGTGAGAACATGTTTGTTCGGTATATTTACGATATCAAGCCAGTTTTACAGGTAATTTCTACTTCAGCCAACATTTTATCTATGATGCAATGTAATAATTGCTATTCCATTAATAATTTTAGCTTGGGCAAAATAATATCACAATAGCTTTTCACTCTCCAGTAAACTATACTCAAGCTGAGTACATAAAACACGAACAAGTTTATGGCTATAATGTGCCCCCGGAAAATCTTGTGCCTGAATTCAGGGGCGAAGATCAAGTACAGTTTATACGAAAAATGCAAGCGTCCTTTTCGTGGGATTGGGGTAAATTGTGTAGCTTTCCAACAGAAATTAATTCTATCTGTACTTAATCTAAGGTGTACATTGGTTCAATGTATTTGTTAGGGCCGTCTTACCCCAGCTCCGGAATCTGGAAAGACATTTACATTGAAGGCTATAACGGAGCGGTTATTCGTGACGTGCTCATTTTCACAGCATCCTCCAAAATGCCACCCACTGAAACACCAGAAACAGAATGGACAGTAACGGTCCGGGTATATTACGACTGTGCGCAAACTCAAAAGGCAACTTTGAAGTTTAAACAGTGGGGCCAAACCCAAAGCGAAGCGGTGACAAAAGAAGTGGATTTAGTAAAAGGAAATGGCTTATTTGTGGATATTACACTGAAACAATCGGTAAATTTTCTAGAGATGCACTTTCGGTTTTGAAATAGTTTATAATGGATAGGTTTATTGAACAGGGTGCAAATACAAAATTGTGGTGGCCAAACGGCTACGGAAGTCAAAACCTGTACACGTACACAGTCTTCTTGGGCATGAAAAATGTTATCGAGGCAAGTAGCAGAAACCTGCGAATTGGCTTTCGAGTAGTGGAACTTGTTGAAGACTTTGTAGACCCGAGTAATGAGGAAAAAGGAAGAGAATTCTATTTCCGGGTAAATGGAGTGAAAATGTATTCCAAGGGATCCAATTCTATTCCCCTTCACGTTTTACCCGAGCGCATAACAGAAAAGCAAACAGAGTGGGTGCTCAGAGCGGCAAAGTTGTCGCATCAGAATATGATTCGAGTTTGGGGAGGGGGATTGTACGAAAGCGAGGCTTTTTATGACGTAAGAGGAATTACCCCAAACAATATTTCAAAGATAATTACAGGTTAATTGTAAGATGATTTTTTCTAAAAAGTTGGCGGATGAATACGGAATCTTGATCTGGCAAGACTTCATGTTTGCCTGTTCGCTCTACCCGGCCACGCCCACTTTTCTGGAAAATGTTAAAAGGGAAGTGGAAACTCAAGTCAAGAGGCTTCAACACAGAGCTAGTTTAGCTTTATGGGCCGGAAATAACGAAAATGAAGGCGGGTTGCAAGGTGGTTGGTTCGGATATGACGAACATTACTTTAAAGACTATTTGAAGTTGTACATTGACACGATAAAGGTTACGGTGGAGAGTTTGGATCCTTCAAGGAGATTCCTACCGAGTAGTCCGACAAATGGTAGGAAAACGGAGGAGGAAGGGTGGATAGCGGAAATACCGGGTGACTTGAAGTATGGCGACAGTAAGTATGGCCATGAGAAAAATAAATTCCTAAAAAGTTAGAAATTGGCAATTTGTTTTAAATCTTTGTAGTCCATGCGTATAACTACATGGATGACAACTGGAACTGGCGAATCTATGAAAGGGCTCGGTATTCTTCGGAATACGGTTACCAGTCATTTCCAAGTTACGAAAGTTTGGGTGAAGTCGCTGACAACATAAGTCAGTGGACCTGGAGCTCTCCGATGCTTCTACATCGTCAGCGTCACCCCAGTGGTCAGTACCAACTAAGCTTAATGCTGGAAACCCATTTGCCCGTACCAAAAGAAGAAGAGTCTCCGGAAGCCCTACCCTATCTACTTTACATGGTCCAACTTACCCAAGTCATGGGACAGAAAACGCAAACCGAGTTTTATCGAAGGTTGGTAGATAAATTGGATGAAATTGGCACGGGGCATAATATGGGAGCGTTGTACTGGCAGTTAAACGACATTTGGCCTGGAGCCTCTTGGAGCTCTGTGGAATCGAGTGGTCGTTGGAAGTTACAAATGTACTACGCGAAAAACTTTTTCGCACCGGTGCTAGCCTCGCCATATAGGCTAGAAAACGGGGATGTTTCCATTGAACTGATTTCGGATTCCAAAGAGAATTTCAGTGGAATGCTGACTGTACGCGTGTACAAGCTTAATAGTAACAACACACTTGCGGTTTACGAACAACAGGAAAATGTCACTGCGGAATTTCTCACTTCAAAACAAGTATTCTTATTGCCCCAATCCACTTTGGAAGCTTTGGAGTGCAGTGATGATCTTACAAATCCCTGCATTGTCTACACAATTCTGCCTGGAACACCAGACAACTTCCTGTTTCTTCAGTATCCCATAAGCAAATGGTGCATGCAGGATCCTAAACTGGAAATAAGCAATGTGACGCCACTTGGCGATGGAAAAACTATTCGCTTTACACTTAAAAGCGAAACGGTTGCTCCTTTTGTGTTTCTTAGCATGCCTAGTATGCATTATGGATATTTTAGTGACAATGGGTTTGTGCAAGTTACCCCAACAAAAGAGCTTACATTTTATGCCGAGGATGGAATAACGGAAGCAGAGTTCACTGTGGGTGTTCAAGTAATGTCGTTATTTAGTGTAACGCCAATAGCAGAGGATGATGCTGCCAGAGAGGATGAAGCAGCTTATTCAAATGAAGAGGATGAAGGTGGTATGGCGGAAGTGCTGAATCCAAATGGAACGCGAAGTTTGCTTACAAGAGCACAAGAAATTGCAAAAAGAATTAATGATTATAATTATAACAATGAGTACTATAAATAAGCACTTTGATTTATTTATATAGTCAAAGTGTGGGACTTTTCCAAAGCACAGGAATGATTCGAAGAAAGAACAAAGTAACAAACGGCAATGGTAAAAGCACAACTAATTATAAAATAAATTAACAATAAAACAAGTCGTACGGTTGTGGCTTTCTGAAAAAAATAAAAAAGAAAGTTTACCTTTTTGTAATTTGATTTTAAATGAAAGATTTTTGGTTTAAATTACCGGAAATTCTTGGTACCACAACGTGCCAAATGGAGCGCTTTGCGTTATTAGGGCAAAGGGCGTTACGCGAAAGGGTTTGGCTTCCCTTTTCTCCTCGGGGCTTGCAACCAGTTTGTTGAGCCACACACGATTATACTGAAAATTGATGAATTTTCTTAGACTTTTTGAAATATTTTGGGTTTAAGTTGACATAGACTTACCGACATAACAATGTGCACTATAAAGTAAAACAGCACATAGCTCCCCGCAACATACTGCGTTAAACAAGGCATGAAACTGTACTCCACATGCACCGACAAAAATATCAGAAAGAGTCCCGCCACCAAGCCAAAGTGTCCTCCGGCTCCATGCAAAATGTAAAAAATGGAGTGCACATCCGCTTCCGGCTTCACAATCTCGTTTCGAATATGACATCCCACGGGAAAGTTAATCACAACGAAAAACATGGACATATAGCCCATCCAGTTGTGAAAGGGTGAGCTCAAGGGAGACGTCCATCCTGCAGTGCCAAAAATATTAAGAAAAAAGCCAATAATCAGTAGAATCACACCCGAGGTGCAAAAAATGGCGTGAATCCAGAGCCAAAGGGGATACTTCCAAACAATCTTGACCAGAGAGTGTCTCATATATCTGGGCACAAAAACTCCAGTAGATAAAAAAATGAAAAAGGCAATGGTCAGTATTGCTCCATGAATTTGCAGATATTCCACTTGGGTACGACTTGGCATAATGCGAGTGCTCAAGTCTGTCACTTCCTTGCAAGTGGCAAATCCCTGGCGCTTTCCTCGCGTGTGAGAAGCAATACCCGAACTTCTGGGATCCTTAAACTTATCCCCGTAAGCACTCAGCACACAAAAGCGATCACTTTTCAAGTCATAATTGTAAATCACTTTGGTCTTTAGGCTTCTGGCTTGAAAGCTAGTTTGAATGTAGAAAATGCAGTGCATAGAATCATTATCCCGGGTGTAGTGTACCATGCGCCCAATGTTGCCCACACTTTCGGGTAAAAGATAACGCTTATTGTCATGTCGCCTTTGGGCTTCTGTTATGCTTAAAAGTACATTCCAACTGTGGTACATTCGCACGGAGCCGTCTGGCTCTTTAACGCATTCGAAAACTATGTCTTCGCCCATGTTCCGGTCAAAGGATAAGCCAATAGCAGCCCAACCCACAGTGGCGGCATAAAGCTCCAGAACAATTTCGTCGTTGTCGTCTGGGTCGGGTAATAGCTCGTCCACGGGATTTATTGGCTGTTTGCCAATGGCCCACATAAACTCGCAGTTCATTTCCAAGAGACAGTCCGTGTTGTCCTTGTTGGGTATGGGGGCAAAACAGAGTTTGGCGGAGACGCAGCCGTTGTATATGGCGTGGGTGGAGTTGTAACGGTGCTGAAAATAAAGAAAAAAATCCAAGAAATAGAAATAGTTTTTTTTGGTGAGTTTTCACTTCCGGTGAAAGTGCTCACGTTATATCTCTCCCTATCCGGTCCAATTATTCCCGGAATTACCACAATGGGTGAAATGGGTAGATACTTGTCATCCACTGTAAACTTGACTTGGCACTCTTTATAATTGTTCGAGTCTTGGAGACATCTTCGATACGAGTTCTTATCCGGGTAGATGGTGTAGTTGTGCAGACGTTCCCAAGGATCTGTGGGAAAAGGCACTGGGGTAAAAAGGCCATGTATGTCAGCATCATCGTGGCAAGGTTTTGGAGGATTTGGAGGCGGAGCTAGGGAAGAACCGGCTACATAGTTCATTTTGAACTTTTGGGATTTCATTAGGTATGCGGTGCCAACAATGGTGTTTTCTTTGGATAGAGGCACGAACAGTTCCAAACTGTAAAAAATTAGAATTGAAAGTTTCTAGATTTCTGAATCTTTTAAAAAGTTGATTGCTTGAATAATTGACGCACTAAAACTGAACGTATTCCGGAGTACGTTGTCCCGCCGGCTGCTCCTCGTACTTCCAATGAAAGCAAATGCCTCTTGTCGGGTTTCCCGGGTTTATTCCAATGGCTAGAAAGTGCGGATAATTACCTTTTGATACCTGCTGACCATAAAACATGCTGCTATTTGTCTCTTCCAAGCCCGTGGCAGGATTGGAGTAAAATGGACACTCGCCATTGTCCTTGGCATAAATACTGTCCAGAAGCACTTCCGCATCGTCCTCCTCATTGGAGCATAATCTTGGATCGGGTGGGATAACAAAAGGGTGGTCATAATGCTGCACTGAGTCTTCTGTAGTTTTTCCAATTGGAAAGCCCAACTCGTTATACGCAGTCACAGCAAAATGTATGGCCACGGGGCAATCCGGCTTGCCAAGCGTTTGCCGAAAGCGAAGATGCATGGACAAGGGTTCGTTTCCAGGATAAGCAGTAAAAGAAAAGCAGTTCATAACCTTGAGCCCAGCAAAGTTATCCGGACTTTGGTCATACAAATCTACTCGGGGTTCGGGATGGAATATTTTGCAACTGAAGCTTTGGTAGTCTGGCGGCTTGGGACTGTGAAAATTGTGGAAACGGGGAATATTTAATTATTCAAAAGAAAATGACAAACATTTTTTGGTTTTGCTTGACAAATTGCTTGACATACTAGCTGATAATGCAATGATTCCCCTTTTGAAACTGGCTGTGCAAATAGTTGTTAAAGTCCCTAATGTGCTGAAAGGGTAGAATCTCAATTTCCTCCGAAAAGTTCCCCTTGGGATCAAACTTGATTTTTTTGAAGGCGAATGTTGGACCAGTTATCATCATATTGCTGGGCATGTGCAGAAAATTGGTCTGCGCACTATGCAAAAAAACATACAGAAAATTACTTATGATTCTAAACCAGTTTATTATGGACATATTTTTAAAATCTTACTAAAACTGAAAGTCCACCGGAAGATCACCCGGTCCCGCTTTAGCTGCATACTCTTTCGGATACCTCCACCTTGCACAAAATCCCCGGTAGTGATCATCCATCCACCGATTTTTAAAATGCAAAATGTCAATATTCGTAACATCCGTTTTATAATAGTCTTTAAGGGGCGGGCTAAACGGACACTTGAAAGTTTCTATTGATCCTTCTCCCTGCAAGCTAGCGGTGGTGCACAAACGTCCTCCCGTAATTAACTTGGTCTCCCAAGAGCCCATAGGCAGCCCATAATTATTCAGAGCTTGTAACGCCAACTCAAACAACTTGAACTTTTGACACTCCACATTATTCTCCATCCGGAAACTGACCACCAAGCTAAATGGCTCTGGAGTGTGGTCCGGCACTGCGTGGATGTTGATGCAACTGCGTAGAATGCCCGCATTTATGTGCACCGGATCATTATCGTCGGGATATTCACTAGCGTTGAATCTGTGAGTATCTTCAATTGATTTGTTGGGCAATTGGCCTGTTGGAGTTTTGCCTATGTAGCACCCGCATAGTCCGGTTTGAAACGTGTCAATGCGACTTAAAGGAACGAGACACGGAGTTATTTTCTCGTTGACTTGGGTGTCGTAGTAGTTCTTGTTCATGTAAATGTCCCAACTACGCAGATTCCTGGAAAGGGGTTCGGACTGGCAGGATTTTACGTTGAAACCGGCTCGGTCACTCCGGAAAGTGACTAGGTACTGGGTGTTGGAGGGACGGTGCTCAATGTATGCCGTTGCACTATGATGGAAAAGCGGAAATGGTCAACATTTTGCATGAAAATTTATATATTTTTTAAATTGCTGATTTCTTACACGAATTGGAAATCAAAGTAGAAATTCCTGATGTCGTTTGTCACGTGGTCATACTTATGCTTGTAATACCACCAGGAACAAAACCCAAAGTTTTGACTACTGTCCTTTGCTTCCTGTGTCAAATTATTGTTAAAAAAGAGCAAGTGGGCTGGCTCAGAGTGCAAAAAGGTTTCCTCATTCGGCCTCTTGTAAATCGATGGACAATCATAAGTTGACACAGGAATCAGTTCCCTGATTTGCCAACTAGAGCCACCCGTGCTTGTCGCCGAGCTTAGAGTGGACTTGCACTCGTTGCCTTGCTCCGCAAGAGTAAAATGCTTCCAAAAGCCTATTGGATAAGTTCCATGATTTTGAGCTTGAACCACCATGTCCACCACTTCCAGGCCGTTTGGACCTGTGCAAGTTAAGCCAAAGTAGAGCATAACCCTTTGGTCATCCGGGTCACCAGTGCATGCTCCACCGGAAATACTACCCGGGTTGTTATGCAGAAAGCCAAAAGTAAAGCACTTTTCCGTTATGGGAATGGGACCGGAAGCAACCTTCTGGAGAAAGGTGGCCAATGGCATAGGATTATTGGGTTTAAAGGCAGTGTGCCTTAAGGGACTGTAGCAGCGACAAGTGTTTTCTATCCCGTTGTCTGAAGGCGGTAGAGGATGAGTTGGAGCGGGTTTCAAGGTAAAATACTTATTGCACTTGGCAGTGCTGCCCCAAGGATGCAAGGGATCGTTCCAGCTTTGTAGCAGTTGGAAATAAGGCTTGGAATGAGTTGTGCTCACATCCGTGCTAATGTCCAGTCTCAACTCTGTGCCGGACACCAAGTGATAGTTGGTTTTGACAATGGGCGTTTTCAAACTGATTATTTGGGTTTTGGCCAAGGGCTCGTATATGGTTTCGATTTTGGTGTAGGCTTCCAGCACAAAATTGATAAACTGCGGCCTTTTGGCAACTGAAGCCCTGGAAAAGTCCTTATTGTTCAGTCTCACCGCATAAACTAAATCAAACGGTTTGGCCGTTGTGCTCTGTAAAACCAGGGGACGTGGTAGTGTCACCCGCCAAACCTCTGGCTTTTCTCCTTGCGGCATTCCCATTTCTACTTCGTTCCAGCCCAAAGGATTCGGTGCGCAGTAGTCCTCGCCATAAGTCCGCGTCCACAACTGCGTCAGATCCTTTTTATACTTATTTTTAAAATTAACCAAATCCCCACAATTGCCCAGACTGTCTTCAATAGCTTCCCAAGTGCCAAAGGGCACCGCTTCGGATTCCGTGGGCTGAGTAGAGCCCAGCGCAAAAATGAAAAACTCCACAAGCTCCAACCTTGTTACGGGCTGAGGAGCTTTGCATTCCCCGAGCAGGAATATGGCGCAGGCTGTTACCGTGTCAAAATAGAATTGGAGACAGTCTCCAAAAAGCACGTCTGACACAGGAACAGCGGGAATTATTCCAGGTGCTCCAGAAGGTGTGGGTGGAGGGGCACCAGCCTGCATTCCAAAGTTAAACCCGCCATAAGGGTACTTTCTCAGCGTGTAGTTTGTCTGCATATCTTCTTCCCGACACTTGCAAGCATCGCTAGAAGAAATATACACGCTTGAAAAGCGGTCCCGTTCTGGCTCGTCGATAAATGTTTCAACCGCTTTGCAAGTGTCGTGGGGAGGACAAGGCACGTCGATATAAACGGGAGGTGGGGGCGTGGTAGTGGTGGTGGTTGTAGTTGTGGTAGTTAGCAGACAGGGATCCATGGTTGTACTTGAGGTGCTGGAACTTGAGGTGGAACTGGCAGTTGTGCTGCTGCTACTGGATGAGCTGCTGGAAGTGCTACTGGAACTACTTGAGGTGGAACTAGGCGTTGTTGTGCTACTGCTGGAAGTTGACGTGGCGCAGGTAGTACTAGTAGTCGTAGTAGTAGGTGGGGTTGGCGGTGGCGGGGGTGGTGGCACTTCCACCGTGCATATTAGCTTGGGAACCAGTTTCATTACCCGCTTTTCCGCTAGCTTGCTCACGGAGCGAAAGAGCATTTGATTGCCGGGACCGACAACGTCCAACTCGGCAAGAAACTCGAGTCGAAACTCGGTCTTGCCTGGGGTTATTACTGCCGGGGGATAAGTGTAGTTTTTACCGATGTAGGACCAAATGGCACAAGCTACCGCTTTTTCCTTCAGGGTACTTGTGGAGGTCAAGTGATCGGGCAGCTGGGCTGCAATTCGAATACTTGTTGAAGGATCCGAGCCCGGAATATAGCCGTCTTTGGGACGTATGCAGTCTTGCCACTCTTTAGTGCTAATGGGCACCTTAGCATAATCGGGATGAATATTGTCAACTGGACCTGTAAAATTCGCTCCACCCTCACCACACGTCTCACTGCTCAGCGTAGTGAGATTCCCCTCTCGGTACAGGAATCCAAAGGGAACTCGTTGATCCCGAAGGTACTTGCGATACGCAAAGCCCATGATTTCCACAGATTTTACCGAAAAGCTCTTGCAAATGTCAAACTGCTCCCGTTTCATTACGGTGACATGCACACTGTTATATCGCCTGTGGGTGGTAACGTACAAGTAAAAGCAGGTCAGACCGGTTATCACCTCCTCGTTGTACAGGACTCCTTCATTGGCGGGGTCAGGACGAGGCTCCACGTTACTGGGTGGAGTAACGTCTGCTGCGCCGCAGTGATCCTGGATATTACTCCACTCGTTAGTTTGAGGTTGCGCAGGGTGGAATAGCGAGAAGAGAAGGGCAAGAGCGAGGATCCCAGGGCTTCTTAAAGTTGAAATCCACATTTTAATGGAAAATCGGATAGTTTTGAGCACCGAATTACGATGATGAACAGTTTAGAAGCGTACTGTTTTGTAAAGGGAGGTGTAGTAAACACAAGCACACTGTTCGAAAACTATTTTTATTCGGAATTTTAAAACTTTTTATGTGAATGTTTCCATCAGATACAACTGTCATTAAAGTGAAAAAGATTGCGCAATGAATCTGCCATAAAGGACTGCTGCCAAAATAAGCCAAGTGTATATTATGATAGAAATATTCGCATGTTGAATTGTTTAGCCTATAACCTTAGCAACGTCAATGAGAGAGAGAACGTTCATAGAGAACACGACTACATCTTAGCGCTTTACATGTAAAATAGTGTTTTATTTGTCATCTTAAACAATTTAACCAAATACTTCATTCAATTTTTCTTTATATTCTTTATACAATCTTATTAAATCATCGGTATTTAATGAGCCGTCTTTTGTGGGCTTTATTTCATCCTTTTCAATTAGCGCCTCCGTCTTGAAAATCAACTAAAAATAAAAAATATAAACCAAGTTTACTTTTAGAATTCATTAAGAAATATGAATAGTTTCTTAATGTGCAGCTTACTCTATTGGGGTTCTCCAAATAAATACTTTCTGTATCACTAAACGACTTGTGCAGCAACACGGACAAGCTATACAGGATTAAGGACAAGGCTAATGGTGTACTGGGGAGATCTGCAAAAATGGCTTCTAAAGTGTAAATTTCTTTAATCGAGAAAAGAATAGCTAGTCCCAATGGTATATCCTGTGGTAAAATTTCTAGCACCAGTTGCTTCACCACCGCTGGATTCCTTTCCCCAGTTTCTTCCGCACCCAACACCGCTCTTTCCAAGTGCCACATTTTATCCAAAATCATACACAACTCCAGACTTGGATTTGAGCGGATGTGCAACAAAGCTGAAGAATCCGAAAATGAGTCGTACTGAATACTAAACTCGCTCACGTGAAAAAATGGCGAGCCGAATTCCTTCTCGCTAAAGTAAAACTTGGGATAGGACTCTTTTGAAAAGGTAATATTGCTTGAGGTGCCAGCAATGTCAGCATCCTGCTCGGAACTGAGATACTCATCCAAGTCAATGTCTGCATCTTCCCATCCCTCCGAATCCTCGCTAACGTCCTTTGACTTTGATAGTCTTTTGGCTTGTTGTTCCGTTGTTTGTAGTAGAGTCTTTGCTCCTTTGAGTAAAACATCGCCTCCAGATCTGACCACAGTGGAAACCATGCCTCTCACAGGATTCAGGTCAATCATTTTTGAAGTGGCACTGACAAACTGGTGCAGTTTCATGGGATTTAAAGAAATCAAGGTGGTTGGAGCTTCTGACGCTTCCTCACTTTCTCTTTCCTCTTCCTCCAGAAAATTTTCCGCAGGTAAGCCATCTGCATCTTGCTTTTGGGAAAGGTCGGCTGCTCGACTTTGCAAACTGCGCATTTCAATAAGGCTCTTGGTATTCAGCACGTTAAAAATTTCTTCATTAGGACACATGTTTAACGCGTAGTTAACGGAAGACAGCTTGGCATCATGGTCCAGTACAGGTGGCTCGCTCTGATCCTTGGCCAACTGAACAAACATTTTCCATCCGGTTTGGTACCCTTTTGCCACAATGCTGGTGCAGATTTGTGAGCAGAATTTTAAGTCAGAGTTGATTAGCGCTGCTGAACCTGCCATGTCCAAAACTAGGCTTTCCGCTTGCTCAAATGTCATCTTGTCCGGGTGGAGGAACAACACGAGCTTGAGCATCTGCTGAATTTTCTTGTAGCCACCAGGTATATTATCCATTGCGGTTTTGGTCAGTGCGATTCTGTCGCTGCAAAGGCGAACTGCAATTTAAAAAAAAAAGTTAAATCAGTAAATGGCCAACTTCACACAAGGCAAATTTTCAAAAAAAAGTACAAAACCGTACCAGTAAGAGGAAGAATTTCTAGTCTAAAGTCCTTGTTCAGTATTTTAACAGCATCAATTAAATCAAACATTTGAGCAACTTTGGGTTCCTTCAGATCCTGCATTAAATTAAGGCACACCTTTGCCAAATCCACATCCGGATCTGAGTAGCTTGACGCGGAATCAAAGTAGTTTTGCGCAGCGTCCAGTACCATTTGAAGACTTTTGTCATAAGGTATTTGATGTAGGTAAAGAGCAAATGAGGTAGAATATGCGGAGCTAACTCGGCGCATTAATTTACTGAGGCTATTTCCTTCTTTGGAACTGACACTGGCCTGGTCTGTAATTGCTTTGTCGAAAAAGTCTCTAGCCAAGTTGATAACCTCGGTGTTGCCACTTTTTAGCAGGTCAGCTACGTAAATCTATAAAAAACAATACAAAAAGCTACTTTACAAAAATATTTCAGATATTACATGAAGATGTCGTGCACTAAACTGCTTTACTTTTTAATGATTAATTTTTATTATTTTTTCGTGTCAGTGTTTGACTTTAATTTGGTGCTGGTAGCAGATGGCTTTACATTCTCTTCAAATTCACTCATATTCACATCACTGCTGTCAACAATATTATTTGGATTGGTATGTACCAGAGAAGTGGTAATCTTTGAAATCACCGATACTCCATCGTCTTCTTCTGAATTTCGATAACTTTGAGTTTTGGACATGTTCTCCTTATTTACAGGGTCGCTTTTCTGTTTCCTTACATCATTCACATTACTGCTCTGAGAACTAATGTCTGCAAACTGACTGTCGCTATTTGACACAGGAAGTATGGTTTTGGTTGCGCTTTTACTTAAATCGCTGTCTTTGATGTCATAGGAGGGCTTGCTTCGTTTCTTGCTATCTTGGCTTTCTACCTCACTGGGAAATTTAGAACCGCTGGCAAATTTGCTTTGTGGGAAGTCGCTACTGTGAAAAGTGGACACGGGTTTACTTTTGCTTTCGTCTGTCTTGCTGCTGACGGTGGAGGGCGGAGGCGTTTTTGGCGATTTTATTTTGGCATTTGCTTTGCTGCTGGCTGCTGAAGAATAATCCTGGGTCTCATTTTCGTTTGTCTTGGTGCTGACTGTGGAGGTGGGTCCCGTTTTTGCCGGTTTTTTGCTATGTTTACTACTGGACTCCGAAGCAGGTTTATTGCTAACTGTAGAACCTCCTTTGCCACTTATCTTGGAGCTTGGTGCGCTACTGGCTTTAGTACTGGCTGTTGTGGAATATCCCTTGCCATTGCCATAAGCTGGAATTGGTTTACTTTTGCTACTTGTTGCCACTTGAGCTTTCGTTTCTGCTGAAGCTGGTTCAGAACTTCCTTTTTCTTCTGAATTTTTCCTGGAGCTGGTGCCACTTGGTTTGATATTCTTTTCAAAATCCGCCATGCTAACCTCGCTATTATCAATTTCAGTCGGTTTCTTAGCTGCTATTAATGACTTTAGTGATTCTTCATCCGAATTTCGGTAGCTACCATATTCCGACATGTTGACATCATTATCCTTGTTCTGAACACTTTGTCCTTTCATGGTCGCAATGCTTTTCGCTTCCTCTTCGTCTGCTTTGTTCTTATTCTCTGCATCCACAAGTTTGCCGTTGGTAGCGGGTTTACTTTCCTTGTCTTTTTCGGTGGCAGGATAATGTTGGAATAAAGCGTCTGGATTTGACGTTCTTTGCTGTTGATTGGTTTTATTACTGTCAGCAGCAGCTTCATCTGCTTTACGATGACTATGCCCTACTTTGTGGTCTCTGTCTCTTTGAAAATTTCCCTTTGGTCCCTGTCCCTTGCCATTTTGTTGTGAATTCCTTCTCTGGTTATGTGGATACTCTATACACTCATCTGAATTATTATAACCCGTATATTTCGGCATACTATTTTCATCCACATCCTCCAATTGCTGATCCCAAGCCCAATCCCGGTTATAATGCACTGGTCTGTAATCGTAACCATAACTTGCCGAATTTCTTCTACTATTACCACACTCTGGACTTCTACCACTGTCAATATTTTTATAAATTTTAAACTAGAAAATTATTCTGTACACTTAAAACCTAGTTTGATAATAAATTACTACAAAAGAGAGTTATTTTACGGAGATAAAGAAGAATGTCGCTTGCTACTACACTGAGAATCCGAACCATACTGAGCTTCCATACTCCCTCTTCCTTTGGAATCGCTACTATTTCCTGCACAAGTGCACATTTCATTCATATAGTTTCCAAAAGTATTCACAATAGTTTCCACCGATGCCATTGCTCCTATCCCGGTATCCCCACACATTAGCGTTTTCTCAATGGGAGCCACACAAGTGTATCCAAATCCCTCCAAAATCCCAATCTGCTCAGAGGTCACAGGATGTTCCCACATTTTGGTGTTCATTGCAGGACAAAAGAAGACTGGTTTTTGACGAATATTTTTCAAATCCCAGGCACGTAACACACAAGTCAGTAGATTATCACAAAGACCATGTGCAATTTTGGCAAGCGTATTGGCATCAAGAGGAGCGAGTATCATGGCGTCAGCCCATTTTCCCAGGTCGATATGGAGCACTGGGTCTCCTCTGCCGTTCCACATGGCCCACTCGTCCTCATCTCGCCAAATTTTTACATCTTCCTTTTCATATCTTGGTCCAATGCTGGTGACCTCTTCAGCGTTGAAAAACTTTTCGGATTTTTCCGTTGGGACAACAGCAACTGTGTCAACGGATGGTAGGGAATAGAGAAGGTCAACAAGCTCGGCTAGTTTTATGGTGGCTACACTGGCGGTTACTCCGACAAGGACTTTGAGGTTCTTTTTGGTTTTCTTGGGACTGCAGCAGCATGCACCGCCGTACGATGCCATACAATACGAAGCCATTTTGAACAGTTTAAATAAATTAAATGATTAATTAAATCAAAGTTTCTGAATATCTGAAGCTTATGATCTTTAAGCTTTTTACAAAAGTTTCTATAATAACCTATTAACTACTCACTAACACTCGCGACTACACTAATGTCTTAAAACTTATCAGTCTTTTTTGGACAGTTTGCGGGTTAAATAATCGATTGGTTATGACGATTTATTCTCTTCTTGAAGATTTCCCCACTTGGCAATTTCCGCTTGGGTATAACCCAACTTGTCAAACTCCTGCTTTTCCATCAAGTTGTTATCCATCCGGCATTTAAAGTAGCGGAGAGCTTCCATGCGACACTTTTCATTCACGTGACCATTGTCTTTCAGACAATACATGTAGGTAATCATAAACTTCCTGCAGGTATTTTCCCGGTCCAAAGGAAAGCTACCCCTTTCTGGGGGAGTGGGGGTAAAGGTCTTCTGGCCGAAGGTAAAAGAACTCATTCTACTAATTTAAGTAGCACAGAAATCTAGGTTATCAGTACTAAACACTTATCATTCCACTGTTTAAAAAGCCGAAGGAAGGTTTGATAACACGTGTGCAGCAAGAAGATGACTAGACGAAATGAGTCGCCGAAAACATCTGATGTTTTTATGCCTTGCTTTGCCTATCTCAAGTCACCCCATCAAGCTTTACGGTGCATAATTCAGCTTTTCATACATTTTCGGTATACTTTATCGTGCTTATCATAATCATCATGACTCGATAAGGTTATATAACTTACCTCAAAACAGTATTCTAAGGGAAAATCCGAAAACACTTTTTTCTGTAGCTCCAGCATGTCATACAGCATGGTTTTCCATTCTGCTAGCTTCATAGGTGGCTTCCTGCAAATTCCATACAACTTAAAATGAGACTACTGTCCAATGAATAATTTTAGTTTATGCTAAACCATTACTTACCTTAACCGTCCAGATAAGCTAAGCTTTCTAAAGATTTCCATGCACTTGTCCTCAAACTCATGGTCGATAGTCACCATCTTAATCTTTTGCAGTGTCATTGGAACATCATACTTTTTCAGGATTTTAGCTCCTTGATAGTGCAACTCCAGCTCATCTATAGCATCATGCTGTTCTTTCAGTGCTTCTGTTAACGGTCCCCGATGTCGTTCTGGAAGGCAGTTTAAAATTGCCAAAATGTTGTCCGCTTGGCTAATACTTTTACAAGCGTAGATACAATTGTAGGCTAACTTCATAAGTTCTTCTAAGCTGGGAATAATCGGATCTGGAGAGCCAGGCTTGGAGTTTTCAATAACTTGCAAAACTCGTTTTAAATCAGTTTGCCCCACGGTGGTAAGGTACTGATCCAGCAAATAAAATCGAGCTCCGGGTTCCTTCTCGTTACATTTTTGAAGAAAGGGGACAAGGTACTTTCTAAAATGTTGCATCCACGTGTCTTCAGTGGCTGAGGACATTAGTAAATCTAATCTTTCGCTGTAGCCAAGCTCTTCCAGCTTATCCAAAGTTATATCAGTACCCACGTCATAGATCAGAGTTTCCACCGTCTCCAAATCATCCTGGATTAGTATCAATCCAGTAATATTTCTTTGAATGCCCAACCGTGTCAAGTCCAACGCATGACTTACTATTCCACTCAACTTTTCAATTTCTCGGATTCGTTCCTCGTACCAAGCTACAACTTGCTCCGGAGTGATGCAAGTGGAGTGTATTGAGCTCAAACTGGACTTTCTTTCTTTGGCTTCTTGAGGTTGGAGAAACTCTTCACACCAATCCTTATCCTTTTTGGCAACATTATTCCAAAGCAAAACGCCTCCATACCGATCCACTTCTGGTAAAAAGTCTCGGTAATCATGCGGACTTGTGGTTTCCGGAAAACTGGATAGCACTTGCAAATAGTGGGGCTCAATCTCTTCCCAGTGATGTGTAAGCATTATTCGTAAGCCACTGATATCATTAGACCTTGCCATTTCAATAGCGGATTCAGCAGGACTTCTGCTTCTCAGTTTGGCGTAAACAGCACCGTCAAAGTTTTCTTCAGCCATTCTTGGTCCACCCAACATTAGCTCATAAGTATCCAGAATGTCCAAATAGTACAAAAACTGCTTTCTATACTTTAGCACCAATTTAACTTCTAGATTGTTGGGGTCTACTAGTAAAAGAAACTCCTCTTGAGGAATATCCAGGTCGTCCGGTGTCCAAGAAATAAATTCGCCTTTATCTCGACCCTGACTGATCATTACGGTTGCACTTAAATCCGTTCCCTTTAGGCCAAACTGGAGTAGTTCCCGTGCAGCATCAATATTGTCAGGTACGCGTTCAAGGCACTCTTGTAACACCCAATTTCTCTTTTTGATTTTTCTCAAGTAGTCGTTAATACTGTGAATGGAAACAGCATTTCTAGACCATTGTCTTTGGTACACCAAATCATCATCCAAATTATACACCTTGGCCAAATCCAGCGCTTCACCGTACTCTTCAGCGTCAATTTTCTGATGAAACAACTCCAAAGGAGTAATGCTTCGTAAACTAAACAGCCTATGAGTTAGTCGCCAAACTGGAGGTTTGCGTTTCCTCCTTCTGGGTGGACGGAATCGCTCACTGTCTGTGAGCCAAAAGAGCACTTCCTGTGTTATATTTTTCACAAAGAAGCCATTGTCATTTACATTCAAGGCTTCTAGTGCGTTGTTAGGGTTGGGAATTAGTTGGCCGTTAGCGTCTCGTCTTTCTTCCACTTTTAGTCTGATTTCGCATTCCATACAAAAGAAACCTTTGCCATAACGCGGGGATATTGGCAAAGGACTTTCAAACATTTCTGGGGAGTCACCAAGAAGATTTTTTGTGGGAACCTCTTCCTCAATGGAAAGAAGAGAAACGCAGCCGTTGACTCTTGAAACTACCAAAGCGTTTTCGTTCCACCAATTAATATCATACGGAAAGAATCTCCAATCGTCTACAGGTTCGGTATTCCACCGGTTGAAAACTAATCTCCATCTGTTGTTAAATCGAGGATTTTCCGTGTGATATTGAAACTGCTGTTTTAGCGGCCAGTTTTGGTAAGGCTTAAGGGAGGGCAAGTGCCAACATGTAATTGTTCCGGACACGTGCAAAGCTGCCAGATATTTACTATCTTGGGAAACAACCAGTTTATAAACAGTATCCGTAGCTGTCTGTCTAAACGTTAGTGCGGATAAAGCAGTGGTCCACAAGCTTCTTGAATCCATTCTGAAATTATGACTGTCCACAGAAAAGGCTATTGTGTAGTATGGTACATCGTTAACTAGACGCCATGCAGTGATTCCATTTTCAATACTGGGTTCCTATTCCAAGAGCAGATGAAGAAAGGTCCACACTTACAATCTCTATTCACCGTCAACTTTCAAATGGTCCAATTAATTTATTAATTACCTGCTTGTTCATGGTCCCATCAGCTTCCAAATATCCAGCAACAATGATAAGCCCATGTGTCTCCACTATTTCCGCTGCGTTGACTCCTCGAGGATAGTGCCTTTTAAAAGATGCTTCATGGTGAATCACAAACTGGTCAGCGTTGGTTTGTCTGTAGCACTTTACGTTTCCTTTTCCGTCCACACTGATTAGCTCTGTTGGACTGCAAAAATTCACAAATTATATTAATTTCCACACTTTTTATACAACAAATTGCAGTAAAGTACAATCAGTAACTAAACTTACTAAGTATTTTTCTTCACACGACTTGTCGAAAAGAACAAACCCACTAGAGCATTCTCCTTAGCAAACAAATTAACAGAACTATCCTCCTGACTGGGTAAAGTGTATCTTCGAACAAAACTAAGCTGAGATGACATTATGTCGTAAAAGATAATGGTGCCGTTTGTGAAGGACACAGCCAGCAAGGTGGAATCCCTGCTCCAAGCCATACATCTCAGACCGGGTAGCGGATCCTTTACAACTGCAAATTAAACCATTTTCAAATCAACCGTCATAATCAGAAGTATAGAAGCAGGTAGGTTTTTACTAACCTGGACATTTCCCCAGAATAGTAGCAAAATTGTCTTTGATTGAACGAGTTTCCAAAAGTGCTCCTTGTAAAACTGCCACAAGCCTGCCATCAAATGACACTGCAAACTTCCACGGAGGGCCAGCATTCTTCAACCAGTCTACAGCTTCCGTACTGCTTAACGGCTTCTTTCCCATAAAATTCCGGGGATTTAGGTAATTCAGTATAGATCCGGATGACGTGGCATTGCTCGCTTCCTACATTAAACAGAACCACAAACCAAATTAACTAAACTATCGCCAAACTTCCGGTTTCACTCCAATGCAATCATCTCCAAAGCATTCCTCACCTCATTTTCCTCCTTCCATTCAGCACAGCACACAATTTCATACAGAATATTATCAGTGATCATTGGAAAGCCATCTCCAGTACCTCCAAACCCGGCCATGTTTAACCAATAACCGTTAAAAAATCACTGCTTATCACTAACTGCCTAGTAAGGTCGTTCGTTGTTCGCTTAACATAAATTGACAGGTCAAAAACCTTTGACCCGCTGCTGGACACTGGTCACCACCTCACTTTTAAAATAAGGAAGTACCTTTAAAAAATTAATTAAATTAGCAGCAATTAAAAACAGAACATCTGTCAATTTAGAGGTTTTTTGTGCCGCTGCTGCTGATATTATGACTTTGCTATGTGCTCAAGTGCACATGCACATCTGACATCTGTTTTGGTTTGGATACGTGGCTTTGCGTAGCTGAAAGCAGATGCTTTCTGTTTTGGGCTATCTGTCAAGAAAGGAACAAAGGCTTCATGCAACACTCTTGGAACGCGGCGTTACTAACTATTCATAAGGACAAATGTTTATGAATAATTAATCAGGGGCCTGGATTCACCGAAAATTTTGATTGCAATGAGCCATGAGTTTTGGGGTGAACCAGACCCCAAAACTGTTTGAAAGGAAGTTACACTTTCATTTTCCATGTAAAAGTTGAATGGAAAGTTATGTACAGGAAATGGTTTAGAAGCTTGGGAGACTTTCTTCTGAAAACTACATTTCTAGCTCATGGATGGCATCCCATTCACTTTCTTTTAGGCTAGCTGGAGTAAAGTACTAGTGATATGTGATGATGAGCTGGCATTTGTGACCGTTATGCTTAGCATTTAATTATTTGAATATTGTTCGTAAATTGACGACTTCTAATATCACTCACTCTGGCGTTATATTGCTTTGCACCTTTTAAAGTATTTTACACACATTCAAAACAAGACAGTCATTTAATTAATCAATACCCATTAACCTCCATAACACACTTAGCCCCCAACAATGGTTTTCTCATAATTTTTGTGCAGTTGAATACGTTGCAGATTACTATTTATTTGAAATTTCAATATGTTGCTTGCATACGTTTTCTGGATAAAGAAGAAGTTTTGTGAGGTACTGAACGTTTTACATATAATTACAGTAAAGAATAACTCATTATTTATTGAAGGACCATTCTCGCACCTTCTACGGTGATTAAACATTCCGTATGCAAAATCTGGAGTCTCTAAGGGGTCTTGTTTTTCTCCAGGAGGGACCGATAGCATTTTTTTGTAATAATAACTTTAACCTTTAAATTAAGGGTAAGCGGTAAGGAACATCTCATGTTTACAGAACCATCCTTGCACCTTCTACGATTCTCAAGGGTGTTATATGCAAAATTTGGTGTTTCATAATGGTCTAGCATTTCGTCAGGAGGGACCGATAGGATGGTCAAGATTTCCTTTCAAAGCACATGGAGTCCATGTCATGTCCATTTTTTAGTTGGGTCCATGTCATGGACCCAACTAAAAAATTGTGTATTTATCTACATATCAACAAACAGGTAGATCAAATCTCGGCATCAATATTACCTGGGTAATATTTAACTTTGGCTACATCTTTACTATCTAATCATTCCGACAAATTTAGCAACATAGAGCTATTTCAAGCGAATGGACGAGAGTAGACGCAGTTTATGGAAAACACACTACAATAAATTCATATTCCTATTTGTAGCAACTCATTGATATTAATTTTAGCATTCTAAATTATCATTAGCATCCCATTTTTTGCACAAAAATAACGCAAAACCACCTGCAAATACTGCATAGAAATAGTATAAAAGATTCAAACAGAAAAAATGCAAATCATTTGCATATTATTGTATTTAATTCCACAAATTACGTGTAGTAACCATTACAAACCTGTATACAAAGCAATATTGATAATAAAAGTGATATTTTGTAGTAGTGCAGTATTTAATAAATCAAAAACAACTTATCACTTTTGTCTAATATCTGCTAACTTTTAGAAATTAACTAACCAGTTGATCTATGAATGGGAGAATTTCCACCAAACTATAACATCTTTGAAGAGACGTTCTCATCTGCACTTTGCAAAAATTATAACCAACATTTTTTATTATGAATATTCTGTACTAATTTCATAAGTAAAACCACTTTTTGTCTTTTTCCACGTATTTCAAATCTCCTTTATATGTACCACTGCAACTACCACCGTTACAAAAAATAAGAAGTCGTTTTTTTCTGGTGGTTGCTGCTTCTTTCTGGTGGTGGTGCAACACACAGCTTTACATTTTCCAAATTCCTACCGTGTTGGTGGTGGTGAAACAAGAACTTTACACAAGGCAAACGCTTCTCTATACTAAATTCACTCCCTTTCCATTTCTTTCCTGAAACCCAAAGCATTGTTCCACTTTTTTTTTATCCGGGGAAACTTGCGTGGTATATTTTGTACAGAAAGCAGCATGTATCCTCTTCCTACGTGAAAATATATATCTTAGCAAGCTAGATAGATAGAGAGAGGGAAGCTCTTGTACAAAATTTTCTCTCCCTTTCCACCACCACTCATTCCAATCCAGCAGGCAGTAGGAAACGCAACGTAAAACAGTTTTTGTCTCTCCGAACGAATTTTTCCTCCTTCTTAACTTCTTATTCCGTTTTGTGGAAAATAAGCCCAGCTCTAGCTGGTTCTAGCTTTCCCTTTCTCTTTCTCGCTGCTTCAGTCTCAACTCACGCCAGCTTGAGAGATGAGCATTATCCGATTTACTCACCACCAGCACCACCGCTAAAGAAAACCAAGTGTGGAACCACCACCAGAGAAAACCACCCGGAGAAAACGGCATTACCAACTTTCTCAGTGACTTTGTGTGAAATTTTCAAACAAAAAGACAACTTTTGAATACACTTTTTTCGTGTAAAATGCATAACAGTCAACAAGATCATCATCTTCATTGGTAGAATCTTACGTTATGATTATTATCGTAGCAAGAACTACTTCCTGTATTTATTATAGCAGTTGTGCGTAAAGCCAAAAGAAAAGGAAAATGGTGAAATAAAACTCTAAAGCTTATTTTGTGCGTACTACGACACAAGACATTATGGAAATAATATGTATAGCAAACAGTACATTGTCTTCTGGACAGATTATGTTTTCCTCCGGAAGGAGAAGTGTGAATTTTGGATAATAAAATAAAAGGGAAATGCACAGCAAAATATAAGAATACAAGCTTATTATTGAAAAAGGGTGGGTGGGAGTTTGCAAGGAAGGAAGGAAGAAAAGTGAAGATTATAGAACAATAGAAGAAAAACAAAGAGATTATAAATTAGCTTAAATTTTCTTTCAGCTTAAAAGTGTGGGTGAGTGTGTGCGTGTGCGGAATAATAACTTTTATGAGAAAAATATTAATTTAAGGTGAAATTGCTTTCGCCTTCAGACAATTAAATTAATAGTGCAAATTGGACATATACATGTAATTCGAGATTAGACTGTATCTACAATCTACCATGTAAGTGGAGCCGAGCAGACTGTTTAAAAAGTGAATAGGTAGCAAAATGGTGGGAAAAAATATTTCGTGCTAAACAATTGAAACATTAGTGAAATTTATGCAAGTGTGACTAACTGTTAGGTAAATTAAGGTATAGTTTAGAATAATCTTGAAAAAATGAAGGATTAGCCGGAGCGAGAGTGCACTTGAAGCACGGAGATCTATAGAGATGCTGGAAAGGGTCGGGGTGCTAAAGATTCTCAGAATGCCCCGATGATCACGGTTGCGGTTATAGATAGCGTTTTAGCCTGTTGAAAGGATAAAAGGAAAAAGGGTGCGTGACTGAGAAAGAACTTAGCGATATAGATTTTAAAGCATTGTCGTTTCCCCTCACTAATTAAATTTTAATTATGAAGAGTATAAATTAAATACTCCAAAGGAAAATCATCTAATGCTTATGGTTCATTGGGTATGAGTTTTCCAAATCTAATGGTATGAAACTTACTCAACAACACCACAACAATTCCATACTGATTTGTAACTCCAAGCCGATCAAGGGTGACGAACAATGAATACTATGAGACTGAAGGATCAATTAGTGGGCCCATTCTTATTTATCATCATTTTCTACGATATCACATCATGTCTAGGTAAGAAAACTG
The DNA here is from genome assembly GCA_029691765.1 of Entomobrya proxima. Taxonomy (NCBI): domain Eukaryota; kingdom Metazoa; phylum Arthropoda; class Collembola; order Entomobryomorpha; family Entomobryidae; genus Entomobrya; species Entomobrya proxima. The sequence goes on along the minus strand of CM056170.1, from coordinate 19,376,812 downwards.
CAAATTCTGTCATTTCTTTCCAACAGTTTATTTGAAACCTATCCTATGTGTAAGTTGCCATATATTTATGGAATGCAGTGACCCATACCAATTTTTATTTCTACACTTTTTATATTATTTTCCTTCGAATATGTTTTGCAGTCAAGTTCAATAACTGCATTTGCTTGCATTTCACACAAGAAAAGAAATCATCATGAGGACATCAGCATCCAAATATATATTTTTCACACATGCAGACAAGCTACCTGCCTAATGTTTCCTAAAGAAAAAGCATTCTATTTTCGATCAGAATCGTAAAAAACCATATATTTTTTATATTCACTGGTTTTCCTTATCCGACGCTATCTTAGGATTTGCATACGATCCAATAACCTTCTTCTTTTTCCTTCATTTTCACCACTTTTAGCCCAGCATTTATTGCGTTCTTATGCTAATACTCTAGCGCGCGTGTTGTTACAGCCTCAAAAGTCATTTCCCACACAATCACACGTGAAAATTGGACTCGTTTTTGGGCGAAATGGGAAAGGTGCCATAAAAATAAAAAAGAAGGAAGAAAATCGCCTTTGAAAGAAATGAAAACTGAAGGACACATACAAAATCCTCTCTACACTATGCACACATACAACATATCATCTTCTCAAATTTTTATTCCAGAAAGCATCTGTCCTTTCCACAGTTTTCATGCGTACCCAAAAAAAGTTGTCGTCTGTCCAGAAAAATATATGGAGTGTATAGTTCCCCTCGGGGAATTCTATTTATGACCAGTAGTCATCTTCTAAGTCTGTTTTTCTCATCCAAATTTTGTTTTCCCAATTTGCCATTCGGAAAACCCATATGTCGATTTTATGTCAAATCAAACTCTAATGAGAAAACTGGAAAAATGTGTGGATATTTTTCAAATTGAGTAGTGTGCATCTCTCTAGTAGATGGTGAACGTGGACATAATATGCATTTTCTAAAGAAAGCCAAAAGTTAGAAAAGCTAGCTTGGTAAGTCCATCATACTTAAAATATCTCTGATTTTTTCCATGATGAGACGACGAAGGAGGGTGTCCCTCAATTTGCTGCTTAAACTACTCATCTCATCTTATACAAAGCTCATAAATCTGTGAAAAGGGGAGCAGACACGTAAAACATGTAGTAATTTCACAGAACAGCAGAATAGCATCTCTTAAACGAAATATAATTCTGTGTTGGTCGACCTTCCTTCTGTGTCTGTATAAATCTAATAGAGAGATGTAATCTCTGGATTTTTTGTGGAGTGTCCATCTGGAATCTACTTATTTTGAAAAATTGTTTTATCCATTCTATTGGGAATTTGAGTTTATTTACCCCACACCACTGACATGATTAAGATATCATTACAAAAACGGATACAAGCAGAAAGGCAGAAAGTAAAGTGTAGAAAATATTATATGTGCCATGTATCTCCTGTCACGTCTTTTATGTATCCGTTCTCTCTTTGTTAAGGAAGCCCACTCAATACTCAATTCTATCCATTTACTACCCTGCGTCCTGTTGAAAAATAATATGGTTTAGCTGGAAAACATGTCAAGTGTGTGCTGTGCTTTGTGCACTAAGGCTTCCCTTTCAATCTTTGTATTGGCTCGTGATTCTCGTTCCCTGGTTTTTCTGAGAATTTGGTGGTCAATGGATAATAGAAAATGATTCGGGGTCTTAACAATGAAAAGTTGATTGAGTTGTTGGGAAAACAGAAAATCAACATAGTATCGAAATCCGGTGGTGTTTTCAAGAGGAAAGCATACACAATTTTTGGAGTTAGCATGGACTAATCAATATCATATTTCTAGATTTGTCAATCAGGCTTTCTCATAGCGGTAGTGCAATTTACCTATTAGGCATGAGCTTTGTAGTAGAACAAGAAATAACTTTGTAAGGAGTAACACTTATGCACACACTTTTTTGCCTACTTTTTCTCCAAATTTTCATCACAATCCCGGTAATATGATGGCCTGGTGGTGTACGTGTTCCTGATGTGCTCCTTTTCTGTCTATTGGAAAGGAAAGTATCCTCCTGTTTCTTTCTGGAAAGTGTTGTCAGTCAATTCACTTTCCTGTTTTTTTCCTTTCTTCTAACTCTCAACCAATGTGGTAAAATGCTTTCTATAATTTTCTCGCTGAAAGATATCAAATGTTTCACACATCGGACGGTCCGCGAGTTGTTGTTGAGTTTTGTTTCTGTTTTTACTACGATTTTTGGTAACAAGAAGATACATAAAGCCATTATAGTAAAAGGGAAGTAGTTTTGGAAGCGATTATGTACCAATGATTCTCCTTTTACATGGGGAACATCGAACAGTCAAGTTATCTTCTTGAGAAGAAGCTTTTTTCATCCCATTTCTTGCCTCTCTCACGTCTTCTCCATCCTAAAAACGCATTTCCGATCAAGAATGGTTTTTCCACTTTTCTTCACTTACTTTCTTGTTAAATACGTCCGTAGTGATCCCATTTCATTCCATTAAGGAGACAACACGCAGCAGAAATATATATTATCTATTGGCACAAGAGAAAGAACATGAGACAGCTTCTACGTTGAAGCTTCGAAGAAGATGAGAGATTTGTGTGTGTGTGTTCTTTCATGTTTGAAGGGAAAACTCCAGCAAAAAATGAAATACAGATAGAAAATCAAATGGATCTTTTCACTCATATTTACTTTCATCCCCTTTATCCCTATTTCTTTCTCTGTTGGCTGGGGATATAGAATGACAAGCAAAGAAGGGAAACTTGTGTGTGTAAATTAATATTAATGGGCTTGACACAACAAAAAAACTTGGACACTTGAAACTTTTTTAGATAACCGACAAGATAAACTACTGAGTAGCCTTGAATGAAGGTGACTTTCACAAAACTGAAATGCGTTTTAGAAAAAAATATTTGTAATTATCACGCATTTTATTTTCTTTGAAAAAGCGTGTCTCATCATTTTTCCGGGTGAGGTTGACCCGTTCTCCCGTTTTCATTCATTTATTGCGGCTTTCCTTCTTCAACTCGCCACTTGCCTCCGTTTTTTTGTTTGTTCCTTTCCACATTACATAAATTGAAGACCCCCGAAAAAATCCCATTTGGACAAATTTATCACCCGATAAATTCAAAAATTAAGACATACTTACACAACCCAGCACACTACTACTGCCTCCCGTCTTCTTCCAAGTAACTTATGGTTCTTGCTTGATCCAGGAAGTAAAGGAGAGAAAAATCTGCTAAAAATGGGAAACGCTTATGTACTTTCTTCACTACTACTGCTGCACAATTATATATAAAAAGAAAAGAAAGTAGAAAAAATAAGAGAAATGCACAAGAAGATACTAGCACATCACATTAGTATCATCATTCTCATTTCTTCTTGTTCACAGTCTTTTTCATCTTGTTGTAGTTAAAGCCTTGTTAAAGTTGGAGAAAGAAAAGGAAAGGAAGTGAAAGCACAAGAGAAAAAACAGCATCAGAGAGAAACTTAATGGGTGTGGGAAAGATCATTTGTTATACTTTTAGCTTTAAGTGGTGTTGTAAACGAGAAAATGTTTTGCACTAGTTTTTTTTTTCTTCTCTGAAGAAGATGTTCTACTCTACTAAACTATGTTTATATACACTTGAGAAGAAAAGTGTCGAGTGTAGCAGAAAAAGTGTCAGAAGATTCATGTGGTTTTAACACATGTTGAAAAGCATATAATCTAAAGAAAATTGGTGCAATCATAAAAAATATATGAAAAAGGAAAGAATTGCCAAAAAAGAAAGTCATTTTTGGAGACTAGAGACTTGTGAGAGAGAGAAGAGAAAATTTGCAAAAAATATGTACAGAATATTTTTGGCCATTGGAATCTTTTACAGCTTGCCATAAATAATTTTAAAGTGTAGTAAAATTTAAGTATAAAGCTGTTTCAATACACAGTTGAAAATGAAAATGGGACAATAAATTAGTTGAAAATTAGCTACTAATTAGCTGGAAATGCTGGGAATTCAATGACAATTTCTTGAACTTTTGTGCTCATGCAAAGTAATAAATAACTGCAATAATATTAACACTAATCACATCACAGCTCATAAAACTTTGAAGCATTAGCTGATCAAAATTGTAAATTTCAATTGTTATTGTTATTGTTGTGCTTAGTCAATAATAATACGAGCTGGAAGAAGTCATGCATGGAAAACCAAAAAGCCCAAAACAATGCAAAACCACTTGAAAATCTCACTCTGAAAACGATAATAATAATATTCTTCTAGAAAGCTTTGTTGGCTGTCCACACAAAATGGTCAGGATTGAGATATGACTCATGAGTAAAAATTGAATCAACTTGTTTCTCTATCCATTTGTCACTTGTCCGTATTGCAATAATGTGAATAGTGTGTCCCTATTGAGAAAAAGGGTTGAAAAATATTTTCAAAAAGGGATAACACCACACACACCATCCATGTATACCATTTCCGCGTGTGACTTTATATGACGTGGCCATGAAAATAAAGAAAAGTACTTTTAACTCGATTTCACAGCACATTACCTCAACTCACCGAGCCATGGGATATTGCATATTTTCCAATGTGGAAAGCTCTGAGAGAGCTACACAAATGGGCCATAAGATCAGTAGCAGCGAACTTTTCCTCTCTGACTTAAAAAAATGGTTAACAATACACCAAACACAAGTTCTTGCAAATCCAAAAGTGTTTTCCAGAGAAACTTGCTAATAAAAATGTATAAACCATTTTCATAAATTCAGACACTGTTTCTTTCCTTGTTTCTTCATTCATATTCATAGCTGTTTTAAGACTATTGCTACGTAAGCACAAAAAATATGAACAGCTACATTTACAGCGCAAGACATCATATTATCGTCAGAGGAGAGAGAGAGGCGGAAGTCCATAAAAATAGAGATGCTTAAACGGTTTAATGATACTATTATCGTAAAGTACTGGAGTTTGAGTGAATGGTTTGACAGCTCGTATTGCCATAATATTCTTAAGAACATGAACAAAAAAGGGCTGGAATATTTTTTGCTTAAAATAGACAATAAACGCATAACGCGTAACAATAAGCTTTTAGAGAGTGAATTCCTTCCATATTTTTTGCTGACCACTGCAGTGGATCAGAAACTAAGTGAACCTTAACCTTAAACAGAGAATGTGTAAGTGAACCCTGCATTCAGCTTTACTAAAACCTTTCCCTTTTTTCAGTGAACCTAATAGGATGATATGTTACATAAGTCAAGATTCTAGATTTTTTGAAAAGCTGAGCATTTTGGTGCATTTTTTATACATAAGTTTTGACAGGGGATGATAATAAATGTGAATATTTTTTGATTGATTTGCAGGTAGGCGAACCAGGAATTCTGGCGACGGTTTGGATGACTTTGACATAGGTAAGTTGTTATTTATTCTGGTCTGGGATTTTTAATTCAAAAGATACGATCCTTCAGTAACTTACAAGTGAAACAAATGAATTCAACTGATAGAATATCAGGCTTCAGAAGTCTGATTACTTCATTTTTCCCTCTAATCGCCAACCCAGCCTACAAAATCTTTTCCTGATTTCTGATCACCCAAAAAAAACAAAATTAGTTTGGATGGGGCTTCCACGCCCGATTGACACATCCTGTCGACAAGCTCCACACACATTTCATTTTTTGTCTCCGGTTTCGTGACAGCCATCTTCATTGTCATCATCACTAACTCCATGAAACTTTTATGTGTATGTGGTTACCTTTCTTTAAAAAGAAAACGTGAAATGGCATGATGGCATATATACACGCACAACACGTCAACTTTACCAACCCCCAAAAATCATATTATTTCTACTTGTCTTTCTTTTTTAGTTGTACTTTCCCCATAAAAAAAGTAGCAGCAGCAACATAGCTTTGTGACATAAACGTAACAGGCATGACAGACAGGCTAAACTTTTTTTCTGGAAGTTTTTTTGGGTAATATTTATATAAAAAGTAAAATATAATGTAGTTTTATTACTTTGCCCATCACCAGCGCAAAACCAACCACAGAAAATACCTGTTATTTTCACGCTGCACACATGTGAGCACATGAGTTATTGGATGATGGCTGGTAAAAAGTGAAAACAAAAAGTCACGTTGATAAAACATACTTTCTCCAGCAGCAGCGCAAAAAAACTTTTCATCAAGTACAAAGTACCAAAAAAGATGTCCGTGTGAGTGTGTGAAGATCTTCAAATCACTTTCTTGGCTTGTCTATGAAAACTGACGTGTGGTGTTTCGCGTTTCTTTCAAAAAGCTACTGATTTTTTTCTTTGAAGTGACGTGCTGCAGTTTTTTTCGTCTGAGCGTTTCATTTCATGGCCATTGTTTTTAGCCAGGGTTTTAGATGTTGTGGATGATCAAGTTGATAATATCTGTAGTACAATGTGCAATGTACTAAATAGGGTATAAATGAAGGGGTTGATGGGAACGCTGTAATATGTTGCATGATCTGTAAAAGAAAGCATTTTTGGTATAGACTCATGTCTCATGGTCCATTATTCCAGAGACCAAGACAATGTACTCAGTAATTAAACGAGGATCCGATTCAATTAAGTGGGAAAGCTCACAGAGTAAACATTAATTGACTAATGAATTTTAAACGGCATACTCAATACTATGCTACTAAAGTCTGAGTCTGGCCAAGAGAATGAATCCTATTAAAATTGCATAACATTTTACACTCTGCAAACTAGACTCTCTGGTTTGTAACTGAGTGGAGTGAATGAAGGTCTCTAGAGAATTGCCAAATAGACACAGAAAGAGAGAAACAGAGAGGACAACGACTTGCTAAGTTGCTAGACTGCTGCTGTTGCATTGATCTGTTTGATAATGATTATATTGATACAAGAAAGGATACAGAAAATTGAAGGGAAACAGTATAATGTGCAGTGTAAATTGAAATGTTATTGTTCAATTATTTCCCAATCGCACTGCATCATCTCACTCTCAAAATCATTTCTGTGTTTCTTCCGGGCTAAAATCACAAGTTTTTAGAGAGTTTCGAAAGCAAAATAGATATATGATGCATTTTATCTGTATAAAATGTAAAATAAAATATCATATAGTGATACATTTGATAATGCGTACTAATCACAAACAGCGGGTATGGTTTATTGCTGTGTAGAGAAGCAGCAGGGTAGGAATTTTATTTAGTGGAAAAGTTAGATTGAAATCTACCCTCTTCCCTTTTTGACAAGTGGCTAGTGAGAGTGTAATATGATGCCGATTATGATGTGTGTAATTACCCCTTCATTCAGCTTGGCTGGATTCAACCCCTATATCGATATAACATTGTCGGGAATTTTACCCCCTTCTGTTCAACTGTGCGCCGTGAAGTGCTTCGTGTCTGAATGTTGGGATTCTGGCATCGTCTAGATACTTAGCTTCCAATCGTTGAAATTTAAATACCTATATCAGTAATAGTGAACTTTTGAAATATATGTTTCTCCGACCGATTTTTACGAAAACAAGCAAACAAAAGCACAAAAGGTTGAATAAATTGTTAAAAACCTTTACGCTCGTAGTACCCATAAGCTTTTTTCCTTAACTTAAGCAAAAGCATGCTCACCATCAACAAGAGATTCCAAACAAATAAGACTTTTGTTTTCTTGTCAATCCCCCTACACCACCTACACAAAACTTAAATAGAGAAATACATATGCACCGAGTAATTTACTAAAATATTATCCAAAAGACAAGAAAACTGCTGCTGCTACCGTATATAATGTTCTTGTATTACTACTTATGAACGCTTAGCACACTATTAAATACTCTTTGTAATGTGCATTCATAGAGGAGATCATTACCAAAAAAATAAGTATTATGTTTCCGCTTGGAAGTGTGTGTGTCTACAAAAATTATAGCTTGTTTGTGTGTGTCGGTGAAAAAACGGGTAGTAGAGCGAAAAATAAGTATGTTCAGAGATAATAAAGTATGTGCAGCAGTAGCAGCGGGTATGTAGTGGTTTGTTAGCTGAACTGAGGAAAATTTAGCTCGAGTTAATTATCCCAGGAGGAACAACCACAAACTAGATGTTTCCCAAATCAAATAGAAAAGCAACATGAACAGAAAAAAGTATAGGATTGCTGTTGGTATGTACCTACCTACCTTGTAGCTTGAAAAAAAGGGGGAAACTGCACTGATGTTTTTCTTCGCTGCTTTTTCCTGGTTTCAGGAGCAACTCTAAAAACTCTGTGAATCTGTTTGCCTGAGGAAGGGATGATACTTTATTTTGTCCCGGTGTCTCTTCGTCTTTTTTCTGTGCACTTTTTCTTTTGCCTGGAAATAGTCCGCACGGGATGCACGAGTTGTTTTTGGCTATTGGCATTAATAGCATTAGGTAGGTTGGTATATAAGGAGTTCTGTTATTTCTCCTGTTCCCTTTTTACGTATCATTTCACATGGGCTGTGTACTTATACTTGTGCTACACACAAACTGCAGCACAGAGTTGGCATTGGCATTGCAGTCATTGGCCTGATGTCGCCGAGGCTGAATGGCCATTAATGGGTACAGGGAAGTAAAAATCAACGTTGCTTACAAAAAAATATCTACCTACTATTTACTATTTCCCATAATTATCTACAAAGGTCAGTAGAAGATAACTTAGATAACATTATTATTTGGTGATTTCAACGTATTGTTGTGGTCTTCACATTATCTACTAACGTGCAAGGTCCGAACAGCGAGGACCAACAATGCATTGTCGTCTAAGTCCACAACAAATTGAAATGGCTCGTGCCACAGTTTTTTAATTATGTTTTATGCACTTCCCTAAGAAATCGAATGCAAATTTCAATTCATTTTTAATTTCCTACAAATTTATTCATCATTATTTTAAATTTTCTTTCACCAAGTCATTGACCACGGACTATGTTTCAATAGTTTTTCCGAAAAGTACTTTCCTAGAAAACTTTTCTTGTACAAAAAATATTCTCATTGTATAATTTTCGGCCATTTTTCTGCCAAATATAGATATTAGTCATGCCACTCCACCATGTGTACCACTACCACTTTTTTATCCACTTGAATATAAAAAAAGACAAAAATGTTGGTTAGCTGTGTCTGTGTGTTGAACCACCTACTTCCATACTTTCTCTTTGCACCCCACAGGAAAAAAAGTTCACTATGTACCTTTCTTTCTTCCTCTCTTTTTCTCCAAAGTGCCACTTCTAAACTGCACCTTTTAAAAGGAAAAAAGAGCCAAGAGCCACTTTCTCTTCTTTTAACCACCAACCGACCTACTACACCAACCATCATAATATCATCATCACCATTATATTATATCAAGCCCACTTTTTTTCTTGTGTGGTCCCTGGTCACAAATTTTCAGCAGATTTACAGTCGTCCTAAAAAAAAGAGGCCGAGGAAAAAGGTGACCAGGAAAAAATGGTCAAAAAGTAGCAATTTTCTTAGAGAAGAAGAAAAACACCCACCATATCTACAACTATTACAATTATATGTTCATGCAACCATAATAGGCAATAATATACGTGTGTGCAGTTTTTTTTACAGTGAAAACGAGATGGGTGCATTAAATCTGCCCCCTAAACGGTTATAGCAACGAGTAAAAGCATGTGCTTTAACGTACACTATCAGGCGCTTTAAAAAACACTGTTATGCAATCAGTTACACCCCCGAAATCGTATTCGGGGTAGGGAGCTTCAGCGTTAAGGAATTTTGATTTGGTTCCAAAGACAAATCGGCGTTTTTTAAAAAGATGCACATGGATTCGGTTCAACATTGCAAAAAATTGCATTACAAACATACTTTTCTGCTTAAAAATTGTCGAAAAATCAGTTTTTTGCATATATGTCGACCTGTATATGCATATTTAGTACATTTTTCGTCCCAGATCATTTAACAGTGACGTACTGTCATCCCAGGCTGACAATTTTCCAACTTGAATACCCAGCAATCAAGTCTTGCTATAATATCCACAATTGATAACTTGTAAGATTTGATCAGGTATCGTGTGACTAAACTAAGTAGTAGATGGAAAATGATTAAAACACATTTATGATTTCCAAAATCACTTCTGACTTCTAAACTTCTGACCAAGCACAATAATTGGGAGCTAATATTTAGAAATCAAATGATATACAGTAAAGTGAACACCTATCATACCATTCATTAAATGCAAATCTTGACATAAAACGTATTTCCCACGAAATCTTTAAAGACGTTTTACCGTTTAAAAGAGTAAAATAAAACAGAAGAAGAAAAACTTCTAAAACAGTGAAAACTATGCCCGATCAAAAGTTTAAAATAAAATTTAGTTGAACCCCATGCCCACTCTCGTGTACGCGCATTTGCAGTATGGCATTTGAGTATTTGTTAAATTACTGTTTGCATAAAATATGGTAAATTGCTTTTCAAAATTTATTCAGCTAGTTATTCAACGAATTAATTAGTTTGTAGTTGGGCATTTTCACATAGAATAGCAATTCAATGATTCAAGTTTAAAGTTCAGTTAACTCGAGGATACTTAAACCCACAAAAACATATTTTAGACACGTTGAGTATTAGTATTACAATATTTTTATTGCAATCACTTCAATTCTTTCTCTGTGTAATATCATTATATCATCATAGTCATCATCATCACCATCAGAGTATCACACACCGTCACCATATAAGCCCATTCCCACGGTAGAGACCAAACCACACCACCACCACCGAGAAAAGAACGCACACAAATCTCATCTATGTGGCACACACACACACAAGAAGAAAGCTTGAAAAAAGTACACACTACGGAAAAAAGAAAGGACTTTCTCTCTTTTGAAGTGGCAGGGGCACAAAGAAAGCAAGGGAAAAAAGCAGAGCAGCAAGCGATATTAAAAATTCTGAGGGCATGGCCTGGAATGGCTTATGTAGATTGAAAGAAAATATGAGTCTTGGGTTTGGGAAAATGGTTGTGCGAGGTGATGTGCCTCATATTGATGAGGGTGGGAAAGAAAGTGACATGAAAAATCTCCGGAACGTTTAATTGCTTCCAGGACACCCGTAGAATTCTCAAGGAAGCTTTCGGTCACACAACCAAAAAAACACGGTAGCAATAGCAAGTCCAGTAGTAAGTGTTGTCGCTATTTCCAACACACAAAAGAGCCGCTTAGTACAAGGCGTGTAGAAGAGAAAAGTGGTAAAAATAGGCGTTTTTTTCTAAGTGTAAAAAAGAAAGTATGGCTATTAAGGGGAAAAATCATAGGAAAAATGAGAAAGGCAAGTTAACAAAGAGAAAGTGAGAAAGAAAGTGCTACTTTGGCTGCCAATCTACAAAGCGGTTATAATAATACGTATTGCGTTTTTTCCATAAAGCTTTTCACTTTCTGGAACTAAAAACAATGTTGTTTTAAAATAATGCTTTCACTCTTCTTGCTTATTATTGCTACAGTGTACTCTGTACTCATTTCAACAAGAAAAATAGAAAGTACCTGTTAAGCTTAAAATGTTACGCACAAGCCGTTATGGAGAAAGTTACTTAAGTCAAAAGGGATATCTCTCCTTTGTTCCATTTTTTCCACTGGTGCATTTTCCACCACTTTTTTGTAATAATCGACACTTGAGATCTAATTTGGTATTCAGGGAATGTAGGCTCAGCTGCCATTCTGAGAAATGAGTAGGCTAGATCATCATAACAAAAAGTTGCTAACCAGTGCATTTTTTGGACAGACACGCAGTTTTTGGAATGTCTGTTGGGTATTTGTACTTGTTTTTCACAAAAGAGAAAGTTTTGTTTAGGATTCGATCCTGTTTGTAGTTTTGCAACAGCATTGAATTCACCAGACAATAAAAGCCATAAGGTTATTACTAAAATGTTTGTACGAGCAAACATGTAAATATGGAGTGGTTTTCCAGTAAAAATCTTGCAAAAACCAAGCTTGGTTTTGTTTTACACTGAACCACTCCACCGGAAACCCAAAAGGAGACACATAGCAGGATATGATCCGTTGAGGTTAGGAATGAGCATAAAAACGGCGTTGGTACGTAATTCCCTTTTGGAATACAAATAACCGATTTTTTTCTGTCGGAGAAGAATTGGTAGACAAAAGGAAAAACGAAACCAAAGACCACACAGAGATATATAAACTCTCTATGCATTTACACCACAGATAGATATAAAGGCCTTTTTTCAACAAGGTGTCATGTAAAATACCCGAATTTGTAAGTGGAAACGTTGCTCCTCTCGTCGTTGTCAATACAGAAGGCAGGTAAAAACCAGAAATATTTTTGTTCGCCACTTTCCCCACTACTAAATCTAATACATGCACTAACATGTGTGGTGCACTCTTTTTCATCCTTCACAGTTTTCTGTGGCTTTTGTGCTGATCTCCGATATCTTGTACAGGGAAAGCGCGTGTAGCTTTCTATAGAACATGCTATGCTCTGCTAAAAGGACTACAGGGAGGGTTGATGCTCACGGGACAATAAAGGTGAATCCTGCTGCGGTTGGGAAAATGATGGGATCGGAAAGCTAAAAAAGCTGAGAAATCCGATAGCTTGTTGGAAAAAAGGGTGGCAATCATGCAGGCTGTTGGAGGTGGTGGTGGTGGGTGTTTTTCGATGATCTTTTTCTCTTTCGTTGTCGCTTTCATATCTCTCCTGTGTAAATGTAAACGTTTAGTGTAATATAGATGGAAAAGGGAAGTAAGGGAAAGTGATAGTGATCTTTTCAGAGGAAAAATGATCCACCAAAAATATTTGTTGTACAAAGTGAGCGGTCATGATATTCGGTGGACAAGTGGTATGGTACGTCAAGACGACGGTAGACTGTCAAAACCGGTTTCTGTCGACTATTGCTAAATAGATGACTTCTTCAGAGTGTCTGCATCTCTATAGAATATATCGGTAATTCTTCAACAACTATCTAAGATACAAGATACATAAGTAATGTATCTAGCTAGTTGTAAAATTGAAACGGTCAACTTCCTACGCAAATTTCAATTGAATTCCGTTTCATGGTCAGCGCAGCAATGTGCTTTTGATAACATGATATTATACAATCATCACTTTAATTCATTGAAAATATTTTATATTGTATTTTCTTGCAGAGTCATCCCTGCCCAGGTTCGCCCAGCCAATACCTAATGTCACCGTTACAATAGACAAGGACGCTTTACTGCCTTGCGTTGTGGATAATCTCCGCAGTTATAAGGTACGTTGAAAACTGAAAATAAAATATGATCATCTATCATACATCATATGATCCACACGTGCTTATGATGAGTCATGAAGTACAAGCTATTAAAAACTCATCCCTACACACAAGATAAATTTAATATGTGAAATTACACGCACTCTAGATTCTACGCATAACTTGACTCTTTAATTTCCAAACAACTTTTGTTAACATTTTGACCCATCAAAATATTGAGTGCATTCAAGTAGTAAATCATGATTAGTTGCAGCAGTAAACGTGTAATACCTACTTGCCAAGATTTTCATGACAAGATCGAGAACATGATCACCCTTTCTCACTTTCCTCATCTCATGCTTTCAGCTCTAGTTGATAATGATGATATGAGCCAAAACACACTTTCATCTTGCATAACTCTCCATTCTCCCTACGCAGGCACACTACCATATTGCATAACCCACCTTTTTAATATTTCACCTTGTTGATAGTGATAAAGGGAAACTCATCGCTGTCATCTTTTCCCCGCACACACATCTCATTTTCATAGCCCATCTCCTTTCTCCTTCTTCGCTTGTTTAGCATGCACACAAGTATGCAGTCCATTTTCCGGTGCAAAAGTTGTGATGTGCATGTTCTATCAAATAAAATGACAGCAAAGTTATAAGTGCCAAGTATATAAAGAAGAGACTCTGTTTCATTCACACCCACCATCACGACTTGGTAATTTCCACCTTTTAAACCACACACAGCCCCAGTTTCATATTCCTTCCACCGTGAAAACCCAGTAGCATGCCGCGCTATCAACCACACCGTGTTCAGTGCAACCCCTTTCAACTAGTTAAAAAAACTTGTCATTTAAAGAAATACACACAAGGATATAGAGTCAACTACTTTCTTTATATTATTCCCATTACCTATTGCATTTCTTCGTACTCAAAAACATTTTCATGCAGCTACACAGCACTCTGTATTATTATTAGTGTGCAAACGTTTCTATAATAATTCATAACATTTTTTTGAACCCTCGAAAAAACTTGAAGAAAAAAACCAAGCCGTGTAGGATTATAATATGCATGTAATGTCTAAAAAAGAGATTCCTGTTCTATCGCTTGCTGTCTCTCCTCCTTTACTTCTAACGAAAATGACGGCAATAAGGAGGCTCTTGCAATATTAATTGCAAGCTATTTGTCACCTTACCCTTCTTGTTTAAAAAAGATGAAGGGAGAAAAAGGGAAAAAAGTTGAAGTGGGAAAAAGAATAAGAAAGCTGAACAAGAAAAAGACGAGTGCAGGAACAAGGCAGCAAGATGCGAAAGAAAAAGACAGAGAAATTCAAGTAGATTTTTTCTCTTTTACAGAGTCGTTGTCGTCGTCGTCATATTATTATGATAATAGTAATGGTATATATGAGCCGCCGTCGAAAATCTGTCGTCTCAAATGAAGATTTTATTAAAATCCACCCTCTTCCTTGCTTTCTTCTCTTTAGTCTTTCATTTTTCCCGTTTTACATTTCTCCCCGGGTTTTTCTGGTGCCAAAAAAACGGAGCAGTAGAAGCAGTGCAGTGGTGGAAATGGTTTCGGCTTTGTTTTCTACTCCAGCATTTTTATTCTCCAACCCAACTGCATTGTAGAGTTTTGGGTGGAATAAAGCACAGAAGAGACGCGACAGAACCAAGGAGAATGACAACAACAAAAAATACATATTATTAGTGAAGAAAAATATAAAGTTGAAGATTTTTCCCTTTTTTCTTTTCAGTATATAGCATTTTTATACACGTTTATTACATATTCATGGGAAGTAACATTCATTTCGCCAATCTGGAAATCTGGATGGCTCCATTTTTATGTTTATTTTTTTCTCTCTTTTCTTCCTTTATAAAAAGCAAGACTGCTTGTAGTGCTGGGTTGTGAAAATGTCTCTATTATTTACAGAGAAAAAAACATGCATACATACAATGTATATAGATTCATCATGCTCATCATCATTTTTTCCAAACAGCAAACGAAGAGTAATTTTTTTGTGCTGGATCACTGGAAATATAATGCATTATGTATCTAATCATCAACATGATAATGTTATGATGATGTATTATACGACTCTCTTCCGGAAAATGTAGAGCGTGTGCTTTATCGCCAGAAAATATGTCGTGTTTTGCGTAGGCACTACATGAATGAATACTATTATGGGTTGGAATACAAAAAAGAGATTCTTGAATGGCAAGTGAACCGTAGTACGCACTTTTGTGCACTGTACAGTAGATATACAACACAGTGCTATAATATATATCTGCATAATAATATTTTTGTGAAGTGACCGGCAATAGATAGAAATGGGAATGATAATTTGATACGTTTTTGCACAAAGTACAAAGACCTTTTCTTCGGATGTGAAAGCAATAACAAGGCAGTTGATTTTGGAAAAGCGTTTATCTACCGTTTTTAGTGTAATATCTTGGTGTAATGTGTGTAGTAGCCGTCATTGTCATTACTATTTACAGTGTCATGCTCCGTAAAGCAGTGAGGACTTGTGCTGCTAAAAACTGCTACTTTGCAGCAGTAGTGCAAAGCAAGTCTGTTTTTACAAGCAGAAATATGTCCAGGCGCCACATTGCTATTCAGAAAGGCTTTTAAGAGGAAAAAAGATCCAGTCCATTTATATTCATAAAATTAGATGATGATAACGATAAAGAAGTAATATGCTCTAGTGTGCTTGAGCTTGTGCGCAAAGCATACAGAGAGACAGAAGTGGTCTTAAAAGCGTGAAATGATCAGTGGACTAGAATTAAAAAGCGTGACTGAGAGATGAACAGCAAGTGTGCTCAAGCTTTTTGCTCTATCTACTGCTGGTACTACATGGACAGTGAAAGTGAAGAGAAGAAAAACGTTCCATTAAGAAAATGGCACAGAAAAAATGTTTTGATGGGGGAAATTAATATGAAAATATTTTTGGCTTAAGAAAAGAGAACAAGCAAAATTGTGTAGATTTCCAGCATGTCGCATGTGAATAAATTTTTGCTTGTGAGTTTGGAAAACACTGTTTTGTAATTGGAGTTGATGAGTACAAATGTATATTTTTGGAGGGTTTTCATGTTCATGATGAGCACGAGTATTATCATGCTGACAGAACGGTAGAAGAAAAACCAGTGGAATTTTTAATGAGGGTGAAGGGCCAACCCCAAAAAACCTGAGAGAAGAAAAGTGAGTGGAAAATGATATTAAAATAGTTTCCACTTTTTCTGTGGCAAAAGTGACACTGGCAAGCAAAAGGGCTGGTTGACAGGTATGGTGTGGTTATTATGGCTTTTGGGAAAATTGGTCATGTTCACGTACTACATAGTAGAAAAGCTTCCTGGAAAAACAGAAGAAAAGGAAATGACACAAATATTTTAGTATTTTATAAGCCTTGAGTTTTATGAAAACTTTTGTTGTTTTGATAACCCAAAAGCCAAAAAATAATACGTACTTTCCAGTTTCGAAAATTGCCACAAAGTCAACTCTTGTTCTGTCACAGTCGCAGACACAGAAAAAATACTTTGGGAAATATTTTCTCCAAAAAGACATAACTGGTTTGTTGAGCTACCTCTACGCATTGTAAAGTGTATGGAGCAGCAAGGGTTTTATTTGGTAAATTGGGCATAGCACGACATACTAGTACGCACCAACCCCAACCAACGCGAGAAAAAGTGAAAATACCAAAGACGATGACAGACTGACACATCATGATATCCGAACAGACACGTAGGTATTTTCTGTGTACTTTTTTGTTTAGGTACATTCTTATAATCTTGTAATGATTTTCCCCCTGAAAAAGCAGGCAGGGATGATACGTTGTGGAAGGAGAAAACAAGCGAGACTACCCAAAGGGATTAAATTGCATGCTTTATGATTATGAAAAAGTGGCACACAAGAAGCTTGAAGCTTGCAGGGTAGAAAAAAAGTGTTATTGGATGGTTTGTGCGTGTCAAGTTTCTTCCTTTCTCATTTATCTGAATTTCCTCTAGAAAATATGCTCATGGAAGAGTTTTTATCCTTTTATTCTTTCGTATGAGTGGATATTAAAGAAGATCTGGTGCATTAGATGAAATAGAAATAAATAGGACTACATCAATGTCAACTGGAATTCAGGTCGGTGGTGGGAAAAGGAAAGCAGAAGTGAAAATGAAAAGGGGGTAGGAAATACATATTTTCTGGCTTTTAAAGAGAGTGGCAGACAAAATGAAAATGTATGGTTTCGCAAGAAAAAAATTGGGATTAAAAAGCGTCTCAAAGTGTACTAGAGATGTTTCTCAATTTCTTGAATGAATGTAACATTGGAAGAATTGCCCAGTTTGTACAAGCGGTCAGCTTTAGGATTAAAACCTAGAACTGGGATTGGTTGTATTTTTGTGAATTGAATTGATTGTCAGAATCAGAGCTTGGGTAGCATATCAGCAGCAGTAGTGCACGTGGACGTTTAATATATGGTAAAACTAAAGCACAGAGAAAAGTTGTAGCAAGGTCAGCAGATTCACAACTAGTGTAGCCATCAACTGTCAAGAAGCCTCCCAGCGACCATAAATATTAGGAAATATATCCATTTTCTGCAGTTTTCAATTCTCATTGGTACTCCAGGCATTATATATAGTATTGGCAGGGAAAACTGCATTTGTGTATTTGTAAAGGGAAAAATGCACATGCTTCTCAGATAGAAACTCGGAAATATTTATTTCCTGAGGGGATGAAAACGTGGGTATATATATGCACATCTTGTAATAAAAATATGTAATCCTATTTCAATTTTTCTTCTTGTTTCAGGTGGCATGGGTCCGAGTGGACACGCAAACTATTCTGACTATTCACCAAAATGTCATTACGAGAAATCCAAGAATCACCCTCGCTCACAGTGATCACAGATCGTGGTTTCTTCAAGTAAGTTCAATGCACATCAGCACAGCGATGAATGTTCTAGAGATTCTATCACGTCGTCGCACGCACAAGAAACTCTTTAAGAACAAGAGTGTAACAAGTTGCATTGCATGCGTTCTCAGTAGTAAAGAAAATTGTCGCACTATTATAGCTTGTAGCAAAATAACTAAGTTTTTAGAAAGTAGAAAGCTTCTGCTAATGCAATATATTAGTCAGTGTTGCTTGGACTAAATTGGCTTTCTCGTTTTATCATTTGATTAATGCTTGATTCAATCATTTGGTCTTCTTGAGCAAAATGATCTTTTCCTCTCTGGATTGATTGGCCAAACTTTCCCTTTTCTTTCGGTGTATTATTCCATGCATGCACTCTGGCTCATTATTCTCTTCAGCCCACCAAATCATCAAGCCACTTGTATATAATGACTATGAAAACCATTCGGAAACTTTGTAACTTGAGTGTTTACTGAATATTTACAATTTAGCCAAAAACTTTACTGAAAATGGAGCCTTTGGCCAACAAAACTTGAACAAGGAGAATGGAAAGAGTTTCTGGTTTTTTCCGGCTCTCTAAAAATCAACTAAAAACACAACAACGGTACAAGATGAACATGAACACACAAACATGTACCAACAAAACAACAACAAGAACAGGAAGCAAAAACCGTCAAGCCATTTAACTTAAAGCTGATTAGATTATACTCCCCAAAAAACTGACTAACTTTCTTCTAGGCTGTGTGTCCTGCCCCGAAAAAACTGCAACAAAACTCTAAACTTTCTCTCTATTTTTGATAAGTAAATACGCACAAAACAAAGCGCAGAGGAGGAAAGGCAAACGCAAAGAGGACAAAAATAAATTGTTAAAATGTTCCATTTTATAAATATACTTGCAAGTATAGCCATGTTTCTATTAAAGAAACAACAGAAAGAGAAAAGTGTGTACAATTCAATTCATTAAAAAGTTGAGAGATCCGCTTCCTGTATAATTAAGAAGCAGAAGAAGGAGTGGTGGTGGTAGCAGCAATTTGAAAAGGAAAAAGAATGAAACTGCTACACAAAATAAATACTAAACATTATCGCTCCAAGCTAAAAACTCAGAAAGGAGAAAGTCACTCTGAAAAAAAGAAAGCGCGGGGTTGATGTTGGTGGTGTATTTTTTCCCAACAGAAAAGTAAAAAGCGACAACGTGGGTGGTGGTGGATGGTGATGATAGAATCATATGCCAGAAAAGAGCAGAATTACAAAGAGAATTTCTAAGGAAAAAAAGCCTTTTAAGCTGGCAATGTTGAATGTTGTGTAGTGTTCTAAGTCTAATAAGAAGCCGTAACAGAAGCTTCCTTGATGTTTACAACCCACTTCCTTATTGGCATTTATGTTTTTTCTCTGTATTCTCTTTCCCGCACTATGCGACTCTCACTTTTCTGCTTAAATGGGTTACATAACAAGATCAACTCTTGCTTTCTCTCTATGCTATACTCTCTGGTTAAACTATTATTGCCTTTTATACACTTTTTTCTTTCTTTTATTCGTCTGTCGTCTCTCAAGTTTCAATGCTCATTTCTCCTTCTTTTCTTTCTCACGCTTACAAGCATTTTCTTTCTTTTGGTGAAGGAAAGTGTGTGTACAAGATAGCCATATAGGATAAATAGTATGCTTGTTTTCTTCTTATATATTTCACGCACAAAAAAGTTATAGCTTAAATGGCTGTATAAAAACTAGTTTATATTATTTGGGAAAATGGCCTTAAACCGTTTTTTGTGCATAGGATTTATTTTGTGAGAATAACGGGGGAAAAGGCATAGACAGAGAAAGAAAAAAACTATGTTTGCTGTGAACTTGCATTTCCTTTTTTTTTGGCTTGGTGGTGAAAATTGTATGTTGTTTTTGTATGCAGAAAAAATGTATTTATGGATTTTCTTTTATTGCTAGTGCCACAACCAACATTGTAGTGAGCATACAGGAAAGGAAAATAAGTAAATAGAAAAAGAAAGTCACTGGTTGGTACATAGTTAAAGGTGGTTTGCATTTGGTTTGCTTTTTACTTGTGCTTCTTCTTGCTAAAATTCATTGCAAATGCACTAAGACTAAGATAACTAAGATAACTCTCTCAATTAAACTAAGAGTGTAGATAGATCAGTATGTATTTTAGCAGCAAGAATGCAGTTAAAATGCAACTGTATATAATTATAATGTAATGTATAAAAAATAGTTGATTTTAATCTTTTTCTCATTGTTTTTTAGATTAAAGGAGTACAAGAAACGGATCGGGGCTGGTACATGTGTCAAATCAATACTGACCCGATGAGAAGTTTAATGGGATACTTAGAAGTAGTAGGTGAGTTATAACTACAAACTAATGGATAATAAAAATTTAAATTTGTTAATTTCGTGGGTGACTGTACAAGCTAAACGGTTGTACCTTACACAATTGAACTCGGAAAATTCATCGTATCAGAAGATCTCTTACCTGTACTTTCGTTGCACAGTGCTATGCATTATCGTGAAACGATTTAATTGTTCACATATATTTCTCATAAAATGTTCTGTACGTGTGAGCCGTTTTTATCCGTAATTTGCATACATACTAAAACTAAAATGAACATACAGTCACTGTATAATAATGAACAAACCAATATCAAGTTTGGGAATGCTTATCATAATTCCAATCATAATTCAAATCATTATTCAATTGTGCTCAAATGGGATTTTGGTTGATTGCAATACATTATATGAACTATAAACCATTAAATGGCTGATAATCAAGAAATTACTCTATAATTATGGAGTAATTGGTTATGCATTACCGTATAGCCATATTTTGAAGCAATAGCCTAACATTCCAAGCGAATTGAGAAAATCTATCTGATTTGATAACCCATGTTAGCATTTATATTTTGGTACTGACGTGAAAAACTTTCAAAACAAAATATACCAACTTGGTTAGATTGTTGGTCCACAAGGATAAATCCTTCCTTCCGGCTTTATTCACAGCCATCCCTGCATCCCAATGATCTTTGTTCATCTTTCCGCTTCCACCATCTTAGCACAAAAAAAGTTTTTTTTTGTATTCTCCAATGAAGAAAGACCAGGAAAAAAGCAACCAACTCTCCAGCAGCAAAAGAAAAGTTATACTCACGGAACGAGCAACCGAGCAAAATATAGAAAATGAAAGAAGAAGGAAACAGCTCCTTTTATCTTCTCACTTCCCCTTCTTCCTTTTCCAAGGTGGTTTATTCCTTAATATTACTTGATTTCTACCGACACCACCACATTGCCAGCCTCATCACTAACATCCGAAAAAATACGGTGAAACATTATCACCATTTATATGGCTGCCACTTCTATTCTCGTATCTCCTACTTTTGACCTGTCCTTCTTTTATCTGTCCATTAGGTGTACAATATGGCCGCGGTGTTTTCTAGCCAACACCACTTAAAGTATCACAAATAATCGGACAATATTACTATCATCATCACCATCACCTTCATTTCATTTCAACAAAGAAAAGGAAGAAAATAAGCTGTTTTCTTGTTCATGCTTTACTTTCTCGCACAAAAAGTGTCATTAGGCTTTCACTTGAGTTGGCATGTGTTGTCATAATCATTGGATCATATTATCGCGTTTTGGCATCAACATTATTGTCCCCAGACAGAAAAAACTATTTCATGTTCAGTTCTATAGATTATTTTCACCCTCTGACCATTTTTATTATTTTTTGAAGGGTGTCATCCACTTCGAGAGAGGCAGATTGTTAACTTTATCTTCAACTTTCCATTTTCTCAAAAAACATGTGCATATAAAAAAGTACACGAAGCACTTTAACAAAAGCTAGTGTTCAAGGCTCATTAACTCATTGCATTGCAGTTTTGAACTTTTCATTTGAAAATGAACTGCGCTCTCTGTACTAGGTAGCTATTGTGTTAAGATGCAGGTCTTAATGCGCCCAGTATAAGTTTTTGTTTTACGGGTATGGTTATTATTATACTCAGGGTTTTGTTCTTTTGACTGCAGTTCCTCCTGAGATACTCGACAAAGAGACCAGCATCGACATGGTGGTGAAGGAGGGTTCCAACGTAACGCTTACGTGTAAGGCAAGAGGACATCCTGAGCCTTACATAATGTGGAGGAGGGAGGATAACCTCGAGATTCAGTACAATGGACAAATGGGTAAGAAGTTTGTAGAAACTCATCATTCTCTTATAGTTTAATATAAACTTACATTAGTATATGACATGGGAGGATTTTCTCGTAGATTTTAATTAATGACCAGAGCTTTAAGCTGTGTACAATGTACATATGTGCTGCGTTCTCAAAAAGAAGAATATTATCTAGGCTTCTATTCTTTAACAATTATGACATTGCGAAGGGCAAGATGGTTTGAAGAAAATGAGACTCGATTTGCTGTACAAGGTGAAAGGTAATAGAAGTTGGCAGTGAGATTCATAAAGTTTGCATTCAAGTTTACACTTGTTTTCCAAATGCGTAATATGACTATAGTGCTGCTTTAAGAATTATAAATTAAAATGTTCATAATTTGATATGAAAAATAATAAATATGGATAAATTAATGCAATTACTTGCAAAATAAAAAAAATCAGTTAGATGTACATATTGTTGTGTAGGTTTACTTCCAGTTCAACAATGATATTACTTAAAGTGGCGTAATATAAACATAGGTAGATTGTGTCCAGCAAAACATTTGAAGTTGTAGCTGTGTATATTTTTGTAAAGGTTCTTCCAGTATAAAACTGTGACACAGCTCATTTTTCAAATGGTTAAGTTCCTTCAAAAACGAATAACCTGCAATGTTTGTAAAACTTAAGTAAAATCAAGGTCCATACTATCGTTTCTTGTACCTTCTTGGCATACTCAACTCACTTTTTACACTACAATCATGTCTCGTCTCCTCCCTCCTTTTTACTACAAAATAATATAAAGACAACTAAAGGTAACATCACAAAAAGTCAGTTTTTTTCTCCATCAGCCATGTATCATCGTGTAGATCCCTGCTTTCACCTCGAAAATATCCGTAAAAGCCCTAGCCTTTGTGGAATTATGTACCTTTACACTGCTGTAATACTATACAGCTTGCACATTATATTACCGAATCCACCACCCGAAAAAATACCCTTCTTCCTTCCGTGCAAACTTGGCTTTCTCCTCTTTGCCCCTGAAGTTTGTGCCCATTTCACCGTAGACAGATTTCGGTGCACACACCACCACCACCACCATCTCCATCATTTATACTATAAACTTTTATTATTCCTCGAGTATATACTACCAGGCTATAAACACAAGGCAGACAACCCTTGTTTCATCATTTCAGTTAATAAATGTTCAGCCTTATGAAATTAACGATTGAGTTGGACATGCTATTAGAGATGTAATAATACACTTTATGCCTAGTATCCCTTTACACTCTATATAAGCGCATATTATAGCTCCTGGTTTTTGGTGGTGCGCTCAGGCAGAAATTAAGTGTGGCTTCACTTTTCTCTCCCGCTTCACCTCTCACATCTCACAAAAAACGGTAAAATGAACCGAAAATACTTTCCCTTTTCCTTTTGTACCTGGAGCCATACATAATTGTACGTGCAATGCAATGTTCAAATAGCTGAAATAAATTAGCCCAATAGACAAATCAACTGCCAGTGATGAATTTTCTCTGTATAGTGGATATAGTGTCTAGTGTTTCGTCGACTAAAGTAGTAACCTGTGTTTGTGGCTAGACGCACACAACCATACTAAATGCTACTGATGATGGAAACCAATCATCGAAGAAAAATCTTTAGGCAATAAAATGTCCAACCAAACTTGTATAAAACGCATTTATAGCCCAAGAAAAAACTACTTAGTATTCCCGGAAAGCAAAGTGGCAATAAAATTATTGAAAGAAGACAAATACATTATTATGCTCTGATGGTACTCCAAGAAAAAAACTTGCTTTTTGTCCGGAAATACTGCACACTAAAACATTTCCCGAAGAGAAAGCATACCATCAGCTATATTATTATTATAGTCATTTGTGATGTTCTTTTTCTCTCTAAAAAGTTTTTTTGAGGTTGTCCGTCCGTCCACAAAACAACAGGAAAGAGAGAGAGAGTGAGCAAGTATTTAACAGAGTTTAGCTTTAATGAGGGAAATTGCCGATAGGTAAAAGTGGTATGTGTCTGGAATTATGTGGAAGGAAGGGAGCGGTGTAGAGAGAGATAACTTAATCAGGAGTGAAAGTTGTTGATGCCTTGACGTCGTCGTCATCCTCGTCGGCTTGATGCGGTGTTGTTGCTACAATTTCCACTTGGAAGTTTTTTTTTATGTTTTTTGGTTGAATGCTTATTGCTTATATGATATGATGATGCTTGATAATATGCTCTTGTTCTTGTTCTTCGGATTTTTTTACTTTCACTCTTGTTGCTGGTTCTATGCTGCCGTTGAAAACTCGCGTGATCATCATTCTTGATTCTGGGGATGATGGCTCAACTAACATACACGGCTGTCGTAGTTTAGAATGCTAGTTTGGCATCCCATTTCATTTTTTGGCATTTTCTAGCCCCCTCATCACTTCCATGGGAGAAAACAAGAGAGATGGTGAGAAGCGGGCATGGTGAAAGTGGTGGACGGAGAGAGGAAAGGGAGAAAAAAAAGGTTATGGTTTCTGTTGACGTTCTTTGCTCCCAGCGAAATTCCAAACAAGCACAGTAGTGGAGGAATTTTCCATGTGCTGTTGATATGTTGGGGTGTGTGGGCTTTCTTGCTTTTTCCTCGGATGATGTAAAGTTTTCTGCTTGATTTAGTGCTCCGGCTCCGCCGGTGTTGTGCAACTTTTTTAACAGAGTTTTTAAGGGATGTTGCCTTGCTCATCTTCTTGTTATGAGGCTTTTGTGAATAAAGAACTGCAAACAAATTTTTTTGTTTACTTGTTTCTCAATTCTATTTTTAGAAAATGGAGTGGAGAAAATTGCGAGTTGGTTAATTAGTTGGAAAATAATTAGCAATGTTTACCTACCTTGCATATTGGTACTCGTGTGAAGGGAAAGGAAGTGAAAGCGTAAGATTTGTAAAGTAAAAAGCAAAAAAATGTTTTAGACAGATTGGCATGTTATGTAAGTACCACACAGTTTTTCAAGATTTGCTGTTGCTTTTCTTCTGAGAAATAGAAAGATGGCAAAAAGTGCGAATGCTTAGGACATTGAAGTCTTGTTCTTGCGTAAGTTCTTGAAGAAAGAAAGAACGGATAGAAAATACTTAGAAGTAAGACAGGAACATGTCAAAATAGTTAGACTAAAAAAGTTAGAGAGAGATAGCATCTTGTTGAATTCTGTCACGTTAGATATGTGGGCGATGTGGGGAAGTTATTGAATACTTTAGAAGGAAATTACGTTTGGGTTGTGACGTAGGTAAAACTTTTAATGTTAGTTGACAATTTATGCGTGGGTTTTTATATAGGTATTTGTCTTTGGAAAGATAAATGTTTTTGGGCAAATCAAACATAGATAGGTTAGAAGTAAATGGATTGAATTAGGTCAAGAAATGTGTCTATAGTTCACTAATGAGTTGGAAATCATTGCACAATTCAGCCGCAAATACAACTGTAGAATACGACTGTCAGTCAACGCAGAAAACAGCTCAGCCTGCTTATACGCAAATTTATGTCAATTGCCATTTCAATCACAAACGTGTTTCATTTCAATTACAAAACGTTTGGTTTTGGTGTTTCAGGTGGGGATAACTCTTAGGATCTCAAAGACAAAAACAAATTCCTAATTAAAGAAATTTCTGGTATTATCCTATTGCTGTTTTCTGTTTAGTTTTAGCATTTTGAGCAAAACTTTTTGAAAGGGACTTTTTTGGAGGGACCAAGGGCCGTTCCCTCTGAAAGTTTATAAAAAACCTTAAAAGCAACCCTGAACTGAACT
The DNA here is from genome assembly GCA_029691765.1 of Entomobrya proxima. Classification (NCBI taxonomy): domain Eukaryota; kingdom Metazoa; phylum Arthropoda; class Collembola; order Entomobryomorpha; family Entomobryidae; genus Entomobrya; species Entomobrya proxima. The sequence continues at coordinate 19,350,865 of CM056170.1, read as the reverse complement.
GCACTTCTTATTTTACACCGACATTTTGAAATTCACGAGTTGTCTTCGTAAGTTCATAATTATTTGTAAATCTTTTTGTTACCAAAACACCAAATCTGTTACTGTTGAACTCCTGCTTTTGTCTTAGATTTTTTCAATTGGCATATGAAGTATGCTAAGTTGTAAAAAATTAAAACAAAAAATTTCAAAATGAGTAAAGGAAGCGTGTATAGAAATGAAAAATATTTAAATATAAATGCTGGTAGAATGTTTGATATATTTGACATAGTATTGACAATGAGTAACCACTGTATATTGGATTTGGTTTGAATAAACCCACAAGAGTAAGCAAAGCAGAAAACGTCTGGTTTTCAACAGAAACGCATCTTTTGCTTTTCTGTTGAAAACCTAGTATTTTGAAACGATTTTTTTTATGATCAAAGGATTTTCCCTTTGTTAAGTTTGTAGAAGCCCTCAAAGTAATTATCTAGCATACATTGCTCCTTTTACATCGAATTTCTTGTACGATCTTTATCGTGAAATTGTACTGGTAATAATTCTTTAATATACAAACCGACAATGATCTACTAACACAGTATTACTGCTCTTGTCTTAGTTTTTTTCAATTGCCGTATTAAGTATGCATTTCAAATGAAAGAACCAAGCACTTAGAAATAAAAAATTCTGAAAATAGTCGATTTTAAGCATTGATAATAGATTTCACGCGGTATTGACAAACAATTTATGGGAATTCGATTTAATTAAGCCCATCAATGTTATAAAAAAGCAAAAACCAGTTTTGAATAAACAATTTTTTGCTATAATGCGTTAGACTCCTTGTTATGATTATCAGAATTTTGACTACGCTGAAAACAATATCTAAGTATTACGATCGAGTACTGCAGCGTTTCAATTTTGTCAATTGCCATTTCAATTATACAAACTTGTAAAAACTAACGCACGCAAATTTTTTAAATAAAAAAGCATGTGAAGGCCACGTGTACAAGCAAAAGCCCCAAAATAAAAAAGTTCCCTGTAAACTATCCAACTACTAATAACACCAAAGCCAACCCTTTCAAAAGTGCACAAACATGTAAACAAAAACAAGCATGAAGCCGCTGCTATTGCCTTAGATGTGTGCCCTCTTTTCACGAAGAGGAACTCACCAACAAGCAACACCACCATCTGCGTCAAAATCCTCCCCGGATCTAGAATAACTTATTAGAGGGATTACCTTTATAAAGTACATGCTTTCTCCCTTGTAAAATATCTCTTTTCAAATTACTACACTCACTGCTTGTGTTTTCAAAAGGAACAAACAGTTTGAGAACGTGCGAACTCAATAATATATTTTTATGTTTATTCACTCATAAATATCTTCATATAACTTGTGTATTATTCTATAACCTCACTAATAATACAACAGCACATACACACACACCAACTAGCTGTTAAAACTTGAGTTGAAAAACTTTTTGGCAGTTTTCACAAAAGAGCTCAGCAGCAGCAGCCAGACTCAAAGAGATGGATAGTTTTTGCCCATTTGTTATGCATATGTAACTCAGTCTGTTTTCAGTGCAGTTTTCACACATTGCGCCAAAAATACCTCAGCTTAAAGGCTGTCCATAAAAGACAGAAAATACTTTTAGTTTATAACGTGCCATAAGTATACTCCACTAACACTTCTCTAATTTCCGTAATACTTTCACTTCCTTTTCTTTCCCACATACACATTTGCAGTGCACATCCATATATTTATATGCATTTCCCATTTCACACCACCAGACAAAAAAAAAACCGAGAGAGTGGTTCCTTCTTCTCATCATCTTCTTGTCACCCAGTCTTTCACTTTCTCTCTCTTGGCCAAAACTCTTGATCTTTTCCTGCCTCTTGCGCGCCGTGTCTAAGCCTTTTTGTATACCTACTTGAAACGCATATTATTCGTTAGTGTCTTCTTAAGTACAATTATTACTAGAGTGAAAGTGGTATACAGTCAAGTGGATTGGATGAAGAAGAACAATTGTGAGACAGCTGACGTTTTCAAAAGTGGATAATATACTACATTACATTTCTTGTCGGATGAGGAACACGAGGAACACGAAAATGCACAAAAGTATATTATAGGTAGTTTGGATATCCCCTCCAGAAGAGAAACGGAATACAACTGTCACGTCTTCAGAAAACTCCTCCGCCAAAGTGACAACACACGGCGGAGGAAAAGAGCCGAACATTAGATCATTGAGCGGGAGAAAATTCATCCTTTTTAATCAAGTTCAATGTCCCCTGTCCTTTTGCTACTGGTATATTATAACAGTACGCACACGTTCAAACAGCATAATATTATCACTATTCCTTTTTTATTCTTCTCTGCTTTCTCCTGTCCCCATTCTATTCTCTGATGCTCTGCTCTCGTTTTTCCCTTTCTTTTCTTACCTGAGGCAATCCTCTTTTCTTCTTGTCAAAAGGAGAAAAAAGAACAAACATGAGAAAGTCAAGTAAATCGTCAGACAAAAAAGGAAAGTTGCATCAAGCAGTATTATATATTGTGTAGTACCAACATGTTTCTTGGGGATAAAAAAAGGCAGAAAATAGAAATGATGAATTTTTACGCGCTTTTACTGCTTGCATCATCCCTCTTATGAGGATCACTGGAATGATGATCATGATCATGATGAAAACTGCGACTTGGTAGAAAACGGTAGTGTAGTAGTAGTAGCAGCTGCTACATTCCTCCTGCGTGTTCAAGATAAATTGAGAGAGATATGCATGCATATGTCTTCACAGATTACTATTTCACAGAGAAATAAGCATATAGACACCTAAAAAACTTTCTCTTTTTTTGTTTGAGGGTTGTTGTACCACACACAATTGTCTGCTGCATGTTTTCAAGTGACAATATCTACAAAAAAGAGAAAGAAAAACTGTCTTACTTTCTCCGGTTTCTTGATTGTGTGTAAAGTAGCTTAGATAACTTTCTCCACTACAGTAAAAACTATTCTAGCATATTATCTGTTAAGGTGTAAGCAAAGCAGTGGTGCAATAAGCCATAGAGAAAAATCTGTTTAGCATATGGATGGCTATATAATGTAATGTGGTGGTAGTAAACTAGATGGATGATTCCACACTCCACTACATTTTCTTTCTCCGCCACACATATCATTGTTGCTTGTTTATACTGTGAGAAGGAAAAGATACTTTGTTATAAAACAGATTGTATATTTCTACTCTGTTCTGTTCTGTGAAAATGGATGCATCTCTTTTTTTCTGTCTACAGAAGAAGAAATTTTCCCTCTTGCCAATCTACACAGAACAGAACAAAAACAAGACAGAGATATATGACTGTTGCGAGTTGTGTTTTGTGCAGAGGTTTGTACAAAAACAGAAAATATGTGCAAATAATGTGTAAGGATTTTCTAGTTGGGTTATGGGTTATATGAATGTGTCTTGCTGTCTGAGAAAAATAAAAATAGTTGTTGCTTTGTTGCTTGTTGTAACGCCAAACCGACCGGCACAACTCCGGTAACACGGAACAGAACAGGATTTGCTACACAAAATGCGAAATGTATATAGATTTTTAGCTAGTTGAGTTGTTGTTCTTGTATTATTTCGTGTTATTGTTGGTGGGTTGTTTGGTGTGACGGGACTACTTGTTTGCATTCATACTTAGGCGGGCTTTGCATTCAATAGACATGGTAGGGCTGGAAGATCTGGCGTATTTCAAATACCCTTGAAAATTCAAAAGAAAGAGATGAAGCGGCAATGCTATATACAAATCAGTTTGTATATTCTGATCAGAAACCGCGTAGCATGCACTAAAGAAATGGATGATGGAATACAAAAGAAAATGCACAGATATGCATGCATAATAATCACTTGCTTTACACATCACTACTGAGATAATAGAGCCGTATCAGATTTTGGGAATTGACTTGATGATGATACCTTTCTCCGGTAGTGATTTTGGTTAAAAGGTGGATAGCTATTTTTTATGGGGAGCTGTTTAAGAGCCACTCAAACTCTTGATTTTCATTCACTTTGCTTGATGAAATGAGATGAGAGATGTGTGAGGGAGAGATGCGTGTGTATATAAATAGTGTACTTTAGGTTTTATCTTTTTGAAGTTGGAGATAGACAAGTTGTTTTGCTATTCAACAGGGAAGCAGGAATAAAGGGGTGGCTTTCTGCTGCAGGATGAAAAGAGTGAAAGTGAGAATGCTATGCTGTGTGATCTTCTTCAAGCATTTTGCTTTCTCTCTTTTCTTGTCTCACGTCACGTCATCCAGTCACTTAAACAATTCCAACAGGCATTTTAACGGTTGAGTAACCATCCTGGGAAAAGCAGTGATCTTCCAGTTTGCGTTTGTTTGAATGAAAGCTCATTAAAAGCGGGTAATCGAGCTAGTGATTAGATAAACACTTAATTCAACACCGCATCTTCTTCCTAGAAAAAAACTGACGTGTACACAAAAAATACTTTTCTTTGAAAATATATATCAGCACTGCATTTTCTTGTCTCGTAGCTTTCCTTCTTTGAATGGTGACGATCACGTCACACATTTGAATTTTTTGGAAGAGAAAAGGTGCAGCACTTTTTTATTTCCATCCATTCCCTAATATTATCACTCCCATTCCATATTTTTTTGCCAACAAAAGCAAATGCAAATTATGGATGGATGGAAAGTGCCAAGAATAGTAATAAGGTATATTTTTTGTTCCGGGCATTATGGCACATGAAAACTGCAGGCAAAAGAAGAAAAGCACGCTCTATACATTACTTTTCTCCTTTTCTTACTCGGTATTATGCTCTGGTATTATTATATAGCTTGTCACTAAAAAAGGACATTCGCACAAAAAAGCCAATGATGATCATCACATCACACACTGACGGTGTCGTTTTCCTCATCTCTCCAAGTTTTTTTGTGTGTGTACGCGCTGCAATAAGAGAAAATGAGGTTGCATAATCCGTGAATTATCTACTTTACCCAGTTGGCTCTCCGCAAGGTCTTTGTCGCGCAGAGAGAAAATTCTTCAGAAGATTTTCTCTTTAGAAAAAAATGTGTCCTTTTTTACGCCCACATAAGTGTACAACTCTGTTTTTGTGCAGGGGCCGTAAAGCACCCAAACTTCCCAAGTACTTCTTAGAACCCCCAAAAAAGTGCGGAAAATGCAGAAAAAAGGAATAAAGCTAGAGAAAGTAAAAGAGAGTAATGATCATAATGATACAAAAAAGGACTCTCTGAAGCTTTCCTTTTTTTCTAAAACTCTGTCACACTTCTCGTGTACCACAAAAAAATAGCGTAGGAATGGCTTTTGCCAACCAACTCATGGAATGATTACTCAAGTGTAATGCTCCACATACAAAAACATTTTATACTGTGTAGTATCGTTGTGGAAAATGAAGCCAAATAAAAGACATCATCAACAAAGCGACTACTATCACTATACTCAAGGCTTACTTTTACTTTTTCAATGGAAAAAAGTATTGACGACTTTCTTTTTTTGGTGAAAACTACACTCTTGGTTTTTGATGCTCTTGGCATTGAATCATCCTCATGGACATGGTGGTGTGATGGCATTCAACACATGTGAAAATGTAATCAGATAAATACATTTAGGCTTGTAAGGCTTCTTCTTCAATAAAATAGAAAAATGCAAGAGGAAGAAACATGTGTACTTACTTACGAAGCATTTAGTCACCAGAAAAAAACTGCACTTGTTCAATTCAATCCCTCGGATTTTCTCTTTTGGTGAAAGTTTGTTGGACAAACAAAATCAGAACAAGAACAGACATTTGGGATAAAAAAGAGAGAATTGGAATGGAATAAAAAAAGAAGACGCACTTTATAGCATCTCTATTAAACACACAGGCAATCAATGATGACTGACTACACTGCTAGTTGTCATCTTGCTTAGCGCTTTCTTGTTGAGTCAGTGAACAACATAAATACATAAAGTAGAATGGGCAATGGAGCTAAAGTCTAAAGTGACTGAGTATCTTCCGATTGAAGGGAACAATGTCAGTACTTTTTAAACGCACACATTTTTTTCTCTGAAAGAAAAATCAAGTGATACGCACCCTTTTTTGCTTAAGCTTGTATACCACACCACCACAATGCCATTTTGGTATGGGATTCCGAGAGAGTTTTTTGGATTGTAACGGAACCTTTTGCAAGAAAACCGTACAAAGAGGAATGGAGAGGGTGAAAGAGAGAGACGGAATTGAAAATGTAAACATCTTGGAGAAACGACACATTGGGGAATTGCAGACAGAGGAAAAGTGATGGCCAAGCAAAAAAGGGCAAGGCATAGACATGCAGTGATGTACAGCAGCACAACATAACACGACGAAAGTGTAGTTGAAGCTAAATAGAAAAAATGCATTGCCGGCTTGGTTGGATCGTCTTTGTCGTCATCATGATCATCATGACTTGATCAACATACAGTTTATTTTCAAGAGCCGGTTTTTTTTCTATATACGGTGGGAAATCAAATGCTGGGTAAAATGGGAAGAAAGTAGAAAGCCCGTAAATCTCTCTTACTTTTTGCACCGTTTGCTCCGTTTAGAAAAGTGTCCTGTGTAGATTGGCTTGTTTATATTTTCTGTGGGACCTTGAGAGAAAAAATGTATACAGAGGATAGATAGACAATGAATGAGCCACTTTGCACAAAAGTTGTTCTGACAAGATGTATATTTTTTATAATCAAGGATGAACTTTCAAAGAAAATGAAAGTGAATCTTAAAAAGATAATCCGGAGTTGTTTATCATGCGTGTATAATGCTCATAGTGTCTTATTTCAAAATAGACGACATCTTCTATAAAATGAACTTGGATTTATGAGCAAGACAGAAAGAAGGAAATATAATCCCCTTGAAGATGAATAGAATAGAAGAGGGCTCATTGATTTCAATTTAAAATAGGAAGGCGTGTTATAATCTTCTAGTGATGTTTATCTTTGAGAATGAGAGGGTGATGCGATGCTTCTAAGATGAGATGTTACATGCAAGTGAGTAGAGAACTAGAAAGCTATAAAAAAGAAAATAAGACGTATCCTGTTTTAATGCCAGTAATGCATTAAATTGCATTGTTGCTTCTGTGTGGAATGAAGCTGCTGGTGTTTACTTTTGTTCTGCTTTCTTTTTTTCTTCCATGTAATCTGATCAACAGATAGATAAATAGACTTACACGCTGTTTTGCAGTTGGATGGGAGTGTTTTTTTTTTCCTTTCTGCTTTGTGTGTATCGACAATTGACAATAAAAAAGGGGGACCGAAAAAGAAGAGAAACGATCAGAAGGAGAGATATGGATGATGGAAAAGAGACAGTTGAGAAAAAAATGTCCTGTTGTGTTATTTTATTTTGGTGATGGGTGACAATAGAAAAAAACCATGAAGAAAAAGGTGGGTGAAGGAAAGTGGGGTTGGGTTGTCAATCGCGGAGAGATGATGTTTTTGGTTAGCTGACTAGATGGCTTTGTAAAGGAAAATGATATAAATGTGTGGGTTTTTGTATAGCTATGTTGTTGTTGGTATATATCTAGTTCTGGGTTAGGACGGATAAACAAGTTGGTTTTTTGGTTGTTTGAATGGTTCAGTGAACCAGAGAGTCGTAAAATAGCACAAGGGTCACAAAAATAGAAAACTGGGAAGGCTTGACCATAAAAATCAGTCAAGAGTCAAATAAGCAATCAAGTGGGAAGTGCGGAGCGAATTACTGGACAAGAAGATGGTTGTACTGCAGTTGTTCTTGAGAACTGGCTTCTTGTTTTTGCTTTATAATTAGATTAACAATGACATGTCGCATGTAGATTTTTGTACAGCCTTGTTATTTTTAAACAAAATAAATCCTAGCAGGTAGCATTCTGCAAAATATATAAAAAATTGTATGAAGTTCAACAATGATTTTGTGCTAGTTTTGAAGTCATCCACTTATTTATTTAACCTGTTTAAGATTATTAATGAAGTAGATCGTACTACAACCATCTCTCTAGTGTGTCACTTTGTAAATCGGTTAGGATAATGTAGGCAAAGATTAAAAATTTAAAGATTAAATTACCTATTAAGATTAAAATGCATGTAAACTTTAATCACGTAGTTTATCATTTCCAATAATAAGCAAACCCAACAAACTACATAATGTGCAAACATTTATTGGTTTGTAGTTCTACAACTTTTATGACAAACAGTATGAATATTTGCTCGTAAATAATTTATGGGCTTTGCACGTTTTTGCTGTAAGTGATTGATTGTAAAAATATGGAAATTTTGCTTGTCGCTCTCTGCCTATTGTACTGTTTTTTGTCCTTGCTAAACTTTACATCTTACAAACTTTGGTGTAACAATAAGAACTACAATGTTACAAATCTCTTGCCAAAACCTAGTAGGTAGTTTCTTGAAATATGGAAATACATTCAACCTTGCAGTTTCACACATAACGCCTCATAAAATTCATTAAGCCGAAAAATTATTTTCTTTAAGAAAACCACAAACTTGTTTCTGTTTCATCACCCCAATTGTTACACACTATAGCTTACTTCCGCACTTATTCTTCTTAATATTTGGCGTGTGTGCGTAGGTGTAAACTGTAAGAAAACATGAATATATTGCCTTGTCTAGTCCTCCTACACATTTTCTATGCACATAAATAATGTTACACTTTTTTTCATCAAGAAAATCAAACATTTGCACACTTTTACTCCTACAATTTGGAAAACATGTTGGATACCACTGTCCCAAAAGATTCAATGTAAACTTCAATCTGTATAAATTCTCATCTTATTCGCACTTTCTCCTTCTTGTTCTGGTAACTGGTAACAAAAGCCCATTACAAATAAACATGCATGCATACATAATATAAGCCCAGTACAAAAAAATCACACTTATTTCTACTTTTCAGACAGAAACACAGAAGCAAAAAAATCCAACAAGCAACCAAAAAGAGAAAAATAAACAGGGAACAGAACATGTGTCTTAGTTTGTTTCTTGATGGATTTATTACAAACTTACTTTCACTCTTTTCTGCTTTTTTTCTCTCCGAATCAAGTAGCAAGTCTCCTTTACAAAAAAATATATCCCAGCAGTACAGCACAGTATGTGTGCGTCTTTCATCTAAACAGATACATAATTTTACTTGCTTTCTCTGTCTATTCCCCTAGTTAACTTGTTATTTTCACTCTCAAGTTTTAAAATTACATAGCTTCACCGTTCTTTGCTGGCCATACAACCTATAACAATTGGAAATCAATGCTCAATACGAATCAAACAGCCAGTCAAAAAACGTAACATGCTCTACACACACAGAAGTATAATGGCTTGTGATGATAAGAAATGTATTATCTAGATTTCCCACAGATTTTTTCCCTTCCTTCCTCTTTCAATTGAACCCTCGGAAAAATATTATTGTAACGGAACGTAATATAATAATCATATGATCATCCTCAGATTGTGCAAGTCATCCTTGCAAGCTTTTACAAAAGGAAAGGAAAAAGCATCTCTTCTATTTTTTCTACAAGATTATTCATGTTCCAGGACCAAACTCGGGACAGCATTGTAAATTCAAAGAAGAAAAAATGCAGTAAGGATATTTGAATGCCTGTAAGGCCATAGTGTCTAGACTGTCGATACTTTTCCCAAAAATATAGAATGTATTCTCAGCAGCAGATAAACTAATTTTGAGGGATTTCTAACGATCTCAAGTGCTTTGCAAACTAACAAGAAGAAAAGCAGCATAGAAGGATGACTTGCATGACTCCCTTTTTTGTGGGAGGAAAAAAACGCATATCCGGTTGGTGGTGGTGCGGGATTAGGAAGTGGTACGCAACCTATATAGAAATGCGAGTTTATAGGAAATAGAAAAAAACAGCGAGTTTTCTCTCCCTTCTTGGTCTACTACTTTATACAATGCTTCTTTGGCCAGCTTCTCTCTGGAAATAGGATCAAGTCCAATTTCTTTTTTTATTCATCACACTTAAGAAATCAAGTAGTGTTGCTGCTGCTGGAGAGAGAGAAGTGGTAAGTAGCAAACGTGAAGTAGAGGAGAAGAAGGGTGAGGGGAAGAATAGTAGCAAGAATGAGAAGCAGGGAGAAGAAGTGAATTTTTCACATTATCAGATCAAAACCGAAAAAATACCAGACTAAAAAGGCATTGGCAGTAGCAGTCACGGTTTTTTGCTACTGCTGGAAAAAGCCCGATGAATCGGTGCTCTTTTTGCCGGTTTGGAAAAGTTGGAGAGCTGGAAAGTGAATGGAAGAAGTGGAGTGGTGTCGGCGGATGGATGGGATGAAATGCAACTGTTTTTTACGTATTGGTTTTCGTTTCTGCATTGATGATGCTGGTGCATAAACTTATTGAGAAATTGAGAAACAATCACAGATTTTAGATAGATTCGCTTGTCACATTATTACATTGAATGTTTTGCCCCGAAAACAAGAAATCTACTACTTACGGGAAATGCCTGAAATACCTCAATACAATCAGGCGACTTTCAAGCATACACATTTCTAATAATGCAAACCAGCATAAACATAAAAACTGTTTACATTTCTGGTATCAAACGATCATCATCATAAGCAGCAGCAGAAAGATAGAATAACAAGTCATAAAATTGAGTCATACACCACACCAGTCACGATTTTCCTCTATTTCCCCCAAAATATCCATTACATTTTTTTCTATTCTTTCCGAAAACCGATTGTAATGATGATCTTTTTTAGAGGTGTTAGGGGAAGGAAACACTTTTACAAAATGCCATTATCACCTATTGTGTAACAGCTTTATTTTGAATTATCATCTACTTTGTAGCATTTTTTCTGCTTGTAATACTCTGATTGAATCTCCCCTGTAGTGCACATACTGTGTGAATTACGAGGGTTTTCTGCTTTTTAATATTTTTCTAAAGTGTAATTTTTTCCTGTTGATTTATTCACAACTTTTGCTACTATTCCTCTTGCCACTTAATCTCGTTAAGTTAAGCACGTTCCAAGAAGAAACGGTCAAGTGGCAATATAATATTTTATCAAAGAGAGGTCATCCTCATATTAACTTTTTTAAGGGAAAAGTGGCTGGGAATGCAGCACGTAGCATGTGTCGAAGAAATCTCCTCTAAATGTCCATTTGTTTTTCTGGAGAAAAAAGTTTTCAATCTAAAGGGAATCTGGATAGGAAAGAAATAAGTAATAATAAAAATGACGCAAAGTGGCTTTTCTTCCTTAGAGTAATCCAGATGTTAGCACACACACACAGATCCACACCATTACTACTTATCACCACTGCGTTTATTCCACATATTATATAATTTGAAATATAGGGGAACGTGATTGTATCCAAAAAAAGGGAAGGGAAATCTGCGTAAAAAAGTGGGAAATAGACATGACACGGGAGAACGCCAACTGTTCCTCCATTCCATTTTGGATATGCATTATATCCATGCTGTATTTTGAAAGTATGGCTGTTGTCATATAATCGACACGACGTTTTTTCTTCGTTCTCTAGCCTCTAGAAGACCCATGTGTGTGTGGTCAGGCTCAAGCCATTACTCAAACCTGTCTAACTGAATGATCGGACCTTTTATCAGATTTTATGTATTTTTCCGCTGCGGTGATCTTTCAAGTAGGCCTATAATATGTATAAAAAGCCAATCCAAAGATTTTTTATGTACAATTTTTAGCACTGTTTTTACCATTTATTTAAAAACAGATTTTTTCTTAGAAGAAGAAGAAGCCATTTTGGAATAAATAGGTACTCATAATTTTTGCCATGTTTATTTGCTATACATCAAAGAGTAAAGCGTAAACAGAAGCGATAAAGATTTTGTTACATTTGTCAAAAAATGAGATCAGTGTAGTCATTTTTATGTCCGTTTTTAAAAAGCGAGAACGTGTGGCTATGTACATATTTTTACAAGTTATGTGATGATAAATAAACATATATTTGTTTTATTGGAAAGTGTCCAAAGACACAAAAAAGGGTTGTCTTTTCTTCACTTTCAAGAAAAATATATGTGTCCGTGTTTTATAATGGCTCTACTTAAATAAAAAGCGTGAGAAGACACAGAAACAGCTCGTTTTTCTGCTATTTAGCCCGGAAAAAGAAATATTGTTACTGGGCTTGTTGTTTGGGTTGATGTGTGATATCGAGAGAAAAGCCATTTCTCTCTCTCTCGCTCTTGTTTCATTTACGTATTCCCATTTTTCATATGAAAAAGAAAGATGTAAAAATGGAGACATATTTTTTGTTCTTGGAAAAATATATTATGAAATGGGTGCAGTGCAATATATACAACATGTGTACTAAAACTATGACGTGTTAGTATGATGTATGCCTTTATATAGGTTATTTTGGAGTAAGAGTCAGTACACAAAAAAGTAGTGAAAGCTATGAAATTCTTTTCAAATTAGGATTTCAAGCACGTTTAATATTTTGTGCTTTTGGCACCCTCGATAACTTTACACAGAAGGAGGACAGAAGTATAAAGGGGTAGGAAAATCGACAATTTTTAGTGTGGCATATGTGTATGTGTAAAGCTGAATAACTTTTTTCGTTCGACAGGGACCATATACTTCGTCATAGGTTATATTTTATCTTTTTTTGGTGTGTAGAAATTAAGGAATTTATTTTGCAAGCAGTTTTGAAACCGGAAAGAAGAAATCTTTTTGGTAAACCATTAATAAATTTTCTTTTGAAGTGTGAACAAAATATTATTCCGTAATAAGCATAAATATTGTATGGCAATTTTGAAAGAAACAAGTCATTTATCCAAAAAACGTAATAAAATCAAGTTAGTGGAAAAAACAAAGGTCTGAACAATTGTAAATGAAAAGAAGAATAAAAATAGAAGGAATCTTCTGTTCTGTCACACGCCACACTCATTTATACTGGAAACACATTAAAAACCTACTATACAAATGGAATCACAATTTACGTGAAACAGTTGGGATTTAAGATTCCAGCAATCTTTTTGTAATTTGAGATTCTACACCAGAAAGAAAGAAAAGTTAAATCGAACGAAAGAAAAGTAGTAAAAAAGGAAAAACTACATTTTTGATTTTCAAAGGTAGTTTTTGCTTTATAGCTTATTCTTTTTTTGTCTCAAGAAGTTTCTCTCCGTTTTCAACCCCTTTTTGTATATTCATGTTTAAAACAAATTTAAAAATAGAAAGTTGGAACACTTGACGTTCTATTTTAAAATGCATAAAATCCCAGCACTAATTTAGATACGGGATAACATTTAACAAAACACAAAAAAACTTGCTGCATTGCATTACACAGTGAAAAGGTGAAAGTGATCTCAAAAGCTCAAAAAGCTGTTATATTGACTGGCAGACATTTTATTCAACGCATTGCAATAAGGCAAATAAATCTTTCTTCTTTCCACTTTTCTTGAAGAAAAGGGCAAGTCAACTCATAAGTGAAAACGGGAAAGATACTGAACCCTTTCTTTGGTTTGACGACATGGCTAATGAAAAAGGAAAAGAAATGGGGATGGGAAAAGGATGAGCTTCGTAAAAGTACAAGTTACAAGGTAGTTGTAGTAGCTTGTATTACATGTCGCGGACTATTACAACCCAAATAAAGTGGGTAATATAACCAATAAACCATGAAAGATGGTTGTAAGTTACACGCTTTCTAGCTTGTTGGCTTTTAGCACAAGAATAAGAAATGATGGTGGATCATTTCATGTCTTATTCATAACGTAACCCAGTCCAGTCAAGTGCTCTGGCTCGGGTGGATCCTGTTCCAGCATTCTCAAACAATAAGAATCAATGCCTTTGCCTTTAGCTTCCAGAACTAAAAAAGGGATGAAATCATACAGGATACAGCGGACAGTGGTGGCGGCCTTATGAAAATAACGGCCTGTGTGTCTTTTTCTTGTTCCTTGTCGTTGCTTTATATTCTGTGTGTAAATCTTGTCTTCCTTCCGCTTTTCGTTTCCGAAAAAAGAGGTTACGGTTACAACGGATTGGGAAGATGCTTTGGGCCAAGCCTACCGTTTTTTGGTATTCTCTTTCGTGCAATAAAGTTAAGTTAATCGTGCGGAGGAGCAAAAAGAAAAGGAAATGAAAGCAGTAATCCTATTTCACTTTTTGTTCGTATTTCGTATGTCGTGTTATTTAAAATTCTCAGTGTGATTATAATATTCATCAAGAAAATGTACATTTACCTGTGTGCATAGTATACATATATAACCTAAAAGAGAAATGGGTTACAGATGAAGTTCCAATTTTCATTTTCTCTTTTTTGGTAATCCGTTTGCATATTAAGTAACATGCACACTAGTCACTAGCACCCTGTTCAATTCCATTTTCTGATTGCTTTGTTCTTTTCTTATTCATGCGTGACATTCAGCGTGCTAATAGGATAGATATACTTTGCCATTAATGTACATAGCCTTCTGGTTTTTCGGTTGCTTTTGTCCCTGGACACGGGACACACATTGCACGTCCGAGAATTTGGTGGAGATTTGCTAACAAGTGAAAAAGTTTCATTTTGTTTCAGCTTCAGCGTTTGTCGGCTGTCCTTCTGTTGGCACTTTTTTCTTTTAGACATCTTTAGCAGCAGCCCAGATATGCGTGGATGTCCCACTTGTTTAAAAATTGAATAGCTTTCTCTCTGCCTTGTTGAAAAATTCTTTCCAGTTGATAGAGTGAGCATTGAGAGAAACTATTTTTTGTGTAAATGCCTATAAGAAATATTTTTATAAAAGGTTTTTAGTATCTCCAGCTGGTTGGCTGGAGGCTGTTGGTTGGTATTACTTTCATACTTATAGCTATGTCCAGAGTGTACCGCTCTCATTTTTTTCTCTCTCAGTGGACCACCCTATTTTTTCCTATATGTTTGTGTCCAGTTAGATAAAATGAAAGTAGGAAATATTAGGCCAGTCAACAAAGGATGTTACACAATATTTTCCAGAGTCCCTCTGTTACCACTTTTTCTTCTTCTGTAAACGCCGCTTTTTTAGCCCCCTCATACTACCGTCGTGTGTGTGTCTCTTTTTTTCTGGAAGTCCGTCTTGTTCTCTGTGTGTGAAATGGGGAGAGAAAGTGAAAACGGACGGAAAGTAATCTGGGATGATGTGGAGCTTGGTCGTCATCACTGTCGTCAGCTCTCAGAGAGAAAATGGAGAGAAAACTTGTGTGCATTTTTCTGTTTGTGTTGAAGGGACACACACACAAAATGTATGTGGTGGTAGTGGTGTGTCTTGTTTGAAAAAGTGAGAACATATGAACCGGGCCATTTGGCATGACAAAGTCGAAAAATGGCACAAGACAAAATAAGGCTAGATTTTCCAGCCTGCTGTGCTGTGCGCTTCATTCTGGAAAAAATGTAGGCGGTGGACGTGTTCCAGGAAATGAATGAGGGTATCATCAGGTATAAAAATGCAATTCCTTCAATAAAGGAAACGAGAGCAGAAAAAGAAAGATGTGTGCACTAAAAAAGGAAAAATGGTATTTTTTATCCGTCATGGTGCAATATGTATGCAAGCACACACACATTTACTAAAAAATAGGAACGGTACTTAATTTGAAGTTTAGGTTAGTAATGATAAGCACAGAGGAAAATGCTATTTCACAGGGAAAAAATTATTGATGCAGTTTGATCGCACGCATGCACGCACTTGTGTGATGAGAATGTAGGTAGACTCTAAGAAAAAAAGTTTTAAGAGAGTTAAAAAGGCTAAACCCTTTTTCTACCCCCGTTGAATTGTTCCGAAAAAGGGAAGAGAAAGGTATTGTTCCTTGTGCCGCGTCTGATGCTCCGTTTTTAGATGTACTGCATTATTTTCATTGCTCTTTACTTACACGGTCCATTTATTAGGATGACTTTTTTCCTGAAAGCATTGTGTTCTCTAAAAAAGAAAGAAGGGATAAAAAATAGTATTTTCTGTGTTGTTTAGAGAATATAGTAGCACAACTGCATGCATTTTTTCTTGTTTAAAAAATGAAAAGGAGGGTGGCTAACTGCGGAAGCATAATAAAAAGAGAGGCAAATAGCTTGTAAGAAATAAGAAAGAAGCAGTAAAGTGCAATCGTTGCATTAGTTTTTTTCTAGAAAGAGTGCAACTATATTTTAAGATGAGTATAAAAAGAATAAGAAAGTTTTTCTGGTTGGCATTAGCTTTTTTGTTACAATGCATTCATTTTGTGGATGATATGACGCAAAGTGACTTTTGAGTTTGGAGTAATTCGATGTTTTTGATTTCTCTGTTTTGGTAATATTGGTCATAGTCATAAGTTTAGAACATATATGGAGAAAAATGATATTTGCGTAGTGAAAATATGAATAGGTAAAAGCAAGCTGCTTTACAGTATTAAGGTACTGGCCACTTTCCAAAAAGCCTTTTGATATAATCAGTTTGAACCGAGTTTGTGTTTCAAAATAAATCAACAACAAATTATAAAGTTTTGAGTCTCCTAAAATATACTGTATAATTCGCAAAAACAACAATTTAACCGCCGGTGGTTCAAACATCTATTCAACATAAAGTACACTCTAGTACCAAATTATTAGCAAAAGGCGTATGCAACTATCAAGGTACAAATTACAGCTGCATTGCAAACTAAAATAATAAATTTCTAAATACCATTATAAATCTATAAAATAGAGTTATAAAAATACTGCATTTTCCAAAAAAATGTCATACCATTTTGACGAAGAACATCCTCAAACTTGGTTCAGTTTCATTCATCTTCATTCACACATTTGGACAATATTTGGATTCCTTGTGTCCGTGTCCCCTTTTTTCTTCATAATCTTCATCATCTCTCTCTGGATTACATTAACATACTTCACACAACTCAATTCTCCAGAGAGGATTTCTGGTCTTGTTGCATGTTTCTCAAGTTATGCTGCATTCAAGATTACTTTCTGGATTTCTCCCTTTCTTCATAGTATGCAATTTGGCGTTGTTATGTGTCGCCGCGTATTACAGATATTAGACTTGATAGCTGTGTGCTAGTGTTACTGTATGCGTGTTTGTGAATGAGACAATGATATGCATGCATTTTCATAGGACTAAAGACTGAAACCCATTTGGTTTGGATAAGGGAAAAGGGTTTCCAAAGAAAGATTATGTCCACGTTATTGCTGTTCACTCAGTGACTCAGTCTTCTACTCACTCTGCTTTAAATGAAGTCTTATTTTTTACATGCTGGCAGATGAACTATCAGCTTTTACTGCACCATATCACCATATCGTCATTATCATCATCCTGTGAAGTAGCAAAAGCATATCTCCGTTGTCATTGTCATGATGTCTCATTCTAATGTTACATGTAATGTTCAAGATGGCTACTTGAGATTGGCTGTTTTTCTCTCTCAGATTCTTGTAATGTACAATCTAGTGTGTGTTCTGTAATGTCTTGAGATATTCTCGCGCGACATTTGCATACTTTGCACATTTTCACCCTAGCCAGAAAACTGGAGAAAAACCATGTGCGCTGATGGGTGCTGCACAAAGAAAAAAAACGAGTGACAATGGAGAAAATTTGGAAGGGAAAATGTGTGAATGAGGAAAATGTTTTCCAGTTGGTGTTTTATGTTTTATATAAGCCATAGAAAAAATTATGGAATGAAAAATACAGCTTTAAATGTTTGTAGAACAGGCTTTTTGGGAATATATGCAATTTAAAAATAGGGAATTCGGATGTAAAAAAATGCAGTTTATCCTTTCGGTTGAAAAAACTCCGACAAGTATTTAAAATTCATTGAAACATCGTTTTTTTTCTTTTGTGCATTTTAACTGCAAACAATTAAAATCCGGAAAATGTTTAGAAGCGCATTTTAAAAATATTTACTTCCTGGGTAATACTCTGTTATAGTTTAGTAGAATCGGTTTTTAACAAAATAAAATAAAATGGTTATTGCTGCATTTTTTGTGCCTTTTGCTATTTTCACTTTGAAATCATCATTGACATGTTTTTATATTGCCGTTATCGTTCTGTACTTGTACTCACATTCAAACTTGCCTTTTTGACAGCTTGAGCGTTTCCTCGTACAGCAATACATCCCACATCAGAAAAGTAAAAATAGCAGTTGTTTCCCGATATATTTTAGTGTACCGGCTTGTTACCGGCGGATCTGTTACTTGCATCAACTTTTCTTTTTCCCCAAAATGTTACATCAATTCGTTGGGAGAAAATATGTATTTTTCTTGTTGTTGTCACAAGAAAACAAAAAATGCACCAAAGTTGCATTTGCATCCCTTTATCCTGTCCTGCACACCTACTCCCACTACCTATCGAACTAAACTGCTGACGTGTTTGTTTCGGTTTCAATTGCATTTCTCGTTTCGTTCTCAATAAGAATAACAATATTGTTGAAATCCTGTCAAAAATTTTCGTGGCTAGTTTTTATTTTACTTTACGGAAAAACAGTAGCAGCAGCTACACCACCAAAGGCAGTGCCAGTTACACAAACGATAATTCTGTCACTCTCTCTCTTTCCCTCCCTTTCCATTTCCTATAAACCTTGGCTCCTGTTTTTTCCCTTCCTTCTTTGGATTCAGACTTGAGACCACACTTGTTTTTTCCTTCTTCCTTTCCAAACCCCGGCAATGGCAGCAGAATTGACGGTGATTTTCAAACAAAACTTGCTCCAAATCTATATGATTATGCATTCAATTCCATATGCTGCGTGACTGACTGACTACTGGCTTGGACTAATATTTTCTACACGGGGAAAAGTGAGTGTGATAATGATGACTACCGTGTTTGTCGGAAGCAAACTGGATGGAATGGAAAGCTAGACAACTTTTCTCTCAGTTTTTCAGTAGTCAACAGAATCGGCTACGTTTTTCCCATCGTACTCATCATCATCATCATCCTCATCGTGTTGTCGGCACCACTTCACTTTTTCCACCACTGTTTTTTGACATTATGATTCCCCTTCCACTTCCTCCTTCCTTTTCTTGAGCAACTTATGCTTATATACTATAATAATTTTTTAGCTATACTTTTTTATCAGCCGATCTATATTCATACATTGACTTGCCATAAATAAGAGCTTAAAAAGTGAAAAAGCTAGAAAAAGAAGGCCATAGGATGATGATGACGAGTTTACACGGAACTGGAATGTGCACAAAAATATATCTATAATAGCACAGCACACACACATTTTCTCTTGTTATTTGAATGCAGCTGGAGAAAGATAGAAAATGGAAATGATAAAAAGGTGGTTTAGCTTTAGTGAATAAGAGGGTGTTTATCCACCTTGTACCGAGCCCAGGTTCAAGTTGACTTGCATCACTCTTTTCTTCATCGACAACAACAATTTTTATTTCTTCTACTGGAGGGAATGGAAAGAATAGTAATATTTATTGCTTTTTTGGTAGTGCTAGTCTACGGGGTTGACTTTTTTGGGGGAAGAGAAAAAAAATTTGAAAAAGAAAGGAAAAAACACAAACCATTTTCTTGGAAAAGTACACATTTTCTTCGATCATGTACACACCTACTGCCTACTTGTCCTTTAAAAAAAGAGGAAAACATGTGATCATCATAATATGGAAATGCATATTTCTTCCCCGCATTTATTTCCAGCAGCAAAAAGAGAGGTGATCGTCCACTTTTTCTTCAAGTGTCAAAGTTTTTTTAAAGAAAAAGTACTTCTTTTATTTTAGCGTTGCTACTGCATGTTTTGGTACGTCGTTGTTGGTCGGTCGTCACTTTCTGTCTTTTGAATATTTAGGATTCTATATTACATGCTGTAGGTAATAGAATAGTCTCCTGCTATAAGTTTCCTTTGAATTCGGCATCCTCTTATTCACCACGTTCCACTCTACTTTTTCCCCATATTTTCGCTTGTCTAAATCCATCCGCCTCAAAACAGCTTAATTTTTCCTTAAACCTGTTTCCCTCCTCATAATATCCTCCTTTTCATGTGTAAATCTAAATATTAATTTATAAATACATTTTATGTATAATTTTGCACTACGCACTTTATACTTCCGTTCTACTTAAAGTTATGTCTGCTTTTAAGCTATATAAACTAAGAAGTGTGTGTAATGTTAAAGGCATTAGTCTACATCCCCCAAAAAACAAGATGGTGATGGTGACGATGATGTTCTTTTTTTGGAGGAGGAAAAGTTCCTTAGAAGCATATCAAGCTTGTTGACTTTCTTTTCATTTTACCGATATAAACTCTTTTGCCTTTCTGTTAAGTTCATTCCACTTTCCACACTTCTTTTCTTTTTAGCGCACAGGGTTATTTGTACTTTTCACATTTAGTCGCCCCTTCTTGTGCTCTGGAAGAAAATGTGGATGTTGAGTAGTTAGTAAAATCTCACGTATGGATTTTTGTACCAAGTTGTGTGTGAGTGTATGTACCGGTGTGGCAGCAGCCAAACGAACAATATTTTTTTCTTTGGAAAATGCTAAATTATTATTCGATTTTCATGGTGAAAGTTGTCACAATGCCTTTGCGTTTTACCATGTTCCTGGATAATCCAGAGAGAAAAAAGTTCTCAAGAAGGCAAAAAAGCTGGTGATTTCTTTAAAGACGAAAAAACTAGTTTTCAATGAGTTGGTTGGTACATATGACTAGTATAGAGTGTAGAACCCATAATAAGTTGAAACTGAATATGTAATGCGGGAATTTGTACCATCTCATTTGATGATTTCGACAATAATGATAATAACTCTTGAAGTTTTTTCCCCAAGTTGATAGGCAAGTAGTCAAACTTTTGTCCATTTTTTCCAAATTACGGACCACTTCAAATTCTACAACTCTCGATGGACTTTTTCGTTTCTTTTCTGCTGGGAAATAAAAAGAATTGTCCGAAAGGGTAAAAAAATGTTCTTCTAGTAGGATGATGATGGATTCCACCATCACAGTAGGCTTTATGCAAGTCAGTTTTAGAAATCATTATGCTTTGAGTAGTGCTTATCCACCAAACTTTTGAACAATTTTTTTTTTCTCGTAATAACAATTTTCCTAATTTGCATCTAGAATTTTAATACTTGAGTGGGATGATGATGTAACTTTGCTCAGGACAAAGTCCAGAAGTGAAGAGTTGATTAAGAGGAAAAGAAGTGTGAAAGCAGTTATTAAATTAATTGTAATTGAAACGGAATGAGCTTTTTCAGTTATCGATTAGTCGTTTGTCGCAGAAGAAGACACAGACCTACTCTGTAATAGACGGTGCATGATAATTTTGTTAAAATTCCGCCGTTTATTCTATGCAATTGTTGCCAACTGTATACCTTCTTATTTTTCTGTCGTCTTCAAAATACATAAAAGGACGCCACACAACCTTGAAAAAAATGTCTAGCATCAATGCACCGGAAAAAAATAAAGTAGGAGAAAGCAGCATATCAACAGAATAATACAACCCTGTTTCATTTCAAGCTATTAAAGCCGTTGTACTATTATGCTTCAGTGCACGCATGGGATTACATGGTATTTTCCCATGTTTGTTTGCTGGATTCACCCTTTCTTCTCTGCGTAGAAAAGAGATTAACCTTCTCTTTTTCCCTTGTGGAAGAAACAGAAGTGAATTTCAAGGTGGAAGCAATGCATGGGTATTTTAGGTTTATGTGCAGGTATGCAGCACATTACAGCACATAAAAACGTGAAAAAATTAAGCCGCGGAATAATATGAAAGAGTTGCAATGAGAAAAATGAAAATCAAAAACGTAATTTATAAAACATGCATAATATATTGGAAAATAACATCAAGTCGACGTAGATATGAAATCGCGATAATCATGTTGGACTAACCTGCATGAATATTTATATATGCAATAGTACGTAGTAGTCACTCAGACGAATCTTCTAGTTTTAAATCTCTGATTTGTTTTGCAGTGAGCGTTATTGACGGCGAAGTGTTCCACATCTACAAAGTCTCCCGACTGTAAGTTAAACTGTTAATTTAATAACTTTAATTTAAAAAATTCTTTTACTGAACAAAATATTTTCAAAATGTTAATCTATTCTTTTTTTATTTACAGGCACATGGGCGCTTATCTCTGCATAGGTAATCCACATTTTCTACCGCCATCATTTTTTCTCCAAGTTTCAACCGCAATCATTTTAGAATCTAATCTATCCATATCTGTTAAACCCTTAGCTTCAAATGGAATTCCCCCAAGTATTTCAAAACGTATTGAAATGAAGGTTCAGTTCCCACCCATGATGACAATTCCCCACCAACTTGAAGGAGCCTACGTTGGCCAAGAGGTCACTTTGGAGTGTCACACGGAGGCTCATCCCAAGTCTATTAACTACTGGACTACTGGCAAAGGAGATAATATGATAATCTCAGGTAAGTAAACCTTAAAAACTTATTATTACACAAATTTTTAGCGCAAATGCATCATCATCATGATTTGGTATTATACGCCTACACACATGTGCACCATGTTCCCACAAAATACAACATTGATTGATAAGCACCCCTTTTTCACAATAGATTTTTTTATCTATTGAACTTTCTCCCTAGCAAGTACAAACGATCCACTTGTCCTCTCTCTCTTTTACTTTCCCTTCTTGCATACCTGCATTATTGTCGGCAGTTTGTCTATTTTGGGAAACAAAGGCAACTTCTCCGTAACAAACATTATTATCTAACGGATAATACGTTTCTCTCTCCGTCTCTACATAATATACATACTAACTAACTATCCTTTCTTTCACTTTTCCCTCATGTAAAGCAAAAGAGAAGATTTTGATCGACAGCTGAAAACAGTAGTTGTTCCCCTACAAATAGGTGATTGATGACGGGGTCTCTCGAGACCAAAGTGAAAAATCCTTTCTTTTCTTTCAACAACCGCACGGCAAAAGGCATTATGACGCGGTTAGTAGGTGGGTACAACTCACTACTGAGTACATACACAAACCTCTTCTCTTCTTTGGATTTTCCTTTGTGTCCGGAAATGAAATGTGTTCTTTTTACTTTTACGTTCAAGTATATTATGCAGTTTTGGTGGCGGTACTAGTGATCACCCTGATAGGTATACAATATTACTGATGCTGCCGCTAGGTTAAATGCAAGTGTGCAAACAATAAAGGCACTTCACCAAAGGCATACCTACTTAAAATAGCTGCAACCTCAAAAGGAATGTATGGCATTTTCTCAAGAAAATCTATTCATTTTCCTTTCCATGTTCCTTTCCACCACCACCGCCACAACTACCCCGGCTCCTTTTTACCAGCGAGAACCTCAAAAATATACACGCATTTTACAAGCATGTAACTTTTCTACTAGGATGATGGAAGATGGAGTATTATTTCTCCTCTCTTTTCTACTACACACTATATTACTACTCATTCACGCTCTTCTAATTAATACCACTTAATTATCCTCGTGTAAAAGTGTCGGCAAATTTTCTCTGAAAATCAGAGTAGAAAAAGGCTGGATGTGCGTATACACACAGCAGCTTACAGTGCTGTAAAGTAAAATGTTTGCGTTTTTCGGTATGAGTGTGTAAACGAAAAGAAGGAGGAACTGGAGATTGAGCGCAGTTCTGGGAAATAATAGGCTATTTCAAAGCTGTGCCAATAAATATTTTCCCTTTCTTACCGACAATGAAGACAGAGAGAGAAAGAGAGTTCATTAACAAGCTATATTCCTGTTACAACATTATTTGTACAAGTTTATGTATAAGATCATGGCTATCCCGCTTAGTTTTAATTTCGGTTTATAATCAGACGTTTGACCTTGCTTTATCCAGTTTTCTTTTTTGGAATTGTTGAATGCATTTGCATTTTAAAATGCTAATTCATGTAGTTCGTATAAATTAGAAAATATTTGTGAGATAGTTCAACGCAAACTACAGACACTACGATGGCAAAGTGCATTTATGAAAGTAGCAGATAAAATCGTTCCTTAAGGAAAAATTTTAGAATGTACAAATAAATCAATACAAGCAATATCAATCCCAGTTAAGACAAGTTTCAGCTAAAATACAAAACAAAATTAGTAAAATCAAATAATTTTTATCTTGCTTTAAAGGGAAAATTCACCAAGACTAGAGCAGAGTTTGGGGGAAATGTGTTGCTCAACATATTTGTACACACACACACTTTCTGACTTTCACTTTTCTCTCATGAACTTGCTTGAATCTCCAAAATCTGGTGAAGTAGGCTATATAGAACATTTTTATAATAATAAACTGTGCTGCTGCTAATGTCCTTATATTCATAGATCCCGAAATCATATTATCTATTTTTCCTTCCTTGCTTTGTCCTCCTTTTCGTTCGTCTTTTTGCTACGTACTTCCACTTCCTCACTTTCTTTAGGCTGCTGCTGCTGTTGCAGTGCAATGACTTTTCGTTCCAATCCGATGATGATGACCTAACAAGCTTTTCAAGTGGTTTGTTCCTCGTACTTTTCTCCTTCTACTTTTATGCTTCTTCAACAGCGTCTTGTTCTTTTGGGGTACTAAAACTTTTTCCAACCCTCTTTCCCCTCCGCTCTTTGCTCTTCTGCTACTTACTTTTTAAATATATTTTAGATGGAAACTTTTCTCAAGTGCATATTGTGTAGGCACATTATAAAAATGCCATTATGGTTATAGGCCAAGTATACTAAAAGTTGGAGAAAAAATGTGTGATTTTTACATTTACAGGCCCACGCACATACACACACATTGCTTGGTAGGGACTTTGATTGTTTAAACTTTTTTCTTCTTCTTACATAACGTACATTTTTGCAATTAGTGGAAAAAGAAAACATGTGTTTCGCTTCACGCCCTGGGAGAACAATATGGCGTTTTTATCATGATCGTCATCATCATCCTTCTCGTTATCGCGGTGCTTGATTCCTTTTTCATTTTTATTATATTGCTACTACATACTAATGTAATGTAGTAATAATACGAGGTAGTTGTACCAATTCATCAACCCGAGAGGTGCAGAGGTTGCTTCATTATATTGCTCTGAGAAAAAATACTTTCACTTTTATATTAATATAATATAAGCCGAAAATGGTTATACATGTCATCATTGTTATTGTTGAAGCATTCTCTCATTAATAATCGTAGTTTTTTTCTCTCTCAATTTCTTGAGTTCAATCAATCTAATACGCAGAAAATTATTAGTACGCAGCAGAAGAAGGGTGAAATTGACCTAATAATACTACGATTTATATTTTTTCAAGGCAAACTGGGAGCTTTGCCTCATTGCCTCAAAAGATTAATGTATAAACGCAAGAATGAAACAAATTCAGGAAAAAGATTAATCACCGGATAAGATGATGGTTATGAACATTATTGGGATTGTTGATAAAATTATAATTATGATGAAGGTTAGTTTTAAAATGCTTGCTCGCCTCAGTTTTAAGTATGAACACCAAGTATACCATTATACACCCGCTGCAAATCTGTTAGAGCGAATGCCGTCCATTCAAAGACATATTTATTCTTTGGCGTCCAAAAAATTCTCAAATGTTTTTTACCTAACAAATTATCAAATCTTCTAACTATCGTACACCAATGATGATATATTGATTACTTCTCAGAAAGACGATGATGCATCTTAGATAAAGCTTGAAAACCTGAAGGGTGAAAAGATGACATGGAGAAAAGAATTGAGTAGGAGAAATGGATTAACCAGGCATACATTTTTACCCCTTCCTGTCTACTCGGAAAAAGGGTTGTTTGAATGATTACGATGAGCAATGAAACTCATCATTTTTTTGGAACTGGTGCAGCCCAAAATTAGAGAAGGAAAAAGGGAAATCAAGTGATGGAAAAGGAAGAAGATTGAGATTCTTTCAGTTTGGGATCTGTTTTGCTTCTTTTAGTTTTACCGAAAAGAAATGTTGATTTTAGTTACATGTTTTCCTGGTTGGTTGATTGCAAAAGATTCTAGAATTTGTTTTAACAAGTTAGAAACCTTGTTTTTCAAGCAGAGTTTTGATAGGCGCATTAGCAAACAACATCAGAAAATCATTACTCCAAAATGTTGAATGTTACCAGTTTTATAACTTATCTTCTTTTTTTATACAAAAGTTTATTATTCAACTAGAGAATAATCTGGTAAAGCGCTTATCCATGTCTTGTCGTAGTCATATCGGAGCGTTATGCAAGCCTTGTGGCAAAACAGGAATATGACATTGACAGACAAGCAACAAGAAAACCGTCTCTGATATTTTTACTTACATGCTTTGTAAATTTATTTTGCAATCTAAAAATGAATATGGATAAAAATAAGCACATAAAACGTACATGAAGTTTTCTTGGAAATGTAAGTGCAATATCAAATCATTTCTCTGCTAGCTTGTCTGTTGCAAACAGGGCGGAAAAGTGAATTATCAGGTATTTTAAATACCTGGTTAGGTTTATTCAAAAGGAAAGATGTAAAATGCAGGCCTTTCAATAGTCAGTGATAGTGATCTCTGTGTAAACAAACGGGGAATAGGTTGTGTGCTGTGCTGCATTGCAAAGTAATCAGGAAACACGATATGTGTGTTAAATGTGTTAAGTCATGGTGCTCATTACCATCATCTAGGTTTAGGGGATTGAGAAGTTGAACCGTTGAAGTAAACTTGCATGTACAATTTTCAGGAAGAGGAAAGTAGGTATTTGGTTACGACTTGATGAAAATGACTTGATTTTCCCATATCCATCCATCCTTCTCTACTTCCCCATCCATGTTTGTTGTCTTCTTGCCTAATTCATTTACTTTGGCTAATGCATTGTTTGAAAGCAATTAGACTGGATTAACAGCTTTACCACACACACACAACTAGTAGTAGCGTAATAAAACGTGTCTATTCCATTTTGACTTGACGTTATCACTCAATCTTTCCCTCTATGTGTTATGTATGCTGTACTGAAATGAAAGCTGAGAGAAGGGTGTCAAGTCGAATAGTCGAAACAGTATTTATTACCTTATATGACTTCATCTTCATCACTTTTTGCATATTTTACTTTGTGAGTCGATTATCTTGATCTTCATGCGAGAAAATGGAATTAGGTCTGCCACTTTGCTATAAGCCTTCGACAAAAGTGACGGAATATTTCAGTGGTAGAGAGAGGGAGGTGGTGTGGTGGTTGATTGCATAAAAACGGGGAAAGAGGAAAATCCTACAAGTTTATTTTACAGAACTGTTCCTTTTCCCGATTACATAACTTGCAATAATGAAATGGCTTCAACAATCAAACTGGCTATTGTTCCATGCAAGATCTGCATATTTTGTAGCATTTTGGAGAAAAATGCATTCCGTTTTTATGCAGCTTAATCCAACCATTGTTGTATTTTTTACTGAATCTGCAGTTTACGCAGAAAAACGTAAAGAAGCAAGGCAAAGCACGCTTTTCACATTATACGCATATGTGTGCAGCAGCCGCAGCTTCTTGGACAAAAAATGTTGAACAATCACTTTATGACAAGTAATATAACTTTTTTTGTTGGCCGTAAAAAATAAAATAAAAATAAAGGCAGTGCATAAAAATGTACATTTTTAGCTTATTGCTTGCCATCTTACAGTATTTGGTATTTATGTACATCTGTCTCATACATTTTTTACCGTTTTTACAACTTCAAGGACATTTCCTTCAAAAAATAAAATAAAAAATATGAATAGAAGTTGTAACACAAGTAGACAGACGATATGGGAAATTTTTTATTTGATAAACACATTATGCTTGCAGTTTTAACACAATCTGCATAGCAGTTTATCCGTAAAGCCATATAGACCATAGACCGCATGGCGTAACCGCACATACTGCTAGTTTTTACCGGAAAAGTGTCATTTTCGAGGTTTTTCTTGGAAGCTCAGCTTGCATATATCGTCTCAAGAAAAAATATTTTCAAGAGCCTTCTAGCCATCTGGTAGGCAAAATATATTACGTGAAACTTTTCAACTTTGTCTTATTCTTGGTTTTTACCTTCTCCGCTTTTGAATGATATGTCATGATGCATGTGTGTACGGGGAAGTGTGGGTGGTGGTGGTTTGGGTATTAGCAATATCCTAAGTGCATTTTATGGCCGTAGAAGAAGAAAAATAGGTATCTTCCGTTTTTTTCTCGGCGACAATAAATTTGTATGGATTGCATTTGGAGAAAATAAAAGGGAATCCATTGCCAAAGCTTATGGTAGCTCCTTACATTAAGTGGTATAAAGACAAGTAGAATTTTAGAAGAAAGCACATTTTCTCTACATCTGGTACTTTTCCTTTTTGGTTGGTGGTAGATCCACTTAAGACTCATGCTTCTTATCAGAGAAGAAGGTAATTACCTAAAGCGTTTTTTCATGTGCAGACAATTATTCATTTTTAATTTTTGTAATGGCTCTATTTTCCTCGATTACTTTATAATAAATAGAATGTTATAAGCATGCTGTATACTTGAAGCCTTAGCTGATAAAGGACTCAGTGACCTGAATAGTAGAGCGATGCTTTTTGGGAAAAACTATGTCACACAACGGCACAGAAAATGGTCAAAATATTAAGTGTATGAATATATGTTTTGGTCAATAATACTACTTATAAGCTACTTTTTTCAAACAATCAGCAATACTTTTATAATGACTTTGTTTTTAATCTTCGATTAAACCCCAAACCAGTGACAGTTTTTCCTGGAAAGGAGGATATAACCAGGCTATAATGAAAATGGGAGATATATTTTTGTTTGATTATCTTTCTGTATTTTTGTTGGTCTTGTCCCAAAAAATAACAACTCATTATATTTTCCCTGTTTTCTCTCCATTATTGTAATTATTATGGTATTTACAAGTCCACTTTTACACTTCTATTATATCTCTTCTACTAATGCGAGGAAGGACAAAAAGGGATGAGTGTGTGATCAGATAACACACTGTAGTCTGTAGTGAGTAATTTACTAGGGAGGAAAACGAAGATGAAAAAAGAATCCACAGAAAAAAAACTTGTGGACTGCTTTCTGTAGTTTACGCACTTCTACCAGCAATTTTTAGAAGCTGGAGTTTTATTTGGGGTGGTGGATGGCAAAGCAGGGAAAAAAGGGGAAGATGTATTGGTTTTGATCAGAGAGATGAGGAAAAAAGTTTTACGGGGAGATTCCTTCCTGTGCTCTTCATTTGTGCACTGGGCTTGTTTGGATAGTAGTTTAGATGGTCATAATGATCTCTTGTTGGTCATACCTTTAGTTTTACAAGTATAAAATGTATTTGGGTGTAAAAGAAAAAGATGGCAAGTTAGTTAACTTAAATGCATGGCTAGTCAAGCCAAGCGACAAGAAAATAAGTTGGTGGATACGGCATACTGGGCTTAAGCATCTGTCTAGATTTATGAACAGAGGAGAGTGCCAATTACATGCTTTATATATATTTTGGGGAAACAGAGAGAGTGTCTCTTTTTGGAAAATAAAGTTTGAAAGAAATATGTCGCTGTAAAACCGGGTGGGAAAGACGATGAGGATGACCAACAAAAACAGTTTTTAAGGGAAGGAAACAGAAACGGAGTTTATCTTGATGTGGATGATGATATAACCTGTAGTTTAGCTATAAAGCTTGTTTGTGAGGATCAAAAATTGAGATGTTGCAATTTAATAGAAAAGGTATTGCTGCTGTATGCTTGTTGTTTTGATGACGCTACTTCCGGTTTTCTGTTTCTGTTTTATTTGTGTTTTCAAGTAAAATCAACAGAACGTCCGTTACTGCGGCGGCTTGTTCAATAATGAATTTATAGGAAATGCTTTTTGTAACTTTAAATGAAATTCAGGGCAACGTTTAAAAGCTAACTGGGAGAATATGTGGCTATTTCAGGTTAGAAAATGATGACTCATGCAACAAAATTTCAATGTACTACAATGTGCAATGTTGAGATTTAAAAAAAGATTCGTGCTGAGATAATATTGTGGGAAGCGTGACACACAAATTGAATATTATTAGATTAAAAGTTACCCCTCTAAGTATACATCTGGATCCGGCAATACATACAATCTGCATTGAGGAAAAATTCGTGCAAAAAGATATTAGTTCATTATTGGCATTACATTTCATCCAGAATTTGCTGCAAACCTTGTGCATACATTTTTGTGTCCCATAAAGTTATTCAACCTTGTGATCATTTTCAGGTGAGAAATTTGAATCGGTTCTGGTGGACTCAGGGTACAGAAGCTTTATGCGGCTAAAGATACGGAACATTACCATCAGCGATTTTGGATCCTACAAGGTAAAATGAGCTTTACTGCTTGCTTTCTACATTCAATATGTATTTCTTTCTAAATATTTACTTCTATATTTCAGTGTGTGGCCAAGAACAGCTTAGGCGAGACTGATGGGGTTATAAAGCTATACGGTAAGATAATTAAGAAATAAATTCCCTATATCTCTTCTGAAAGCTTAACTAATTAGTTTTCTTTTTGTAAATTGAATTATTACTACATAGAAAAAATGGTTTACATGTGCATATCATTTTTCTCCCTGGAATTCATCATCACTCATCAAAAACCGTCCATTAGAATAATACTTCACTCCTTTTCCCCTTTTAGCAGTATTGTACATAGATGGACATGGACAAACGGTCCATTTGTATTTTTTCAGGGGTTGAATCTGCCAAAAACGCTTTTGTGTTTGCTTTTGTTTTTGTGGGAACGTCAAAAGAATAACGAATGAGCTATCAGATGATAATCATCATCATTATTATCGCAATGTTGTAACTGTAAGCAAACTGCAGACGAGAAAATTGCTGTCATACTTTCTTCTTTTATTTTCCAACCCTATTTTTAGCTCTGTTCTCATGCTGCTTATTATTATGTCGCAGCACAGAATGTGCAGGAAATGAGCTCACGTCGAAATCTAAGGATAAATCCCCACGGACGGTGGTTATACGCACAAAATAAAAAGAAAGACAAGCTTATATACAGTTTTTTTCTTGGCTAAACTGTTTTACTCTTTTATTCTTCTTTCTATCCCCACATCAGGGAAACATTCTTCTTCTTCCTTGTTTCTTGTATGCTTTATCTTCTCCAACAAAAAAAGAAAAGAAAGACAGATCAGGGACAGGGACTTGTCATAACAGATTTCTGCTTCGATTCCGATCAATCAAGATTAAATTTAGACCGGCCCATTCCATGTCGTCACTTAATTGATTTGTATTTGGATCCCCCAGAAGAGAAGAGTAGAAGCTTTTTTCTTGGTTTATTTTCTTGGAGCTTTCATCCATCTTCAATCTGTTGACTTGTTTGTTAGTTTTGTTTTTGGGAGCATTATCCTCATCATCATCTATTTCTTGTTGTTGTACAGCCAAGTACCTAAAATCTTATTTTGGTTTTTAAGAATGTTTTGGGGAAAAATCTGTAAAGTGCCTGCATTTTTTATTTGCATATACTTAAAAGTTTCTTTGTTTATGGATCATTATTGCAATGCAACGATTAACTAAACAAATGAAAGCTTTTTCCATTGAAAATGTCAATATACTTAACTTTCCCTTTTTGTACATTTTTGCAGAGATCGCAGCACCATCCACCACGACAATTGTGAGCGTTGTAAGAACTACAGCGGTTCCTCATCGCAAATTCAGGAAAAAAGGTACATAACACACAAAATGCCAAACTGCTTGAAGCTTTTTTAGCTCCAAAAAAGAAATGCATGCATTTCTTTTCCTTTTTTCAGCCAAATCGTAATAAAATATATATTTTTTCTCTAAAAAGGTAGTAAATAGTTAGGTAGATAAAAAATAAGTAAGAATGCACGCGTCGCACAGGTACATATATATTTTTGTGTGTGCCCAGAAGCACATTTTGGCCGTGGCACGCTGCATTGGTTTTATTTTCTGAGACAGGCCAAGACGTACATTACGTCACATAGAAGCAAAGAGAGAGTCGAAAATCATTAAAAAATCTGAGCACATCTTGACTCTCGTAAATGGTCTATTAAGAGAGAAATCTTTTGAAGATTGATGTTTATCGTTCACGTTCATTTCATAACTTTACTTTCCCCGAAAGAGAGAAAAAAAGTCAGTTGTATGCTCTCCTTTTTTTCTGTCTGTGGCTGAATAAAAAAGCTAAAAAAGGAGAAAAGAGGTTTTTGGTTTGTTGTACTAGTAAGTAGGTAGTAGTACTTATTCTTTTGCACATTAAAGCATTTTTTACAGTAGATATTTTCCCCACTTTACAGAAGAATGTGTATAGACAGGGTAGTATTTCATCTTGTGAAGACGAAAAAACTGCAACAGTAGAGTGGTAGCAGTAGTACAGTGTGGCTTTTCTTTATCCCCGATTTTTTAGTAGAACGCACGTGTGGTAAGGGCGAACGTGATGGGGTTCACGTTGCCCCGTTTTTCTGTCCCTCAAGAGTATTTACTTTTTGCTTTGTTGGAATTTTCTCAGAGTGAAAGTTGTGAAGTGGGTTAACAGTTTAAATTTTTCACTCCGCCCTTTCATTATTGAACTTACTGTAATCTTTTAAGCTGCGGGAAGGATTAATCTAGCATTATAGTTCTCTACAATAACGCGGAAATTAACATACAGAGAGTTTAAATCATGCAATCATGCAGTTAAATCTTTGCAAATATAATACTACGAATAAATGAAAACAACTTGTAAAAGCTTCCTTTTTAATTTCAAAATTTCTTTTTCCATGTGCTTACCTTAATTCTTGAGCTTGTTTGTCTTTTGTGCTCTCCAGATAAAACCATAAATAACGAAGTCGTATCGGACTCCGAAATCGACATATGGACTAATAATAAAGGTAACACACATTTTATTGTCTGTTACAATATTTTCATACGCTTTTTATCTTTTCTTCTATTTTTTCCACTCTGCTACTAAATAACCAGGCATTATCTAAAACGGGTAAAGCCAGAGTGCTATCCACCTTAATTCTAATTCATTATTAGCAAACGCTAACGCTCACACTACCAGGCTACCACCACGTTTTATAAAATATTTTTAGGGGATGTAAACGTACTAAAAAGGCTTGTGTAATCTACAAGGTAGTAGTGGTACAAGTGGAGCAGGAAAAAATCCAGTACCAAAAAGTACCAGCAACGACATCGTACATCAAATGAGATTTAGATCTTGTAGATTTATTTCCTGTTTCTTCCACTCTGGCTCATTGTACAAAACAGCTGCGGGCAATTTAACCTCATTTTCAAAAGATACACTGCTCCTGTGCTGCTAAAAGTTCCATTCTTTTTTTGTAGTCTACCTACGCAATAGCTTAGTCAGCCTTTCTGTTGGTGAAAGTAGCAAATCTTCAATTTTATTCCATGACTGTGTACACTTTGTACAGAGTTCTCTCCATTTCAGACTTTCTCCAGAATATTTTTTCGACCACATTTTCCCCTGGAGTGTTATTTAAGACTAATTAGCCAATATAAAAAGTGCATGCAAAGCTACAGCCCACTACATGCTTTTTGTTTTCCCTGAAAA
Organism: Entomobrya proxima; assembly: GCA_029691765.1. Lineage (NCBI taxonomy): Eukaryota > Metazoa > Arthropoda > Collembola > Entomobryomorpha > Entomobryidae > Entomobrya > Entomobrya proxima. The sequence continues at coordinate 19,317,599 of CM056170.1, read as the reverse complement.
TATTTTGGAAAAACGGGAAAGATTTTTCGATCATTCTGTTCATAAACCATGAACCCTCTCTGCAACCAGCAAAGAAAATTCTTTCTGGGATGAACCTCAATAAGGTCTCTCTGTAATATCAAAACAAGTCTTGTTTGAAATTGTTGTGAATGGACTTTTACTACCCATTATATCCTCCCACTGAAAAGTTTTGTCAAGGGTGAAATAATCTATTAAAAGCTGACTCCTTATCTACTGGACTATTTTGTTCCATTTTCACATTGCACAAAAGCATGCAGAGTGCATGCATATTATGATTATTATTTCCGTCCACGCAACCAGAGAAAAAGAAAAGCCAAGGCAAAGGAAGATATCCAGCATATATTTATTATTACCCTCACCACCACACTGACTCTTCTCTTATTTACTTTGAATTAGGTTTCCCTACTGTGTGCACCGTTTTTATTCCCTTTTAGTCCATGATGACTCCTCGCTCTGTTTAGTTTCATCAGCCACGCGGAGAAAGATAATATGATAGCGATGGCCTTGCATTGCATCTCATGTTCATATTTTCCCTTTCTCTTTGCCTTGCACACACACACAGATAGAAAATATGCTTTAATGCCTTGTTTTTCTTGGGGAAATGTTTCCCAAAACCCGAGAAAATGAAAGCAAGTCAGCAGTAGCAGCAACAGCAGCAGAGGGAATGGCTAATTAGTGAGAACAACAAGGGAGACCTTTCTCATTACCAGCAGCACTGTATTCCGCTCATGATACTTTAGGTATTAAGTGTAAATAAGCCTTGTAAATGGGGAAAGTATTACAACGACAGCATAACCACCATTACCACACACACGTACGCATCAAAATGTAACCCTCTTTTTGTTGGACTTTGTTGGCTTGGAGGAGACCGATACCGACAAAACAGGAGAAAAAAATACAACGGGTTTTACCGTTCAGGTCACCTTTTTTCAAGAAGGAAAGCGCAAGAAACAACCCTCGCCGTCTTTTGTTTTGCTCAGAAGCTTTGTATAGCCCCAAGAAAGAAAAATGCCTTTTTTAGAGTTCGTGACGCTGTTACAAAACACGAAAGTTAGTATACATGGTCATGGCAGAGTTTTGTACTTGTGCTATTTCCACTTGTACCAGGAAAAATACTAATATTGAATATCTAGTTAAATGTTTGTGAAACAGGAGACCAAGTATGGTGGTGGTGTGAGAAAGCTCATTAGCCAGTATTATTTCTCATGAACCTTTTCTGTACTCTGCTCACGAAGGTTACAGGGTGACAGCTAAATAAAGCTGGAGGCTGAGAGTTGGCGAGTTGCAGTCCGAATTACATGGTATAAAAAGAGGGAATGTTTTTGCTCTTTTGCTTGCTTTTGGAGCAGAATGCATTTTATTTTCTGAAGAAGAAGAATGAAATGCAGTCTGAATGTTAGTAGTGTGATGCTGTTTTTGGGGAAAACGTTTTTGACCGGGATTAGTAGTTCATTAATTTGTAGTAAATCTTGTAACGAGAAAAAAGGGACTAGGGGTTATGGGATACACACTGAAGATGAGGATGCGTCACTCTCGGTGATCTGATCGGTTTCAGTTTGATGGGTGCGTGGGAGTGTGGGTCGCTGGTGAAAATGGGTATGGAATGCTAATCACTTGAATTGGTAGAAGATTTTCTATTTAATAGTTTCTACCTTCATGAGAGGGATCAAAAAATCTACTGGTGAGACTGTACTGCTACATGTGAGGATTTACAAGTGAAGACGTTTGGGTTTGTCGTTTTTGAAATAAGAAATGCAAAAAAAACTGAGATATTTTTTCTTCATTTTTTTCAAAATACCAACAGCAGGAAGAAAATGGGTATAAAATGTGGCAAGATTGTTCCATTTCCTTCCTTTGCTATTTTTTTGTCACCCACGGAAAAAAGTGAAAGCTTATAGTATGGCGATGGCATCATGTTGGTAGGAACTGGTAGCTTAAGAGAGAGAAAAGAGACGCGCCTCGTTTCGCACCAGCACCGTCCTTTTTCGTCCCGTTTTTCCATTTGTTTTGCCAATCTTCTGGGACCCGCAAATCAAACTTTGATTTAAGACCTTTGCGATTCTCACCTGAAAGCAGAGAGAGAGAGAGTGAGAAGTAAGGACACGGAAAAGGGCTTTTTCTCTACTTGCTATATAATAGGCTATATTGCTGTGCATAAAATATCTTTATGCATTTATTATTACTACAACATACAGCTATTCTCTGGACTGTACACATGTAAAACTTTAACAAACTTTCCCTTTTGTGAGGTCGTTTGTTTCTATTTCCATTCCTCGCTCCGTCGCATCTTTCCTCCGCGGTGCTCTACCTACCACACCGAGAACAAAACTTATGGTCTGGCAAATGTAAAAAGGGTTACATGTTCATGTCACACGGAAGTGGTCTGTGTGTATCTCTACTGGCTTGGTTTGCCCCTTTTTTACGCTTTTGTGCTTATCAAACACGTTCTCTGCTTGCATTCAAGGTTCCTTGGAGCAAATATCTTGTTTTTTTCTGTAACGTGACGTGGCTCATTTTTCTTATGAAAAAATCTACAAAGTTGCCATTTTTAAAAAACGTTCAACCTAATGGAATATATATGTATTTTTGCTACATAGGTCACCTTTCACCGAATTTTGAGGATCTCCGAAACCACCACCGGATGCCCGGAGACAGCTCAGCGAGTAGTGGTGGTAGCAGAGTGGCCGGTGGGGTGAGACCAAAATTCTATTCTGCAGCAGCAGAAGATCTAGTTTTGGGTGTGGGACAAGGGTTGCCACCTATTTCCACCTTGTGGAATTCATTACTCCCCACCGCAGTTCAGCAACATATCTCCCACGTATTTCTAGTTGACTTGTACCACACAGTGTTAAGTGATGGTGGAGTCAGATTACTAATGTGCCTCTGCATTTCCTTCATTTTCCTGGTTAACTAAAAAAAGAAAGGGTCTTTTTAGTAGGCTAATATTACACTGGCAGTTTTACTGAATAGGTAACAAATTTACTTAAAAATATGTTATCTATTAATTATTGATTGGAAAGGGGAAAAATCTGTTATTAGGGAGAAATGTATGTACTGAAATGTTTACAGGAATAGTCAACGAAATTGGCAAATGCGCAAAAGTATTCGCAATTTCCTTTCAGAGTTTCATTTTTCAGTGACCATTAATCTTAATAGCAGTTTCTGTGTTTGGTTTTTCTTGGTTTTTCAGAAAATTCCAAATTTCCTTTTTCAAATAAAGTTTATTGTAATTTTGATTTGATGATACTGGAGTAAGAATATGAATGCAAGCAAAATTCGTAAAATATAAAGTATATTAATCCTTACGTGCACATATGTACAAAATCTAACATATTTTCAATCTAATTGTACATAAACTAGAGAATAAAATTGCTTCTAAAAATGGAATACATCTGTAATAGAGGGGTATGCTCGATCTAAGTTAACATTTAGGTTATGATCTAAAGGAATGCATAACGATTTAATATATTATTCAACAGATTTTTAACCGTGTAAAATGTAATAAATTAATTAAGGAATATAACGGACATGCATTATTAATGTGTGGCAGCAAGTTTACTTATTTTGGTTGATTTTGTAAAATGTATGAAATAAAATCAACTTTGAGTTGAATTGCAGCGGAAAGAGGATAACGATTTTCGTGGAATGCTAAATGCTAACAGTGAAGACAAAAGAACAAATTCGAAAAGCGAAATGCACACTATTGAACAAAGTAAGGACTGATTTTGTAAAAAGAACGACCTCAGGTTTTGAACTTTTTAATGAATTGTTGCGTTGCACAAAATACATACTTGTTTCATTCCAGATGAATTTTTTTATCAATTTTTGCCATATAATTTTTTTCACTAAATGGTCAATCGCTGCCGATATGAATTTATATTAAAAAGCTTTTTACCCATAGGCGTAAAATATATGTATTTAATACTAAAAAATAATATGCTGTCAATCTGGAAATTATTTAATCCAGTAACAAATAGGAAACACTGAGTCTCTAAATAAAAACGTGACAAATGTTACATAAATTGGAGAACAGCGATTTTCTTTTTTCCCGAGGATTAATGAAACGTCTGGATAGACTAATGATTAAAATGCAGGTTTATAATCATTAAATTGTAAAAGTAATTTAAAAGTTGTATGAAATGAACCTCCAGAGACTATTTTCGGTACAGCTTCTTTAATCGAATCATCCTATATTCGCTGAACAAAATACAAAACTACTGATGATGATGTAACATAAATTACCAATTTATTAATTATTGCAAAGCAGTGTACAGAATAAGTAATAGCTTTAAGCACTAAATATTGTGGCTGATACGAGAGTGAATAATTGTGTACAAGAGAACAGGCTTAAGCTTAATTACTGACAAGTCACAAGTATAAAATTTATGATTGAAGAATGATGTTTGAAAATTTTCGTTTTTAATTTCCTTTAATCTTTTTAAATTTTTTAAAGAATTTTTTTTATTTAAAACGCACTTTTCCCAAAAATGCATATGATATTAAAGAATAACTAGATAGATAAGGGGTTATATTAATTAGATAATATAAAAACCATTTTTGTATACTTTCAAGTATCAACTTGTTAAATTAAGTGTATGCCAGAGGAACAAATTACATAATCTTCTATAAAATATTCTGCATTTAAAATGCTTTGTTTTTGTAACATGAACAACGTTCATTGAACATAAATGCTAAAAAATTGATCACGTTTATCATCACCATCATTCATAATCATCATCATCAGACTTACATACACCGATTTTGTGTGATTGAGTAACTTGATTTATATCATAAATTGTGCTTTAAACATTTGTACTTTTCATATTTCTAAGTTTTACACTAAAAGTCAATTTCCAAAAAGAGGCATATTACTTATCATGTATGCAGCACTTTAACAAGCTACCTATATATTGTAACTATTATATTAAACTATTCAAATGCATAAACATTTTAACATTTTTAGATTGATGGCATATTGGTCAAGTATATTTTAATGAGTAATTTAGGTATATATAGCTAAGGGTTTTGTACCTAAAAATATTATAGTCCTCAAAACTGTATACGGAGCGACAAGTTATATAAAAATTAAGAATAAGAAAATAAAAGCTAGTGAGTAAAATGATTTAGGCTAAGTGAATACACTAGTGAACAAGCTAAGATAATTATTGTGTAAAAATAAATGTGTAGGATTTGATTTTTTAGTGTACACATATTTAGCGAAGAAACGAAATAAATATCTACTAAATTATTATTAACCTGGTGAATTTGGTGAATCGTTTCATTACCTTTGACTTCTCATATAACCTCATTTACCATTGATTTGCCGACACCTTCCATGAAAGAAGATTCCAGTGACGTGGTAGTTACAGCCTGGGGAATCACTTATGATGAATTTTCCCCTGACCATCTTCAGATTGTAGAAATTCCGGTGATAAAAGACGATAAATTCAAAGCTGTCTGGAATGAAGGAAGGGGGGTTGTTCTGGACAGTATGCTCTGTGCTGGAACTCCTGACAAAACTACCTGCAACGGGGATTTTTTCGATTTGATATCCGAAAAAATTATTTGGAATAACCTCAGGACTACGTTCGTTACAATAGCGTGGTTTTGTATAAATTTGATGTAAAGTAATGTTCCGGCTCGCATTTTGGGTGATTAGCTCAAAAGCTTATTCGTAGCTCATTTCATAGTTTGTTTCCACTCCAAAATTTCTTGAAATACTGAAAGCCCCCACTACCCTGTCTGGTAGACAGTATCTGGACCACGGAAGCTTGGCTCGGCTCGAGTCAACATTTTCCTATAATACGTCCATCAATGCTTTGTTTCTGGTTCCGCGGTCTCCAGTGCGCACTCCTGCCATCCTGTCCATGGTCGACTTAATTCCAGTTTTAAAGCTAACGAATACGTTGGCTCCGTTTCCCTTCTCCAGCAAAATGTTTATGTTGGATGGTTAATATAATTGGGCTCAGATTGAAAATATGTCGGAAGATATCATAACGTTCTCGTTCGATAATTGACAATTATATGAGATAGGATGATGTATTTCTCCAATAAAAATGACTGTTGACTGTTCTTTTTCTATGATCCAATTATGAGTTTTCACAATTTGACTATGTATCTGGTGGTCCTTTGGGGCATTGTGCAACAGAGTTCCTAAAACTAAAACCCATCTTTTTGGGTAGTTAACCCGAAAAGCCCTAAAATCGAGTTTTGATAGGCGGTTTTTAAAGCTTTTATTAATTTGCTACCCAATGACAAACAATATATTATTTAGCAATAAATAGATTAACAATCAGCACCCCTCATTCATCTTATAAAACCCCATTCTTTAAGGTAACCCCAAAATAAGTCAATCCTGTTTGGAAAACAGTATGAAATCCTTAATAATTGTATAATAGCCTTCTATTTTGTTCAACAGACTACTTTGTAAACTGTTACTAATATTGTTCAGTATCTTTGGATAAACAGTGGAATTTAAGTAGATATATTGTAAAAGGCTTTCCTGAACTTATTCAGTTGATTTGAATATCCAATGGAGGATTGAATTTCCATACGCAGTCTTCAGAATTTTTCCGATTGCATTTGAAATCTACTTTATACATTCCTGGAACGAAAAATATCATTGACATGGCGTGCTGGAATGCACTTCCCGGATTTATCTAAAATGACAAAAAAGTAATGTTTATTTTGGAAGCTCAGTCAGTACAGTGGCGTATGAAATGGAGTAGGAATGGAGTGGAGTAGGAATCCTAACCTCGGGAATCAATACAGAATCATTTCCAATAACAGCAAATCTAGAGTCCAGCTTGTAATTGCATCTTCCATTCTGATAATCCTGGAAGCAGTCTAGGGAAAGGGACAAGTCTTCAAGTGCCTCTTTCAAATGATTACGTAACCAGACATTCACATTTATCATTTCTCCAGCATCAAATCTTATTTCTTCTGGTTTAACAGTTTCCCCATTTATAGTTATTTCTGGAATGCCACAACATAATTAATTTTATTGAAAAGCCTGCTTTTAAAATATACAGGATCACAAAAGTTGAAAGTTAACTTTACCCCAGTGAATTGGGCTAACAGTTACAAGTTGCACCATTGGAGGAGTCAATCGGATTCCTTGCAGAGTTGCCTTCCCGGAGCAATCCGGAAGTTCCCATTTTAGATCTACATTGGCAATTATATGTTCACAGCACGCTTGCTCTTCTTTCCCTTTTTCGACATTAGCCATTGGACAACGATCCAGTGGAACAGGTATTCTACATGATTCTGCCTTTTCCACTAAAATCTGCTTGTTCTTTGCATAATGCACTTCCATTTCGTTATCAGCAGCGTTCCACAGATCCAGAACCAAGTAAAACTGGGTTGGACTACAGCAGAAGAACAAACATTAGCAAAGTTACTATAAAATTACACTTAGATTTGAATACAGTTTACTACTTACGATTCTCCTGGAAGTGTATCCCATTTGGTTATGTAAAGAGCCGGTGAGACCTCCACATTGAACGCAATCCCGCAGCGACGGAAATGCCTTGTTTTGTACCCAGGTCCTCCAGAGTACTTTAGGTTTAGCACAGCTTCATAATTCTTTACGTTTGAGGCCATAGACACCTTTGGACTTCGTACTGGAAAGGATAGCACACTACTTGTTCCCCCGCTTTTTACACTTGACCTGAATAACATAAACAAATTTGGAAGCTCAGTTTACCACAAGTAGAATTTAAAATCAGTAAAGTTACTTGTTTAAATTACCTGTTGGAGGCTGAGGATTCAGTCCTTTTTGGACGCAACCTATCAGAAATAGCACCTAGTCTAGACGGTAATGAGCTTGGACCGTCAACTGATGGAGCGTTTGATACAGGTAACGAGGACACGCTGCTATTATCAATAGTATTGTGACTCTCCGGCTGACCTATAAAGTCCCCAATGCCATAAACGTACATTGTAAAGCTTGCTGAAGCACCTGGTTGAATGGGAAGTTGTGACATGATGTTATCTTCACTCCACTTGAAAATCTCCAGTATTTGTTTATCCAATCGAGAGTCCATTTTCATTTCTAAAAACTCTATCGGCACCTTTCCATTATTGGTAAGGGTCACCGTGCACTCTTGCGTTTCTCCCATTAGGAGCGAAATACTCGCACTGGTGACCACCGAGTCGGAAAACGAACTAAAGAACTCCGACTTTGGTTTAGAAGTGCTCACTTCCAGAGATGGAAGGGCGGGTACAATCTCCACATCAATGTGAGGAAACGGCATGTTTTTCATACTCTTTAGTCGTATATTGGATTTAACCCCAAGAGTGTATGTCGAGTAACCTAAAGCAAAATATGAGAAGATTTAGTTACTAATCATTGCAATGGTAATAAACTGTATGGTACTTTACAATTTAGGTACCTAATATTCTGAGAGTTCCTGGCTCCAATGGCTTTCCAGTTAGCGTGGCTGGAAACATTGCCGATTCCGCAGGAATGGAAATTACGTTAGAGTTTACGTGAAACTTTACTCCTTCAGTAATTAGACACTATAAAAAATCAAGCATAACTTTTAGTGGAAACCTTATTAAACTTAGTGGGAAATTCTTAAAATAGTGCATTATCATACCATTGAAGACACTTTTAGTTCAATTGGCAATGGGTTTTCTAGAATAACGTTCACTTCACAGAGTTCTCCTTCAACCCAACTAAATTCTAAAACAAACAAAACATTAAGTTTAACTTTCAGTTATCTTAAAGGACACAAATCTTTTTATGCATGTTACCTGCTTTTGTAACATCTTTAGCTGCCCTGTCTCTGTTAGAACTGAATGGTGTATATACGAATGGACTGGCATCTTCCAGCTTCTTTTCTTCAACTTTTTCAGGTTTTAAATGTGGAGTTGGTGGCACTAGTTTGAAAACCCTGTTTAGCAAGATAATGATTTGTTTAGTTTTAAACCAACAGTGCATATAAAATGGGAAAGAATGACTTACTTTACTGATGGAGTGTGCTGGAGATGAACAGGAGGTACAATTAAGCCATTATCAATGGCCAAGGGTACAGGAAGTCCTTCTGCATCTTTTGATAAAGCCTCTAACTGTTGTGCAAACTCTCTTCTTTCTTCACGACTCATCTGAAAATAATGTTCAATGTTGATGTTAATGTCACATTGTTTAATGTCCCAAAAATAATTGTTTAAAATAATTAACGTACATGTGGAAGCATAGCATGAACCAAGAAGGTCATATGACGTGTAGCAAGTGCGTTGTTGCCCTTTCTTTTTGCTGTTCCAACCAACTCTTGCATAACCTGCATTTGGAGCCTTGGCCAGCCGTAAAAACGGAAAGAGGATACTTCATTAGGATTGAGCGAAAGTTTGTAGCCCTCTAGTAATTGCAGTAAAAGAGAATGACACAAAGCCCAGTTTGGATGAGGATTGTGTGGCGATACACATCGCATGGCTGCCACCCTTTTGAAAAAAGCTGCCTTTCGATGAAATCCAACCTTGGTATAGAGTTCGGACAAAGCATTGAAGCGTTGCATCTGTGAAAATAAATACAAGCATAATATTATTTTCACCCATTTATGTTTAGTCGAATTCTGACTGTCCGACAAACTTTTATGTGCTTACTTTTTCATCTTCCGTTAACTGCAAGCTAATAAACACCGCATTTTGAAGAAAATCCGCCGCATGTAGTGTTTGACGCTGCTCTATAAGTACTAATGCGGCCTTGATAGACGCCTCCGTTTCTATAATACCAGCTTGACGATACTAAAACGGCAAAAAACACAATTATTATCTGGAATTGATTTTACGAAATATCAGACTAAATGAATATAATGAACTTTACCTTTCCATAATGTGTAACAGCTTCCCTATACCTTTCCAGTATTTCAGAAGCAGTCAGGCAATTCTTTATCATTGGTTTGTAGCCACCTATTTGCTCGGGATCTAGTCCCGGTGGAAGTGAGTTTGTAGTTCCAATTGCTGCAACTCTATATTTAGTCAATTCACTGCCTTGTAGGGAAGAATTTCTTTGTAATGGAGTAGATCTTCTTAGCTGTGGATACAAGCAGGCTACAGAGGCAGAGCACATTCCTTCCAGAGCACCAGCTAACCAAAGCCAGTCATTGACCGACTTTAAAATGTCTGCAGCAGATTGATAATGTATTATAGCCTCTGAGAGTAATCCAGCTTGAAGACTCAGATCTCCCAACTGTTTCTTCAAACGTCCGTCAGCTCGTCGTTTGTTGTTCTTCGACTCCAAATCCAAACCCACAAAATCTTTCTTCTCAAACGGAGCACACAAGGAATTCATTAGGAGGTGCCGATCAGCCTTTCGCAATCCAAGCTTGTCCATGCGTTTAGACTCCAATATCCAAAACAAGCTGGCAATAAACTCTTCAATGTCTGTTTCCAAACTTTGGCTGTGCTCCATCGTTGGATAGAACAGAGTTCGTGCTTTAAAGTTGGTTGGCGCTATGAGTGATTTGGATTCGTTAGATTGTTTGTCCGACTGTCTGTCATTATTCCCTTGTGCTGAGATTTCGTGCTCCATCCGCGCATAATGAATTGTTCCAGAAACGGACTCTGACCGAGAACTGGAGTCCTCGCTCACAGAGTCAAACGTGTTGTCCTCATTCGGAGTTCCCAAGTAATTTTGCAGGGAATCTGAACTGGTAGATTTCTTTGGTGCGTTGATTGTGCCTCCAATCTGTAAAAACCAAGTTATTATTGAAATACCAAATTCTGACTAGTAACAAAAGAACAAAACTTATGCCAACTTACACTGCTTGGTGCTGAGGATCCTCCCGAATTTGAGCACGATTGCAAGGAATCCGGCATAACTGTGGAACTAACCGCCGAATCCCTTGGACTTCCCCCGGAACTACTTTCATTCTTCTTGCCAGGATGAAACCCTTCATCCACATCCACACAAGGACTGATATCCGATGAATGCGACTCCTCATACAGGGTTCCATCCGGATTCAATCCAAACAAAATACACCTCGAATCATACAGCGTAAAAGCGTATCCCACTTTCAGGCTCTCATGAATTCTACACAACTCGTTAAACTCATCCTGCGAGTTGCACTGCCCCACTGTAATCAACCCCAGGGCTTTCCGGTGCGTTTGAAAGTCTCCCCAGTCATTATTCTCTTGGGGATAACCTCTCAGGTAGCGGATCCATATGTGCCTGGATTGATTCTGTGAATCAAACACTTTGATCTGGTTCACCCTTGAAATCCGCTCAAAGGCTCGGTTAAACTGTTTTGTCCTCAGCTGACGGCCTAGAAGTCAAAACCAACGAAAAACGCCCACCCCCAAAAATCAAGTTAAAATCATAACCCATCTTTCAATCAATCTTCCTTCAAACCTCTTTTAACTGCTTATGCTCCAACTTACCGATATGTCGTACCACCACCAGAAGACTTTGATGATCTAATGGCGTCTGCGAATAATCCGGGTATGACATATTCTGCTCTGGCGCTGTTCCCGACAAAATCACACTCACTGCTGACCTCATTTATCCGTCTCAGAGAGCCACACACATTCACAAGCAAACTAAAAACAACTGCCCCACATCTGACTCAATCAGAAGGATGCTGGGTGCTCCCTAAATTGCCCACAATTTGCTTAATTACAGACCTAATTGGACCATTAAAATAATGTCTACAGCTCCACCTTGTTCTTCCCTCTACCAAGTTGGTGGTGACCAACTCTACCTTCCCAATCACAATCTAAATCTAATCACAGCAGTTCTTAGCAAACTCATTGTGATTTGAGTGAGATAATAAACGTTTAATTAAGCTAGCTAACCGGAAATTGATTAAAGATTTTCGGTTAGCACTAATCAGTTATGATGAGTAGCCGTGTTTTTTAGGTTGTCATCTGTGTCATCAGATGTTCCGCTTGTTTGTGTATGTACAAAACAAGGTGCATGTACACTGACTTGAGAAGGGTGTATTGGATGCATGAACACAGGCCGAATCGCTGTGGTTGGGGCAAAATGAACAGCGTCAGTAGTGGAGCGTTTGCAACAGCGCTGCTGATAAGCGTTCTTCTTTTAATGCATAATGTCACCTTTTTTAATGATGTACGCAATTAATTTAAAGCTTTTAATAGGCTATTGTTTTATTTTAACCAATCGTAATGATACTTTGCAGTTTATTAACTTATTAAATGATATATGTACTTTTACATCTTTAATATTTCATGCATCTCTATAGATTATCATATTCATAAAATATTTCAATTTTTGCCATATTTTTTCCAACTTTTGTACAAACTTTGGCGATATCCTGTCCACGGTTCCGTATTTTTATGCTTGTTTATGTATGCTTTTATGGTACCAGGAATTAAAGCTGAATCCCTACTTCATTATGACCGCCTCCACTTCTCTTTAAAATACCTTTCGTTTAAGGATACTGATTCAGATCAGAGATCAAAACGGAAGGAAGTGAGTAAAATCAAAAGTGGGTAAATTGTTTTTTATAGATTTTAATGATCAGTTTCATTTTTTAGTGCTGAATTTTTTGGTACGTATGCAGAGAATTCTAAGGAAAATGCCGGCAATGAAGGCATAATTGTCACTGTTCGAGGAGTACATTTCCTTTATAGAAACCGGTAAAGCGCAAGAGTACTTAGCTCAGGTAGTATGCTCAACAATAACTTTTAAATGTCTTTTGAATATTTTTATTGATTGTTATTGTCGTAAAAAAGCTTATGAATAAAGCTCTAACTCTTTAAAATATTGTACTGTACTATATCAAAAGTAACTGGTCATTTTTACAAACGAAAGCACCTTACAATTCGTGCATACCCACCAGCTAAAATAATGCAACACAATTATTTTCTTGACAAATAACTTTATTTGTATTGCTTGTCATTATTATAAGTTGATGTACTCGTAGTTAAAAAGCAAGCACAAAAACTTCATCAGCCTTTTCGAAAAAATACGAAAAAACTTGTTAGTCGCTTTCCTGTCCACTACGAAATGACGTCTGGGTCTTCCTCTTGTATCTTGGTCTGCCAAACTAAAACTATACCAACTTTTTCATCTTCACAACCAAGAAGATAAGATGACCGTCCGACCTGTCGTGAGTTGTGAATGTGTACATGACTTGTTATTATGATTATTAATGTAAAGATACATTGTTATCATGTGCCGGTATACACAATATATATTTCGATTCGAAAAGCTAGATGAACATTAGCATTACAAAAAAGACAAGAAGGGACTACTGCACAACACTGATTATCATCCCCTGACAGTCTTGACTGCGTGTGAATGAAGCAAAGAACGAGAAATATTATGCATTTTTTATAGTGGACGCTGAAAAAAATATTTGAAAGGAAGACATGCGGAAGAGGGCCAGTAGGAATATACGCTTGTTGGCGTTTATACAGTATTATTAAAGTAAAAAGGTCCTTATAGTACTAGTGCCTCTGTGCAAGTTGATGTTGTGTAAAGATAATAAGCTGGTTAGTTTACTACTGCTACTACTCGGCTACGGCAGGAGTTTCATATAATTATCGCATGCTTTTCCTTTAAAACCTTTTCGAATGATTCATAGCTTCGGGCAGGGTTTAAAAAGTGAGAGAGTTTAAAAAGTATGAAACAACAAGTTTCATGTACTGAAGAAGACGAAAAATGCATTGTCAAACAATTAGGGTTTGCCTAGGCTAATGATAACACTGCGTGATTCTGTGCACTCGCAGTGTTTTATTTTTTAATTGTAATAATATCAGTATCTAGTTTATTGTTCTGTTTGCAAGAACGGAAGTTGAAAGTGTGTTGTAAAATCTGCAGATTTTCAGTAAATGTGCATCAAGTGCACATGTAATTACATTAGTGGATTGAAAATGGTGTAGTAATGTGTAGCTGTGTAATATGCTGAAAATGTCAGTTTTTACAACTTGTACACATAAAAGACTGCTACCCATTTTAAACGTGATTTAATTGTCGAGTTGGCCATAGTGTCTACGTGCATACAATTGCAACAAACAACAAGTACAAGGTTTTCTGTGTAACTCGTATGTGCTAATAATACTTTGCAATTCTTCTTGCTAAACATGGTGTAAACGGAAACGGGATTCTTTCCATTTTTGGGTTGGTGGGACAAATATTGCAAGGCTTTTCAGGTAACATAATGAAAAGTTTCATACAACTCACTATATGGTGCATTGCACTTACCGATAATCAGGACATTCAGCATACGTAGTGTTTAATCTTTCACAGAAATATCCGAAAAAGCGAATTTCTCTGTTGCCAGATTATAAATAAATTGATTGTTTCTACACACGTGCTACGTGTCACATAGCATTTTTCCTATATAGATATGCTTCTTGTTGAGATTGAGAATGGTTAGTGCGTGCGATCGGTCATTCATCCCTCTGCTTACCTGTTTTGCTTTGTGTTAATAGATGTCCACGCAGGGTAAACACTTTAATTGGGAATCCCAATTAATATTGTGCCCAACTGCATAAAATGATGTACTTGACACTGCACGTATACTGTGCTTTATATATTATTGCATGTACATGAATGCATTTAGTATACTTCTTGTCTAACATTAAATGACCATTTTTCAAATGACAAGTAAACGAAGAAGTAGTGAATTGATTTTGTGATCTGATCGTCTAACGAAATATGATGTAAATAATAGTTTATAAAAGGGCAAATTGCAAAAAGGATTGAGTAAGCAGTTTACTAATGTGAAGGTAATAGTGAATGAGCGAGTTTGTGAATGGGAGGGAAGTGAAAAATTATAAGATTTTTATACTCGTTCGTTATACAATGCTCTGTACATGTGATTGCAACGTGATCGTAATTTCCTTCTGAAAAGGAAATCAAAGTTCGATTTCGCATATTATGTAAAATGATAAAATGCAAAGATAATCTATCAGCATGGGGCATTCACAACGATTTTTCCGGTTGAAATGGTAGAATTTGCAAATTGAACACATTGCTTTACCAAAAATATTTTCTCAGCATCAGCATAACTTGCACATGTTGAAAGATACGTAATTCTCCGTCCCCGTTAAACATACTTTGACAAGACCTAGACTGGAACTTGATATTATAAAAATTTCACTCTAGGGACGAATAGTATTAGAAATTAGAATTTATTAATAACCTTGACATGGCATGCATAAAAGGATCATGTGAACAGTTTCTGCCTCTGCTCAGTCTTAGAATGAATGAAAACTTTGAGGAATAGGTAGCTTTTATTGACACATTTACTGAATCAAGTACCAAATGAAACTAACTCAATATCTACAGTCTTTCAAATGTAGAGTAAGGCAATCTATGCTAAATATTCAATTCAAATTCCCAGATTACTAAAGCAAATAGCAACTCTGTCTTCTGTGTAGTTTTTGACACGGTGACACAGTGCATTCAATTTAAAACCCATTTAATTAACATTGAAATTTAAACTACTGGTACATTTTTATGATTTAATATTTTTGAATTGAACGGTTTTTCGTTTAGCGATTGGCATTGGCAATTCTTACAGAAATCAGTTTCAAAATGTAGGACAATAAATATTATGCCGTTTGACATACAAGAGTACTTTAAATATTATTTTGATATTTTGATAATTTAAGTTTCATTTCATTCTCTTACCCTTAATAATCTAGAACGAAAGTATTCCAGTATCTACATTGAACTTATTATTGCGCCCACTGTCTTCATGCAATTTTGAGTCGTCTAAATAGATCATGTTTGATTTATACTGCATGAATTTAACAAGGATCATGGAAAATGTCAAGGTCTTTCTTTCAAATTATTCAAACGTTTGATTTTCCGGTTTACAAGCAAGTCAGCCAAATAAAAAACATTTGATAGCGATATTTTAACATAATCAAACTACATGAGAATGCAAACATCATTAGGCGCAAACGCACTGAGACCAGAGATTTTTTAGCACAACAATGAGCACGCGTTTGGTGCAAGCCTTGAATAATGCATTAATGAAAATATAACTCTGATTTAAATGCACATTAAATAGCATTGGTGTTATTTTGAATTCACACATCAAAAGTTGTGAAAAACGACATTGTCCTAT
Organism: Entomobrya proxima; assembly: GCA_029691765.1. Classification (NCBI taxonomy): domain Eukaryota; kingdom Metazoa; phylum Arthropoda; class Collembola; order Entomobryomorpha; family Entomobryidae; genus Entomobrya; species Entomobrya proxima. Next base: position 19,301,529 of record CM056170.1, on the reverse strand, counting down.
AAACATAATTGATTCTTGAAAAGTCATATTTCACTATTTTGTATTATTGTCAGAATTTAGCTAGATCGCCGCTGCCAACAAAATGGAGGTACTAAATGCTGCCGCGCAGCAAACCCCTACATCCATACTTACCAACTCCACCGATGATCAAACTAGTCGTGATCCCGAGGATGTCATTCTTCTCACCGTGATTCGATGCATTGGTCTGTTCTACGGATACTATCAAATCCGGCTACTATGTAATTTAGGATCTAAGTATACTCTTGGTAAGTCGTAGGGGATCGTGATTCGCACATTACAATATAATGTCACCTCTGCCTACATAAAAGATTTGCATCCTCTTAGACCATTTATATCATATACATTATTTCCTACTTCCTTGCTAAACATTTTTGCTTTGTTCAAACATGAATTGCGTAGGTATTTGAGTAATGTATCAGGCGAGAAAGGTCTTACCAGGTCTCCTTTTCCTGTTAAAATGAAATGTTCGCTAAAAATGTGCCTACACACTGTACCATTTCAAACGAATGGTTAGTGAGCTAAAGATGTAAAATAGGTGACAAAGTTAAAAAAGATGAAAGAGCTGAAAATCAAATAGTCTATAAGTACAAAGTATATTCTTATTTTTCTCGAGTCTTAGTCCAGACCTACAACGAGTTACGCAACATGTTATGCAAAAAATTACTACATCTTTGTTCTGTCGATAGACAAAGTTTCTTTCAAAAAGTAGAAAATATCACATGACACAAGAGGATATGAATTGAAAATTTAAGATGCTTTATTAGTAAAAAATATGTAGGAAAATATTTTTTGGAAAAATATGTTAAGCATTGGCATAATACCTAACAAACCAGCATAAAAACTCAGGCCAGATTACAAATTTGAAAAAACCAACCGAATGACGTGTTTCGGATTGGCGTTAGCACTTGTAAAACAAAAGTATTAATGTTGGTTAAGTGCTTGTGTGCGTACCCAAGTTTCTCTTTTCACGGATGTACGTAAATAGCAGTCGTTTTCAAATCCGCAATCCGGCTTCAATTGTTGTTTTGTGGCTTGGCTAACGTGACCAACAAATTTGTGATGATGATGAATGATGCGAAAAGGGATTTGTAAAATGATATTATTAGCTGTTGGCTGGTAATAACAAACTTTGAAACTGAAACCACTGCATATATGGTTGATAGTCGTCATCACCCAATAATCATAAGACAAGACTTGTGACTTATGTTGTAATTTCTCGTACCGTATATATATTGTGCTAATAATACGTAAATGGCAACAACTATATGGTGGTGTGTTCCTTCAACGGTGAGAGAATCCATTGGTTTAAACTTATGAAAGTTGTCGTAGGTTGATACGGAACGATAAAATGAGTTTTTTCCCATCCATGCTCATCCCTCGGTGTGTGGGCTTTGACTACTGTAACAATGTTGGACGTAATACAATGAGAAAATATGAATATATGATAGATAATATTAGGTACATAAATTAGAATATTATGACTGCATAGTAGCATATTATTTTTCTAAAAACGGCAATCATGACGCAGATGACTTTTGAACCAAGTTGTAATAGTATGGTAAAAAGAATGAAATCATTTGCTTTTGATAATGTTTCGATATTCCAATTTTAATATTTTTCTTGTTGTTTCCTTTTTTGAATGCGTATGTAGCAATCACCAGTATTTTCCCATTTTTGGGGAGTTTGATCTTCAGCTCACTGAGCTATCTTCTACCAGAGGAATTTAGCCAAATACCGTATGTCCCTATAAGCTTTAATTAACTTGCTTGTTGGCAATCAACATAAAAATGATGGATGATTTTAAAGCATGGTTTTAACATGAGATGACGATGTACATTTTAAGTTTTTAATTTTTTTTCCAGTGAAACGCTTTTGTATTTTGTACTAATCATGGACCTACCACGTGCCTGCTTTCTCACCAGTATTGCGCTTCAACGCTCCTCCGGATGCTGTAAGGTGGGAGCGTGTTCATCCAGTATTTTGCAAGGTGTGAGAATACTCGCGCCTTGGCTGACGATGGATACTGTGATTGAATGCATTGTTTTACTTTTGGGCTATTACTCCGGTACACAAATAATTATTTTTCTTTAATACACAATATTATGGTAATGGTTCCAAGGGAAGATCTGTTTGATGTAAAACTACATAATCGAAGGGAAAACCACATTAGTCCCAACACTTTTTTATTTAGATTTTTATATAGATGTTTTTGAAGAATCAGCTAAAGTTTGCAACGATCAAAACAACTTTTTGCAAATTACATATTACGTGCGTAGGAAGTTCTTTAAGAGAGGAAAGTAGTAAAGTTAAAGCTAACATTTTGTAGTGATTACATCTTTCCTTGACCTTAGTGGTTTTTAGAAACATTTTGCCTTGATGATTGATGCACTGGTGCCTATATACTTTCAAAGCTCTCTAAATTTCGAACCCAATTAAGTTTGTGCAGTATATATCTTTTATTTCCAAATCATACCTATGGTCGTTCTTGAGGGTTGACTGACGTATGCTGGTTTCATTGAAATAACGAATTTAAATACTTGTGAATTAACACTGCTCCAACTTCATTCACAATATTTGCACATTTTTAAGTTATTGAGGAAAAGTGCATCTTACAAAATTCGAAATATGTAATGCTTTCATTCATTCATTCATTCAAATTTGGGAATCATTATTGAGGAGAGGTGAAAATACCGATATGACGTTTTATCAACTGCCGAATATGATTACAGCTATTATAATACTATAATTACGTATTCTCCTTTGTTTGTTCATTTATTTCAAGGAATAAGACGGTTGGAAGCCCTTTGTACTTTTGTATGCATTTCGGTGGTTGTAAACTATGTAAGTTTACTAGCCGTGTTTCCTTTAGCTTTGCGGATAGTTCATGAGGTATAAAACCGTTTTTACATGTATGCTATTAAAAATATTGCATTTTCCTTGATTCCTCTGCATTCATTCTCTCCCGTACACAGATTGTCAGTTTAAACACAGAAACATATGAAGTGGGTAAAGAGCCAAGAAAGACTACAATCAGCACAAGTAAAAGCCCTGTTTCGTGCCTAAATTTGGACCAACTTTTGGACAACTGGGGAGAAATGGCAAAACTGACCAAAGCCGTTAATTTTACAATGTACAGAAGTGAAGCCCTGCTACCTAACGAAGTTTGTCAACTTATACAGCCCAGTAGTTTCTGGCTACGTGGTAAGATCCTCGCCGCGGTGGTTCTTGCGCTGGCGTATGTCTTTGGGTGAGTGTGTCTTTGATGACTACATAATTAATTTATTTTTGGCAAGCCATTGAAAACTGTGTGTGATTTTGCATCTGAGCATCCGTTGTTGGCGCTTGCGTCTTGTCTGTTTACACATATTGGTCTTAATCGGTAGAGTTTGCCTTGTTGGCCAATTTAAACTTATTGTCGATATGAAAAGCAAGAACAAATTGATTAAGGTTTTTACCGGACATGTCGTCGTCTCATAATGTCATTGCGTGTAGGTATGTGATTTCAAGTTACATGAATTATAAGACAAACTGTTTACTGTTTAACTAGAACGTCTTGACCAGTACAATCTGTCATTTGGTGCTTCTCGATCAGATAGATACAATATTTGCACTTGTGAAATTGTTAAATTTAACTTCTGGAATAATATCATCGACAAAAAATTGATCAAAAGTTCTTTCCAGAAAAAGCATTATTGCGTATTTTGCTGGAAACTAGTAATCTAAAAGACCAAATGAGCCACATTGTTCGACTCTATGAACTTTTGAACAAAACACATCCTTGAGTCCATTCAAAGAAATAGCCTTGTGGCAAAATTAACTTTGTTCTGCAACTTATTTGTAATAGTCCATAAAGATAATTGCAAACAAGGAAATCCAGCTTGTCTATGGACAACAGAGATTCATAAGAGAAATATTGAAACTGTTTTAAGCTAAATTCAATTTGCTGGTCAAAGTGATCTGAGAAAGTGTGATTTTTGCAAATAAAAAGTGAAAATAAAACACATTATTTTCTGATATTGGGAAACCAAGCTGAATTTCAATTTGCAACTGTAAAATGTGACCTTTCTGCTGATAAACGTTCATTTACGGACTATTTGCCATTATTAATGTGGTTGTGGTTTCTAACTTCTAAGTCTAGTATCCGTATCCGTATCCGCTGAAAAATACTCTTCTGCTCAGAAGACTCTGCTGGGTTTTACAAACAATTTCATATCAGTGGCTAGCAGATTCCTTCTAGGTATGCGCCAACAACTGCACAGTACAGGGATATGACGTAAGTTAGTAAAACAATGGTGGGATAAAAATTATTATTTTATCTGATTTTTCTGATTTTATAACGTCTGTGTTTTGTGCCTCAGCTTCTTTGCTCTAACTCATAATCCCTACTATTCGTTGGCGTTTCCCTTTCATACGTTTTTCCACATGAAAATGAATGAAGGTTAGGGTTTCCATTCATTTTGCCTATGTCTGTCTACTGAATATTACTAAATCTGCTTTCATACATACTCGAAACCGGAATTTAGTCTAGTTGTTCTTATAGACTTTCAAGGTTTCCTGCAAAAATGTTTGAGACATACTGATTAGGAAAGCAGCAATAAAGTTTATTAAGCATTTTGTAACAGATTCTAGGAATATAAAGACTATAAATTACCGTAGGTTGTTAATCTGCGATTTTGGATTTTTCAAACCATTTATTATATTAATTTTCTAGTCCATGATTGTTTTATTTTGCTCATTGATTTGCTTTTAATTTTGTTTCGGTATTTGAAAGAAGTTTTGTAGAAAATTGGTTTAACCTTTGTTTAACCTGGTAATTGGTACACGTTCCACTTGTTTTCCTTAAAAACGGATATATGTCAAGCTTTAAGTTTTGCACTTAAAATGAACAACGAAGTTCTATGTCTATGTTGCTGTTTGAATTCCAGATAAATAATCGTATTCTAAATTCCTTACTGACGCATTATATAAATACATTACAATAATCGATGATCTAATTCACGCATGATTTTACTCATAGATAAATAAAATTGAGGAGAGTAGGTAATGAGAATTTTAGGATTTCCACGTGCGCCTAGACTATGGAGAAAAATTGTGCCAAATCCAGAATAGCATTTGCTCCAGATTATTCTTTGAAAGAAAATAAGCTCCAATTTACGCACTTTGTCGAGAGTTAACCTTTGCAACTTAAGGTTTTAGCTATTGTGTACGTGTATACGCACTACGCACCCATACAACCAGGATACTTTCAGTCTTAATTCATTACTTTTAACATAAAAAACGTTCACACAGGAAAATGTGTCAATCATCAGTGTAACATGATTCGCAACAGTGCACAAACAACCCAGATAAATACGTGCCGCTTCCACTCGTAAAGGTGATATTTATTGTTTGCATAATGTGTAGTAAAATATGGGTGCCTGCCCTGTTCCAAATTGTAGGACAGAATTGTAAAGATTTTTAAAATACTAACTTTCATTTACTCAGGTTTTTCATTATTTCAATTTCATCACTTCTTCTGCATGGACCTTGTACTTACTAGCCATGTAGTAGTTTTTGAAATACGAAAAGATGTTCACGTATGTTCTTCATGCAAACCTTTGCAAGCGCACGACTTCAGTTAACTGATATTATACCATACAGAACAACAACCGCGACAAAGGACACTGCCTCGAAAAACTGCGTATTTTACACTTTTTTCGATCTCAAAGAAGATTGCATAAAAAAGAAGTGTTTACTTTTTGTGACTATACTTAAAACTGTTTGTTTGTTGTCGCTGGCATATTCTCATTTCACTAAATTGTAAATATGAAGCTTCCACAATTACAACTAAAACAGGTCATTCAACTCCACAAAAGCAGATTTACTCATTGTTAGTCTTGCCCGGTTACATGGCTGTTGCGGAAAATTTCATGAGTGGTTTTTCATAAGTTTTAAGTAAGTCATGAGTAAGTGGAGTAACTTTCCCAGCAAAATAATAGCACTGTTGTTTCCAGCATTCAAAATAACGAAAATGATTTACCTGCAATATTTGAAATTAAAAGGCATATTAAGTTGTATACGCATTACGTTATTACGTAGTATAGGGGTAATAAGCTTTTAAAAAGAACATGGATGAAATGGAAAGGATATTGGAAATTTTCACTTTTTATTCTGTTGTAATTCTGCAATTACTTGAAGATAGACTATCTAATAAGTTGTTTTTGTACTATTACCTACCCAAATAATCTAGCGCTAGGGATTTTGATATGTAATGAAATGTGTGCTTATATTCACGTATTACAATCTGGATTCCCTGTGGTGGTGTTCTTCTACGCCTTTGTTATTAGGGATCGATGCATAAATAAGATACATGCTTTTATTATGCAATATCGATCCAGGGAAAATTTCCCCCTTGCTCAGGGGACGAGAAGGTCAAAACTCTATTTTGTATATAACGTACCTATTAATATAATAATCTATTTGTATAGTGAACCGTCAGGATTTCCAACCAAGCTAAAAGATGTAAGTTTGGAAGCGTTTTCGCTAGTAGCACTCACCTATGCTTTTGAATTTTCACGATGCTTCTTCTATCTATCTATTCCAGTCTGAAAGCTCAGATTTAGAGAAAATTGAAATGTTACAATAATAGCAAGTATGAAGAAGTATAATAACCTTGTATGATGTTACATCAACGGATTGACTTTCATTTGACCGTTTCGTTTTCTGGCATTTTTCTTCCATATTATTTCTCAATTGAAATTGATTCTGTCGGTGCAAGTCGTTCTAGAGGACGCGAGCATTTAATAGTAAATGTAAATCATTTCGGTTGACAACAAGATGTTTTAAACTATTTAGACATCTATTCATAGCTGGTTTATGGTATAGGTTAGGTATGTATTTTACATTCAATCTAGAATGAAAACAAATCTTTATAACCGATAATATGTGGAATATTATATTTCTGCAGTAGTAAATGTCGTTTTTAAAGCTAAATACTGCTATAAAACAGAATATTATCTATTGATTTTATACTAGTGGCTTGTAAGCTTCTTTCTGTTCCTCTTCGGGGTATTCTCAGAAGATGTTTTTCTCAGATTCTTCTACACTGTCTCATTTGCAGGATTATCAAAGGTTATCCATCTTTTTGTTGGCTTATTCCACCCCACCTCCTCTTCTAAAAAAACACGAGATACACAAATGTATACAGTCTGACGAACCCCTTCACCTTTCTACCATGCATGCTAATTGAATAGTAGGTACTAGAAAAAGGGGTGAGGATTTTTATAGAGCATTTATATGTGAGATATGACTTATTTATATAACTTTCTAATAATGCTCTGGTGGGAGGCGGGCAGGATTTTTGTGCCTGAAATTGGAAAGAGGTGGCATCAAACCCTTGTTGACTTACTCTCTTTGGAAATCATTTTGGCATGATCTTTTCTTCTATATTAGTATTTCAAACATAATATGCTAAGCCAAATTACGCACTTAGCCAGCAATGTAAAGGCTTTCATACATTTTTTCTCTTTCATGTCATCATATCCCACCATTCCCATCCCGATAATAAGCTTTTTTTAAATGAAAGGGTCACATTGTCGTTTCTCCCATTCACTATTATTACCTGAGGTTGGCAGACAAAAAAGTTCATTCTTGTCCTAGTACTCCGCGTGAAATCATTGATTGATCTAAAGAACGCAGTAAACTCAACAAAAACCTAAGTTTAGGAATTTCGAAGAAATAAATCAATCATTCGTTGAACAGCTACCTGAAAATAGGCACAGTTAAAAAGTTTAATTAGTAATGAAATTAAAATAAAATTTGGCTTTTCCTCAAAGACGTGCTGTTTATCAAGGAAAATCCTGTAAATATATTAAGATTAAGATTAAGTAACAGGAAACTGGGAAAAGTTTTTTCATCAAAAAAGATTTCTGTAGAAGCTTCTCCAAGAAATTATGGAACAAAGAGCAAACTGCCCTGTGGGCGGCACAAGTACCCCAGTACGTCGCCTCAGTGTTAAAGACCTTCACGTTCCCGTGAGACGAATTAGTGTGACAAGTTATTACAAGCGTAATGGCGGACCTTGTGCGGGTGGTCGAAGACGCAAGATTTCTGCTACTTCGATGAAATCCTCTGTATCCAAATCCTACTCCTCTTCATCTAATCATCCTCTCAGCTACGGATTTCGTGGGCTTTTCCTCATGGCTGTGGTTTCATACTACAGCCGAGCCATTTACCCGATTGACGAGACGGGTGGCGGAGGGACTCACAATATATTTCCAAACAAGCCCAATGCAAACAGCATCTTTGGCACTTTAGAATCATTTGGATTTGTTACTTTTAATGGAACCAAAATTACTGTTGAGGCTTTCAGGTAAAAAAACAAAATATTGGGAAATTTAAAAAGTAGCATTGAGATTTTTTCCAACTCGTTATACCCAACGATCTTGTTTATCATTATGTATCATGTTTTATGCACATGCTTCTTCAAATAATGATCCACGTGTTTGCTGCATGCCTATACATGATTAATCATTTTCGGACAATTATTGGCCTAAATATATATGCCAGCATTTTCCAGCTAAGCAGTTAGTACTGTTGAGGATTTAGTTACAGACGTACATAACAAAAATGGTTTGCATCTACCTGATTCACAAATTGAAACAAATGTGACCACAAATAGATGTTATGCTTGATGTGCGTAAGCTTCAGTAGTTTCAAGTATGACGTGCGTATATAATGCACATCAAGTTTTGTTACAAAAGCCAAAAGTGTTTGGTTTTAGGAAGCAGATAAATTTGCAAAAGGGGAATTTTCAACCAATGGTCAATTATATAAAAAAAATTGCATCATTTCAGTATATAACCGTGTACCATGTATATACGTATGTATATACATTTAACTGAACCGGGAACAAGTGCAAAGACCCCTATTTCTCCTCCACGTGCAGCGGTTTTGAATGACAACTTCCCTTTTGATTTTTTTTTGGAAAATCCTGCGTCTTACTTTTGTTATGTTGGATTGTTTAATTAGCGCAATCATGATTAAATTAGGTTAAATGAATGAAAAGAGTGCGTCTTGGTCGCGTTGTATTGTATTGATCTCAACTGTCATAATTTCTAAAAAATTTCAGACATAATTTTCCGCACTTAAACGCTACTTTCTCACACACAACATACATGCATCTAGGTACTGTACATCGCATCGCATTTCATCAAATTTTCTGTACGTTAAAATCTTGATACAATATTATTATAGTGTTCTGTTTTACACACACGCTTGAGTAAAAACCTGAAGCTCTCCTCAATCATCATCAATCAACTGTTTTAAAAAACCCATAAACTTCCATGTCTGACTGTCTGCCTATTTAAATCATAAAAGTTCAAACGTCAGACTTAAAAATTCACCCATCTCAAATCTGAACACAGACCGTTTTGCTGGTTTAAATGATCATTTTAAATCCTCCAACAGTTTCATAAACTGGTAGCCTCTTTGTTTTGGCTTGAAAACAATTTTTTTTAAACTTTGTTATGTATACAATACAGTGTATACGTCGTGGTCGGTCAAGATGATGATGCTGGTAATGATGACGAGATGATGATGATGGGATATGATAGTAGTTCATTATAATTTGACGAATGGTTTTGCTCTTTTTGCAAATTTTCGAAATCATTTTGCTACCACACAATGCTATAACTTATATCATGTACAAAAATTATTCCCGAATTATTTCCTGTGTGTGATGTGATGATGCACACATTTTTATTACTGAGCGGGTATATCCCTCCATTAAAACTTTTGCAAATTTTTTCATACCTCTATGTTCTATATAAAATGTTACCCACACCAGGTGGATTTCGATCAGTGTTGACCAGTTGGTTGTGCTGAGTGTAGCCGCTGCATTGACCATTCGCTACCTGTTTTTTGAGGAGAAGGCAGACAACTTTCGAACAGTTTCTGAAGAGTCCACAGTGACAACGACGACTACAACAGTGAATACGATTTATGTAGACTCTGGAATTACTACTGCTACCAGTCAATCGACCACGGCACAAGGTAAAAATACATTTTTTATTTGTTTTATACGAAGTTGACCAATAGTTTGGTTGTACCACACATAATGGCATCATCTTTCATCATCATTTTGGAAAAAAGTTTCGTTTTTCCTAAATAACCTTGCAATTTAGATAGCAGTAAAGCTAACTAGTTAAATGTTTATTGCGGTCATATTTTATCCTTCATTAATTTAATGTATCTAGCAGCGCACGGCCTAGTGTCTGTATCCAACACTCTTCCAGGAAATCCAGCTATAGCTCCTGTTCCCATTGCAATTACAGCACCACCATCATCATTATCACCACCTTCTATAATTTCCACACCTGTCACAAGACCAAACTCTCAGCGAGTAAGGAAGATGCCTGTAAACGCCAAGGAAGTTGAAATACTTTTATCCCAAAATGGGCTAACAGAAGGACGCAAGCCCACAGTCCGTAGTATGGACTATAGAGAAACCTGTTCCAGTCCAGACTCTGGCATTTCAAAGTCTGGTTCCGCCACGCCAATCACATTCAGCATTGGAGATCATTCAGACAGCGACGATGATAGTGCAGAATCCTCCTCTGAAATGAGCCTTAAAATGGAAAGTGGATCAGAACAGAGCATGTTGGAAAACATGAAAATTGGAGAAAGTCCTCCCGAAGAGGAGATTAGCTCGGACAGGTGGAATGGACCACCAAGATCTTTGGATGAGTGTTTAAGCTTGTACAAGACTGATGACGGGGTAAAGCAGCTTTCCGACGAGGAGATTATCAATCTGGTGAATGCCAAGTATATTCCAGCATATCAACTGGAAAAGGCTGTGCAGGATTTGGAGCGTGGAGTAGCTATCCGGTAAGTACATATGCAAAAAAAATTGCGATATGTTTTTAAATAGGTAAAAAAACATCCATGTTCATAGTGCAAATTGCATAATATTTGTAGCCGCAAAATATCCTGCATGCAAAAAGACATCAAGGGTCCAACACCCGACATTCCATACAAACACTACGACTACAGCTTGGTACAAGGGGCATGTTGCGAAAATGTAATTGGCTATATCCCAGTGCCCGTGGGCATTGCTGGTCCTTTGAAAATGGACGGCCAATCTTACTACATCCCGATGGCCACCACTGAGGGCTGTCTTGTTGCTAGTACAAATCGTGGGTGCAGGGCATTCATAAATGGAGTACGATCCAAGATTGTCAACGAAGGCATGTCTAGAGCTCCAGTGGTCCGCTTTCCGGATTCCATGCGCGCTGCAGAAGCCATGATCTGGCTAAACGATCCGGAAAACTTTCAGGATATTAAGCAACGCTTTGATGCTTCAAGCAGATTTGCCCGCTTGGTAAAAGTGCATCCCAGAATTGCAGGGAGGTATTTATTTATACGCTTTGTGGCCAAAACGGGAGACGCCATGGGCATGAACATGATTTCAAAGGGAACAGAAATGGCCCTTCAAGCCTTGCAGGACCAGTTTAATGACATGGAAATCCTTGCCTTGAGTGGGAACGTTTGCACGGACAAGAAACCAGCAGCGATAAACTGGTTGGAGGGACGGGGAAAGAGTGTGGTGGCGGAAGCGATTGTACCTGCAGAAATTGTAGAGACGGTATTGAAAACCACAACAGCAGCGCTGGTGGAGCTGAACGTTGCCAAGAACCTGATTGGGTCGGCTACTGCGGGGTCCATTGGAGGCTTTAATGCACACGCCGCAAATATTGTGACTGCTATTTACATTGCTTGTGGACAGGTAAATAGAAACTTTGATTTTCCTTTAGCCTTGGGAAATGCAGTTTTCCATACATTTTACGCTTTTCTTTAAACTTTCATAGGACCCAGCCCAAAATGTGGCCAGCAGCAATTGCATGACTCTCATGGAACCCAGTGGCGCAGATGGTCGTGACCTTTTCATTTCCTGCACCATGCCTTCAGTAGAATGCGGCACAATTGGCGGTGGCACCATTCTCCCTGCCCAAGCCGCCTGCTTAGAAATGTTGGGGGTTCGAGGAGCCAACGGACCCAATCCTGGAGAAAATGCCCGCACATTTGCCCGTCTTGTAAGTGCGGCTGTACTAGCTGGAGAGCTATCCCTAATGTCCGCCCTTGCCGCAGGTCACTTGGTCAAGTCCCACTTGAAGCACAACCGATCCGCCACACTACTCCCAGCACTTGCCATTGAGCAAAAGCCCAGTGTTGAGTATAACGGTAACGGTCAACTTTCCGCTTTCAGTAGCCCCCGATCCAAAACCACTGGTACTCCCATGGTGCGAAATGGTAATCTTTGCATATCCAGCTCAGACAATACTACTACTACTAACCCCAGCACAGTAACCAGCAGCACCAACTGCTTTGATACTAATAGTCTTGGTCACTATGATCCTCTTGTCCACAAACAGGAGGAGATTATCAAGCATAATATGAACAACAGCAAGTCGTCCCCAGTCATTACCACCATGGACTTTCTGAGTGTGCCGGATTGCAAGCAGACGTAAAAAATGTGACCCCATATATATATTTTTGCCTTTGTAATTATTTTGTCTTATCACAGTGTACGGTTGTCTCGTAATATATATGAAATGTACAACAAATTAAACTAGGGAATATTTAGGTACGAAAGAGCAATGAATGACCAAATAAAAATAAATCCAATTTTGTGTGAATAGTGGTGTATAGTAGATGTACGGTTGAAAGTCGTCTATTTTCAAGTAAAGCATTTTAAAACCAATTAAAATGATTAGTTACCTTATGGTAATAATAAGGTAAAAATCCACACATAACATTCTAGCATAGCACTATAAATATTAGTTTATTAGCATTATTAATCGTTATTACTGTTTGCTACTAAAAATCTTGCACTGTGCATCCAGATGGATAAATCATGACAAGTTTACTAGCTATGTATTAGTATTATTATGCAAGCCTTTTCTTATGATTACGTGTAGTAGTAGATTGTGTAATTTATTTTAACAGCAGTTTGGAAATCAAATGATCCTTTTTGGGTTTTCTTTTGGCAGTTTATAATGATGCATTAAGAATGACAAGAAGGAAAAATCTTTTCAAACTGCTGCCAGTTGGGAAAAATCTATAATGTAAAATGTCCATCCAATGTTGTATTAATTGTTGTAAAATGTTAGTTTTTAGTTGATAGTCTATAGTTTGTGAACTTGAAAACGGCAAAAAACTAACTGTAATAAAATGAGAATTTGTTATTTGCAGGCTTTATTTTTGTGAATAAAAGCTTTAAAAAATTAATGCGTGCATACGAAACCCAAACATTTTGCTTTTTCAGAGACGGAGCCAACGCAAAAAAAGTCGATTTTATTTATCGGGTTTGATTTTCCAGCATAAAATATTGGTTATAATTATAATTATAATAATAAATTTTTAGCCTCAATAATTTCACATTGTACGTACAGTTCTTTACTATACACAAGGAGAAAATGACATTGACTACTACTTTTTCTTAGGTTCTTAGGATTTTTTATAAATATTGTTTTGACTGATTGTGATAATAACCCTGCACCACATGTTCCATGTTATAATATAGTAGATATATAAACAGTTTTTAAAAATTAGTAAATTTTACACATCATTTCGGCCACTCACATAATAAAGTTGTTACATTTCAAAAAAGCATATCTCTCAGTAAAATGAATAATCACATTAATAATTTTTTATAATATCATTTTAGAATACATTTCCAGTACATTTTCACTACTTTTTACACACACGGTGGTTTTTTTTCTAAAACATGAAAAAATATCCTCGGAGGGTGTGCATCCATGTTTCACTTTTTTTTATTTTCACTTTTAAAAAAGAAGATAAAATTATATAGATTTTTCCGCTAAAAAGTTTCCTTTTTTGACTAGAATCTAGAAAATACTGTTAAAATAGTCATGTAGTTCAAGGTAATATATATTCAGAGATTTTTTTTGTCTCAAGTGTGCAAATTTATGATGTGCATATTCATTCTTTTTGGAAAAGGTATAGTTTTTTCTGTTTTTGTTTCCTCAAGTTTTTTTAAAATGAAGGTAAATGAATATATATATTTAATATATATATATATAATTTTTCAATCTCGGGTTCAGTGTGTGGGTTCACCAAAGAAATTCTTCAGGAAAATCCTCTTCCAAATCTATATCTGGCTCTGGCTTTTTAGGTCAAGAAGAGGCGGAGGAATCTTTGCCAAGTACAGCTTTTAGAGGTACCCTTTCAAAAAGCGTACCTGTAAGTAGAAGTCATACGTTAATAAATATAGATAAAGAAATAAGAGACCAATCAACAACAACGAAACAAATTGTCTTTTGATGATCATTCCATTCATCACCATTAAGTTACATACTCAAGTTGCATCAAACTAATCATGCTTTTTGTGCATTTTTATTATGATAACCAAACAAGCATGCATTAAAGAAAATTGGTGAACTACGAAAACTCGCGCTTTTTCTGTAATAAAGCATATTACAAAACAAAATTGTGCAAAAAATTAAACTTCACGTACAACAACAACAACAACAACAAAAATGTCATCTAGCACAAATAAGCGCACCTGAGTTTTTCGTGTGTGGTGACCCACTATGTGTATCCCCATCCCCACCCGAACTTTTCCGTCCGCTGGTGTCCATCTCACTGCTTGCCGAGCTGGCCAGGGTGGTGTTACTTCCGTACGGATCTAGGGAGCTTTGCACGCTCATCGACCTACCGCCCGTGTTGGATCGTCGTGGTCGGTTTGGCGATAATTTTGCAGGATCGACAGAGGTTGGGTCGGCCTGAGCAATTAACATAAGGGCAACACACCACACAAAAATGTTATAAAAGGGATATATTTTTATGTCAAGTTCATTTTGTTGGAAACATTTCTAAAGACAAAAAGACGAGTGTTTTGTCTTTTGGGATATAATTTCTTGTTTAATTTTGTGTTTCCTGTTTTTAGATTGTAAAGCAAAAAAGAGTTGAACAGGTGCGCCCCCTCCGAGTCAATTAAAAACATTCTAAAAACTATAATTTAATATACGCTGATTATTTAAAGTAAAATCACATTTTCACCCCGTATATGTCTTAGTATAAGTATCATATTTTTGCTGAATATGTATGTATTTTTTGCATAGTTTGAATATTACAATCTAAGCGTCATCATCCGTTAATTAACTCTAGAGTCTAGGATGCTACCCTTAATTACTATAAAAGACTATAAAGTTTATGATGCTGCTGATTGTTCTTCCAGTTTAGATACACTTTTTTAATCTACCATCATTTTTTACTTAAATATATATAGATAGCACTTTTTTTACTTGCATAGCGTTTTTTCTGCTACATATTTCTACTAATACTGTCATTTTCTTATGAAATGGCTGCATATACCATTTTTTTGTTATAAGGACAAAGCTATATAATTCCACTAATTAGGCTCATTTAGTCATTTTGTAATCTCAGAAATGTCTTCTTTTTTTCGGTGGAGTCGGAGAGAGTATATTTTTCTGTAGTTGCGTAATAAGGGTCATAACTATTATTAAAGATTATGCAATAATTTTACTATATAAAAAATTATGTTTTTTGGCTAAAAAATCGGCTACTACAAAAGCATATTAAAATTATTGCATCCTTTGAATTAATAATTTAGTATGAATTATGCAACAATATATAGGAATAAAAAGAGTCAACAAGAACAACGCGCAGCCGCTTCCATTCTAATTGGCAATCTCATCATCGTCGTTCTCTGTTAGGGAGCTGACCTGATAAGCAAGTGCATTCATCACAATGTGATAGGGAACAACTCCCAGGGGATGAATGTCCTTCATCAGCACGTTGGCTGGGATCTTGTGAAATTGGATGTACTCCAGAAAGTTGCCTTTTGTAAAAATACAAGATTTTTTCATTGTAAAACAGGGAAAATCTCTGGAAAAGTCTGGGAATTGTGCTTATTAAGTAGACTGTACGTAATACAACATGTTATTGTACCTATAATATCCTTTAGCTGGATTTCAGGATTGTTGTCGCAATACTTTTTGCTCCACATCAAAGCAGCCTAAATAATACAAAGGAACCCAAAAAAAAGTGAATAACAATATAAGCTCATTACTTTGGAGAATACTGCGAATCACATTGCCTGTTTCAGAATAAAAGCATTCATTATACAAACTATTCAATTATGCCATTCTTCAACAAGCTAACCTGAAACTTTGTAAATTCATCTGCTTTAAGCTCTTCCCTGACGAGAATCAAGCGCACAACATGTTGTGGTAATAACGTAAATGATCCCAAGTTCAAAACTTCGGTCCCATGTTCATCCACAAATTCTAAGACCTGTGTGCCAAAGCAAAGAGAGATGCAAAATTTTGACATTCAAAGAAAAAGGGGTAAATGCTAACAATACAAGTGAATTAGCCAGATTTTTCTGCGCATCTAACATCTATTTTTAGAAATGAATGTGAATTCTTTTTATAAAATAAAATATTATCTTGCTTTTTATTATATAAAAAGTAAATAGGCCTACCTTTTGTACCAACGATTTCGTACATTTGTACTGGATATACCGTTCCGCAGAAGCCAAAAGAGCGCAAACAGTGTCAACATTGATGCAACACTGAACAAAACCTGTGCAGGCCTTGCGAAGTTCTTCTAGCCCGTAGTAATCTGCTGCGTTCATAACTCCTGAAAAAACATTTTTGTTCACAGAAAATAGTTTTGGTAAACGTGAAAGGTAACTTCTCTCTCTACTTGTTTTTTGGGTTATGCGGGGGTAGTTTCTATTTTTACACTTTTCTAGACATTCTTCTCCTTTTATTCTCAGTTTTGCTCAGTTTTCATTACAAATGACGTACTTTATACTATTGTTATTTAATCTTCAAACTTTTCATCAAAATTCTTATGAAATTATACTTATATTTGTCATATAATCCCTTACCCAATAAAGTTCTTGGCTGCAAGGTGACATAGCCCGTGTGAATATACTCAATCAACTGACGGAAGACATCAGGTTCGAATTCCTCAATAATCAAGGTTTGATGTTGTTGTGGCTGTGGATTGTTGATGAACGATTTTTGTTTTTTTAGATACCAAATAGGCAGGCGGGTTAGATAGACAGAGACAGACAGAGAGAGAGAAAATATAAGGGGAAAATAATTATTAATTAAGGCTCTTTCCTCAACTAAACTGCGAAAAAGTGCGATAATGCGTGCCATGTAATAAAAAATTTCAGCTTAATGAAAAAAGAAAGTCGGATACTTTTCCAGAAAAAAGTTTATTTTTTGGAAGAGTTTTTTAGCAGAGAGAGAAAAAAATCGCAAAAAGATTTTTGAGAGAGTTTGACAGTTTAGTAGTATTAGGGGGAAATGGTTATATGCACAGCGAGAGAAAGAGAGATAGTGAGCTAGAGCGAGAGAGATAGAGAAAGTGGGGGAAAATATGCTGCTAGAGAAAGTTGGTCCAATTTTAGTGAAAGTTGAAAAGTGCTCGAGTCAGATAACATGGACAATATAGAACATTATACCGTGGGTGGTGGAAGAAGTCTAGTGGCAGATTTTTTTATTTAGTCAGAATTTTTTTGTATAAATTCTGTGGAAGAATAAGAAAGAAGGGAATAAAGCTTATATTTAATTATATGAAGTAAACATGGCGGAATAAAAAATAGAGTTTTTTGGTCAGTGTTCTAAGTATTTTATATGCATCTAAATAGTGAAAACAGCGTAAAGAAAATTTCCTTGTTATGTTGTTCATCGGAGCAAGGAAATCAACAACCTGAATATATTCACAATTCACGATTTATTAAACCTAATGATACGTTTGGTATCGGTTTCTTCCGATATTTTTTGAAGAGTTAGTCGATATAAGATGGAAAAATAGGGAATTATTTTGCTTATAGGTAAAAATACATAAATTTGTGCCATAAGAGAATTTGTTGCGGGGAAATGTGGCATAATAATCTACCCGTCAAGTTCTTGTTGTTTTATTATCGGAACCACCTAGAAATTTACCTATAATTATTTAAAATACCTTGTAAGTGTAGTGTGTAATTTATAGCCATCTAGTTGGATCAAGACAAGGAAAATATACACAGTACCTGTCTAAAATAAAACTCAGAGTTAATCATTAATCATGCAGAACACAGACAGAACAGAAAGAGACCAAAACACAACGCAACACACACAACAGTAGTTTAGTACTCAGCTCAACGAGTTTTGATTATACGTTGCTGTTGTTCAAAAAGAAACCTTGTGTCTTGACAAGATTTACAGTATGCTATAGAGAACCATTAGCATCCATTAGTGAATTTTGAATGGATTTTTTGTTAGATTTTACGATAAACATGCATATTACTGCGCATATAGTTTTATGTCTTGGCAGTAATCAACGGCACACACACAAACACATACAAAAAGAGTAAAAACGATGAGAAGATATTTTTAGACAGATTGCATGGAGAAAGCAGAGAGAAAGTAAAAGATGATGATGAAGAAAAGAAGAACGAAAAAGCAATATCTTGTACACAACAAGGTTATTTATTATGAAAAAAGTCTGTTTTCTCATGAATGAAAGCGCTTTCTCCTCTGCTCTACTTAATGAGAAAAATGGCATACAAAAGATTGTTCTGTGACAAGATGAATAAAATACACGAGATATAGAAAGTACTTAAGTATAAAATGATATTATATATAGGTATCTATGTGTTGAGACACAATATTGTGATACATATAGAGTACAACGGCCAATAATTGTGAAGGAAATGGAGAGAAAAACGGAATGACGACGAAACAAGAATTGTGTATGTAAGCGAGTGAAAGAGACAGGACACAAAGAGGGGAAGGAGGATGATGAAAACGACAAAGATGAGAGAGCTTTATCGAAATATTCATACAGAAAGAGAGAGCAACAGCACACAAATGGAAAGAAAATATGCAACATGTTTCCACATGAAAAGACAGACAGAGAGAAAGAGAGAGCAAGGAGCAAAATGGGAAATGGAGAGAGAAAGAGCCCGAGAGACAACACATTGTTGACAACGGGCTAGGGTGTAAGTACTAATTAACTTGTGCCAAAATCAATATTAGAACGTCTAACGCAGAGAAAAAAGTGACAAGAATGAGAATGATGACTGCACATAAAATAGTGAAAGCACATAGGAGAAAGTTTTTAGTATTTTGTCTAGTGTTTAAACTATTTCATCTGAGATGAGAACATGTCTACTACAGCATACATGGAAATGCAATGAATGAAAATGAGAACGAAAAACTACACAATCTCGGTTAACTGGGTTGTTGTGTTTTCAGAGAGAGGAACAAGAGCCCAAAGTTGAAACAAAAGCGCTGTTCGTATCATCATAATGACAAAATAAACAATAAAAGCGATCTAGTTTCAAGTTAGGTACACACAAGACAAGAGTTTTTGAAATTGTTTAGGATTTTTTGACGTGATGTGATATGTCATATTATGTATTTTTCTATAGGATGGATTTAGTATATATTACATAGAAGATTTTTATATTAAAATGTGTGTGTTTTTCAGGTATATATTATATATACACACTATATATACAACAAACAACAGACAACAGAGAGAAAAAGATAGAAAGAGGAAGTCAGAAGAGCAAAGTCACCTCAGAGATGGTTGAGAGTTGATGTTGAAATCCTCGCTATAATGTCATTATTTCCGCGTTGGAATAGAGGACAATATGCGCGCATACAAAAAAACAACAAGATAGAGAGAGACAGACATACATACACAGAGAGAAAACAGAGAAGAAGACACGTTTAAGTATATACAATTTATGACATATGTAAATTATGTAACTGGAATAATAAGATTAAGAAATATGCAATTATAAATCTTTTTTCATAACACACTTGATCATTTTTTAAATCTAATTTTCAAAAAAATACTGTAAGTATGCTGTATGCTCTGCTTTCTCTTTTATTATTTTCTTGTGCTGAAAAGCAGAACATGAAGAAAATTAATGGAGAATGGAGAAAGTGTGTTTTCCCGTTTTTGCTTGGCGAAAATGAACAAAAAGGAAATATATAAGGCCATTTGTGTATATACAGCAGAAAAGATGCAGACACACAAAAAGAACACAGAGAGAGAAAGTATGACGAATGAATATATAATACACATGCCATGATAATATTATTATATGCATAACTTTTGAAACTTTTTGTAGTGTGTAGTAGCAGCAGCAGAGCGAAAATTGCACTGATGTGATCATCATCAAGAAGAGAGATGATAATAAGTGTAATGGAGGAAAAGTTGTCGTTGGGCTCTGAAAATGAGTACTTTTATGAGTGCGCGATGAGTGTTGAGAGTGTGCCTTGTACAAACTTAGACCTTTATCATCAAGCAAGGCACACGATTTTCATTTTATTTTCGGAGAAGGGAAAGGAGTTTGGGAATTCGTATAACAGAGAACACACGACGGGGGAGGAGGAAAAGGGAATAAAATGAAGGAACAGGGTTTCTGCGGAAAATTGAATTACTACCTATTTTGAGAGGAAGGTAGCTCTAGTAGTATAGTAGCTAGAGAGGAAAAAAAGCTTGTCTTCATTTTAAATTGCCCCTTATGCCAATAAATAGTCAAAGAGATGTGATTGCGATGCTGATGATCATGATGATGATGGGCTAGAGGGTAAAATTAGCTAGGCGCGCGTTTCCCAATAAACTTATTAAAATTTTGCGTCTACTAGAGATTCGTGAGAGAGATTCTTTTGATGAGGCTTCCTTTGAAAACTAATAGCTATTCGTGGAGTACTTCAAGTACTTGATCGATTTAGTTGAAAGTTGAAAAACTGGTTTCAAAAAATACTGCGCAGATTCCAAAAATCCTACACGCTTATACTTAAATAGCTTTCAATACATATGTGGATCCTGAAAAATGCTTTTAAACTCATGCATATATTTTGCTTTGCAGCTTGGTAGCAAAAAATTATTTTGTGTTGCGTGATTTTCTAAAACAGAAAGTACTTGAAAAAAATAAGCGTTCCAAAAACTTACCGATGGTTTAGACGGTTGATTTTGCATGTTCAGCAGTGGTTCGGAGCTCCGCTTCAGAAATAATCTCAGCTTGTTTTCACTCCTCGGAGCTTCCTTCTTCTTTTGGGGTGACGGCTGCTGGTAGAGCAGTTTGTAGAAAACCCTGAAATATTAATACCAAAATAACAAGCTATTTAGGTTATTACCTCTATTACCTCCATACACTTGTTTCTGTTTAGTCAACAAGTTTCCACACACTCCTTATTCCCACCCACGCTGTCTTGTTTTTATTATGCTTTCTGTTATGTTGCAACAAGAACAAATTAAATTACAGGAAAAAACTCTAGATTTCCCCAGAGTCCAAGCCATTTACCTGCTTCTCGCCGCCAAAACGGCTCGTACTGCACACACCGGCTCCCTGGTTTCGCCCACTAGAAAGGTCACATCACAAAGTTCCGGCATGCTCGCCAAAAACTTCATGTCCTCCGCCAGGCCCGTCTTATTTTCAAACGTTGAGAAGTCAGGTTCGTCACCCAGAGACTCCGCCATCATGTAAAATGCTTCACTGAGCATCCCTTCTGTCCTCCTCGATGAGTCGGGACAGACTGCCAGCCAAAGGAAAAGAAATCCGAGTGAAAGTAGTAGTTGGGAGAAAAGCTGGCAAAAAGTGTGGCTGCTGTGGAAGTGGTTGGTTGGTAGTGGTGGTGGTGGTGGCTATGGGAAAAGTGAGTGGGGGCCAAGAAAAAAATGCAGAGTGGTAGAGGAAGAGAAGGAGGATGAGAGTGAGAGACGGAGCAAAATGTGATATTTTTTATATAAAAAGAGGATATGCAATATAATATTATACGATTGTGTGTGTTGAATGCGGTCTAGAGCACGGTACAAGAAGTGTGCGAGCGAGAGAGAAGGTAGTGGTTGCGCTGCTGTGGAAAAAGATAAAATATGAAAAAGGGAATAAGAGAAAAAACGTAATATTCAAGAGATATGTAAGTGGTAGAAGTAGTAGCAATATACGCATATTAGATATATATCTCAAAGATAATTTTGTGCATATGCTGTGAGTATATAGGCCATTCTGTGAATTTTCATTAAGCAACAGATGTGCATTGAAAAAGCAGCAGCCAGAGTCAGGCCAGGCCCAAAAGAGATTCATTTCACACACAAGCTACCTAGCACACAACAAAGTCGTTAATAAAAAGCGGTCTACTTTATTTGCGTAAATACCTAGTGGATATGTAATAATATGGTTTCGGTTGAGAAGAGCAGTTTAGCCGCTGTCAGGAACATAAAAGATGAAAAGGAAGCTGCTTTTATGAAATTTTGCGGTAATGATTTTCTGACATGTTAAGCACTAGAGTAGAAAAGGGATTATTATAGCTATTATGCGTATATATTTACAGGTATAAAGATTATCATAAAGTAGAGAGAAAGTAGAAACAGACTATTCAACTAGTTATGCACGAAAGTAGTTTATAGGGCCATCATGTTTAAATATTTTGTGTGTGTAGGGTGATGAACGCACATTCATAATAACATTTAATCAGGTTGAAGTGAGCGTTTTTTATGTTGTTGACATTGTTTGCTATATAAATTATTGGATTTTTTGCCTCTAAAAAAATAATTCATTTTCCTTTTTATTACACGACACGGCAGTAAATAGGCAGTATATGTGTGAAGAGAACTAACATGCAAATTATTTATAGAACATGCTTCCTCTCTTATACTATCTGAAAGGGGAAAGCAACATATTATAATAGAGCAAACGGTGAGTGTTTACAAGCTCTAACAACATCAGTTATGTTATCAGATATGTAGTGTGGCAGTAGAAAGTAGTAGTAAAAGCGGAGCGAAGTGAAAGTATTGATCCACAACAACAGGCGTCCAACAGCTCACAGAGCTCCCCATATTAAATGACAAGTGAAAGAGTGTGGTGGCAATACTATATTATTTGTAACTGCTACTTTCTCTCACTTTTCTTCTTACCTTTTTTTGTTATCTATGGACCGATGTTGGTTGTGGAGTAGCTGCTAATAGTGGCAATCGCCTTAAATCTTAACGGCTGACAAGACTTTGGTCCTGATCGCCACGGTCGTGTAGCAAGCATAGTTAATTTTTTCAAAGAGAAAGAGTGACAACTCCAGCGTTTTTATGGCTGGTTCCAGGTGGATCGTTCTGGTAGTAAAAAGGTGCGCATATGGCTGGATATTGAATAAGGTGGATGGTTTATAGGTTTTAGCTGTATTAAAATGTTTGGATGGAGGACGGATGTAAAACCGAAATTGGAATGAAAGTATAAAGACGCGAGAGAGGAAGACGATGATGATGATGATGCTGATGTAGCGTATATCTTTATATCTTTGTGCGCGTTATTGAGTTTAGGTATGTGGAACGGCAAACAGTCTCCAGCTTCCTTTTTCCTTTATTATTTTTTCTTCTAAAGGCGATGATGATCAAAGTGGTGGCCTACATGCAACTGAAATCCATATACGATATTTTTTTGCACACGGCCTTTTCATGCAGATGAATGTTGTCACGCACAGTATACATTATCAAACATGTTGTTGTTGTTGTCGTCGACGGTTTGGCGAGGTGTTATTACTAGATGGCTGACAAAGAAGAAGTAATATGTATATGCTTTTATCAAACAGCTTTGAATCACGTTTTGGTGGAAAGAGAGCGGAAAATCGGCAAGAGCTTCTGAAAGCACAGAGAGAAAAAAACATCCGAAAAATTCCAGAGAATGTAAAAAACGTGTATTTTCTCCCTCCGCAGGTGTGTATGTATGTATGTATGTATGTATCTCTCTAATCCGTACAAAAAATATACACGTACGTGGCTACGAGCAAAGAGAATCTCTTAAAGATTGACTCAAGTGGCGACTGGCGACGACGATGATGGTGCTGATGATGATGATAATCCCAATGCTTTTAGCTTAAGCGTTAGAAAAAATACTGATGGAATGTAAACCATGTATACAGTCGATCACACACACTTCACACGATTTTCTTGTTGTTGTAGCTTCCCAGGGTGAAAAAAGGTGAAGGATGCAATTATGATGATTGAAAAAGGGCAAAAAGGAAAGTTTATGAGGAAGCGGGAGAGAGAGTGAAAAGTGTGGAGAAACGCAAACAGGATATAAAAATATATATGTATATAATAATATGTCTCAACTCTCAGCGTGGGAAGATTTTCTTTTTTGTGCTCTTTTGTCCGGACTTTTATTTTACATTGGCCACACAACAGCAGCAACACAACAAGTAATTTGTGTGCGTGAAAAATATCAAGAAATGAAATAAGCAGACACACACACGAAGAGACACACAACAAGTAAATAATGATATAAGTTAGTATGTATGTCTTATTTTGTGTATTGTGTGTGTGGGCTGTTGCCAAAACTTGCTTTGGTAGTGGTTGGTTGCACGAGTGAAAACAAAAAAGTGAAGGAAATGGGATGTTATAAAAACCGACGACAATTCAGAGAGTGCGGCAACCGTACAAGGGAAATAAGTGGTTGAAGTTGAAGAAAACGAGAGAGTCTAGTTGTTGTTGTGATTTTTATTGTACTTTACTATATTAAATAAAAATGTAGACAAGGAGGATAAAGAAAGGTAAGTAAAAATGTACGACAGACACACGGAGGAGCGGATGGAAAACTGACTTTGGTTCCCTGGTTGTGAAAGTAAAGTAAGTGAGTGGATGAAAAAAATATTGTGAGCCTGAAAGGGAGAGAATAAGCGAGAAAGTGTGTAAAAATAGATCAGAAGAGCGGAGGGAGAAAGTGGGGAAATGAATGTACTTTCACTTTATTAGTGGTACACAGGCGTTTTTCTGGTACAGATGTCTGTTTATTTGGCCGTATTTTATGCACAAGTATATGGATCATGCACAGAGAAGAGCATTTTGGTTGGTGAAAGGTAGAAAGAGCTATATAGCAAAGCTAGTGTAGAAGTGGAAAGGTATGAATGGCGAAAAAATGTGTGTGTGTCTACTTAAGAATGGTGGTGGTGGTAGAATTGTGGATCGATAGCAGTGCAGCAGGTGGTTCTTCCATCTTCGGGTGGGAAGTGGTGGCGCAAGCGAAATTTTGACGGAGATCGCGAGAAAGTGAAAGTACAGAGTGTGCTCGAGGCGGCACATAGACAGCAGCAACGGTCTGGTTTGGCCAAGTGTGCTGGATGGTGGAAAGATTTTCTTGTGTTTGTAGAGATACGTACATCAATGGTCAGTTTAGTTAGACTGAAAGGTAAATTACGTTGTGTAAGATATATTACGTTTTAATGCTTTTCAAGTTAAATATAATATTATTCCTGTTTTTGGTAGTGTCTAGATTTTTCTTTTGGATTGGATTGAGCGACATATAATTCAAAGCGTACTACAAACCAATTGTGGACTTTTGTAAACTTCGATTGCTGAATATGTGGTTAAATTTTCAGAAGCTGCAGATGACCAATTAAATTTAAAAACGCCACGTCTACTGTTGTCTTTATGCATACATATTTTATGTGATATTCTCATCAGCAACTCTACCCTAATGACCTTTTCCTTTTAAAATCCTTTGAATGGAGGACGAACATTTTATTGACAATGCTTTTGATGAATGGTATAGCTGCTCGCAATGTTTCATCCATTGAAAAAGTAACTTTCACTGTGGTGTTGTAGCAAGTGAAAGGCAAATATACGTACCTAAATTGCTTTTGAATGAAAAACTCATTACGGCTCCATGTCACTTTTAGTTCATTACAATCTCAAAAGATAGTGATTATGGAAAGCAGTGTTAGATATACTACATGTTATGGTAGCTTACGTATAACAAGTTGTTTATATCGTGATCTATTCTTTTCTACAAACCATAAAAACCCTTTCTCTAGTTTTCCTCGGCGAGATCGTTACGCGCGATCAGTGTCAATCGACTTTTTCTCCTTTCATTGTGTTTGGGGAAAATAAATGAGAAAAATATGTAATGATGGGGAAAAGAGAATCTATAGGAAAGGCAGCGTGTCGTCATCAACATCATCGCCAGTTGGAGCTTTCTCCTTGAAAAGAAAAAGAAGTAAAAGTTGAGCAAACAAAGTACCAAAAAATGCCACGGATATTTTTTATCTGAAATGTATACACGTTTCTGGGTAGTAATGTAGTGCTAGCAAAAAGGCTAGACAGCGTGACAAGTTACACAACACAGCCAGAAATTTACATGATCAAAGAAGACATAATAATATTAGCATTACGTATTCCAAATCCCATTCAATCTCATTTTATGGATGGTGGCGTGTATGCATAATGCTGTTTTGTGGTTTTTTCCTCTGCTGTGCTGATACCATCTTTCTCTGCCTATCTATAAATCTCATTACTGAAAATGCTTTCCCCTTTTCTATGGACTGTTGATCAGATTTTTCACTAAGGCATTTGTAGATCTTCTAGTCAATCAAACCAAAAGACAGACTCTGTGGTTTTGGCTCTGTTATTATAGCTTTAGTGCCGAGAAAACGCGGTGCAGCGGATCAATGGCCAGTTACGGCATTGTTAAAGTAAAAGTTTGGAACGGATTTAATGAGATGAAAAAACTTGGGTAAATTGGATGGCTCGTTTGAATGGTTAACAGACCTCTGCAATATTTTAGGTAACTATTTTCTAAAGGATTTTATTTCTCTTTTATTTTAGATAAGCTTCTGGACCTTATCAACAGCACAACATACCATGATGCTTCAAATGATTTGACCTATCTTGTCCATCACTAATAACCTCCACTTAACTTAATTACGCCCTAGAAAAAAATCCTCTGTCTTTTAGAAGATCATATCGTTCGTCCTTCATCTTCTGGAGAGCATATCACTCTACTTTTGATCCGTTATAAATGATCCTACTCCATTTCAGTCAGTCCACTCGACAGCCAGTCGGGAATGTGAAGGAGAACTTGAGATGAATCCTCCAAATGAGCCAAACGCCAACATTTAAAGCAAGCTGCCACTCTTCTTCCACTCTTTTGGCTCTTTCCTTCTCACCCAAAGAGAAAAGGATTAGAGTCTCAAGCCTGGAAGGAAGTTTGACGTGTATGCCACTAAGAAAACTTATGCAAAAAGATGAGCATATGTATAAAGGCAAAAGTAGAAGAGAAACGCCAACGGATACTCTTCCACAACTTTGCGGAGAAAGCAAGCAAAGACTAGGACCGGAAAGTCGTTCCAAGCTGCAAATAAAAATATTTCTTATCTTCTGGCAAAAAAACCTTTGCTAGCATACAAGTTGAATATATACCAATAACCGACAAATACTTGAAACCAACCAAGCGGAATGGTAGACCGATAGTGTCAAAGCAGAAGCAAAATGGGCACAGGATATTGCATCAAACACTACTGCTGTTCGCTTTAGAAAAGAGTAGTCCTCGGAGATGCTCAAAGTCTAAATATATCTTCAAACTCTTTACGACTCTCTCCAGAACAGAAATATTTTTGATATTCGACAACGAGCATGAATTGAAGCTGGTGCCGTTGTTGATGATAAGGATGGATGGTGGTGATGATGATAGAGGAGAAAAAGACGGTTCAAGTACCACAAACTCCAGTGCTGCAAAAGGGAAATGCCAGCCAGCCACCCACCATCACACAGCCCAATCCACGGAGAAAAGGAAACAGTAGTGGCATTATGACATGATGATGGCAGGGAACAGAGCTTCAACTTTCTCTACGCCTACTTCTCTAATCACACAAAAAGACTAGTGATCACAACGAGGATCATTATGATGACGATAGTCAATGGACATAAATGCCGCGCGGCTTAAGGTTCCCATTTCTTCAGTATGCCCATCTTCTTGAGTGTGTGTGGGAGAAGAGGCGAGAGCTTCACTACATAGCAAACATTTTCGTTGGATGATGACGGTTATGAAAAGTCTCTTTTTATGCGGGCTAAAAGTTTTTAAAAAATAAAGTATTCAAAATGTCTCTGTTTGCGCTGGTGATGTGTGCATATTTTTGGTCGTCTTTTTTTGTGGTAAAAGTTTTTACTTTTTACAATAAATGTACACATAAAAGATTTACTTTGCCACTCAGTCCTGGAGAAACTTTTTTGGATGGATACTCTAGAGGAGCGTGTTTGCCTTGTAGGAAAAAACATGACACATACAATATTGGCCATAGGCGTTTTTTTGGTTGGTTGATGTTTGTTCGCTCGGATATCTACAATGAAAAGTTTCTCTTGAAAAGCTGCCGGTGGTATGGTGAGCCATCATGTTGATGTTGACGACGACGATGATGATGACAAGGAGGAGAAAAAAGTCTCCGAATATCAAAACGACTCTTGGATGTTGACGCCGCACTGCTATGCTTCTGCAGTCTTCCGTTTTGTTACTGATGATCATCAAAAGGACAAACTGAATAGTACCTTGTTTACCAGACACGTAACCGGATGACATAAATTCAAGCACACTTCAATCTCTTTATCGCTAGGAATAGAAATATAGATATTATAGCTCAGGAAGACTCTATGCGTGTGCAACTTGCAAATTTTAGCCATTTGTCGCGTTTGTATGAATGTGAAAGTGGTGAAAGGTACATGCCTATTTTCTAGGGAGAGAAAAGCTTTTGTTGCTTGCGGTAGACACGTACAATTTTTGGAGGCAGAGGACCTACTTTGCTCCGTCACAATCGAATTTTGATTACATGTTAGTCTTCTATTGCATATTTCTTCTCTTTTTCACCAAAGCTATGATGATAACAATGTTCCAATGTGTGTGCCCACTACTTGATATATTATGCCAAAATTGGACAAAATTAGGAATGTCTACCCTCTTTCCATAATTTGTTCTCCACACATTTACATTTTTGTCACAGAGGGAAAAACTTCTCACATGATGAAAATTGGCTGGTTTGTGTTTGTGCTCACAATTCACAAAGTAGCATTTTGTTTGCAGTTTTGTCTGTGTCTACCTTTTGCTTGCGTAATAATTTTGCAAACACTTTCCAGGGAAAAAGGGGAAAAGCTCGTTTTATGCGATTGCGACAATGAGACGATAGGAAGACCAGTTTCAACTTCAGCTACACATACAATTTCCACCAAAATGCTATTATCCACAATAAAGTGGGAAAACTGTCGCTCCACCGCTTTAGTCTGAGCAGCCTACTCAACCAGTTATACTCAATTGGCGAAAATTTTCCAGAGAGAGGAAGAAAAACGAGAAAAGCAACTTGATTACCCAATATTCCTTTGACAGAAGTGGCTTTCTCTCTAGGAATTGAAGTAGCAGTGCATTTTCTCTCTCTCTCTCTCTCGGCATAATAACACAGATATCCACACACCACCAACTATAAATTGTGTCTCTCAGGTCTTTGTTAAAAGAGCTTCAGAGAGTTTCCCATCCTCAAAAAATATTTTTCCATGAGTTTGGGAAAGTGGCCCAAAAATCGAACAATAACTTGACTCTGTATACACCAAAACCAAGTAGCATAACTCTTTTGATTGGCTCAACAAAGGGTTGACTTCCTGTTATTGTTATTATTATATTTTGTAAAAGGCTCTGTGGTGGTGGAGTTGGATACTGAATTATACCCCATCGCCATTCCCTCTCAACCAACCCAACTGAACACAATAAAACCAAGAGGGAAATTCATCGGGCTTCCTTCTCTTCTTTTCCACTTGGAGTGTGACTGTAGTTGATCTTGTCTGCTGCTGTTACTTTGTTCCTCTTTTTCTCTCCTTTCCGGAGAAAGCACATTGTCTGCACTTTTTCCTTCTCTGTGAAAAAAACTCAACCAACCAGACTTTCTCCTGTAACAAAAGGTTTTGCTTGAGATAAAAACATTCTCTTGTGCTGGTGCAAACTGCATATTATATAGAATCTCAAGTGGTAAAAACTCCTTTCGTCATCGTCACTGATTCTCTCTTTCTCTACTAATATTATTGACGACGAGGAGGAGAAGGATGCGAGGATGATGATGATGACAATCATATGACTGGGGTGCATTTTTTGCTTCTACAAGCATTCCAGATTCCAGTACCATTTTATCCCATTTTTCCAGTAGCACCAGAAGTAACGATAAGTGGAGTTGGAAATGATTGTCGAGGAATGAGATGGCAAAAGTATCTTTTTCTTTTTTCTAATATGCTCATCATAGCCTCCTCCTCCTCCGAAATATCCTTTCTATTCCTTCTTCATAAGCAATATCTCTTTGTTGATATCCATTCTTAGCTATTGTTCTATTACTTTAGTATAACATGTTTAGTTTGGAACTTGCTATAAAACTATACGTTTTCTCCCTCTTCAACCTTTCTCTTTTTCGTTGGCCGTATTACTCCTTTCCCATAAAACTGTCATTTGACGTGCTTTCCTTTTTTCTGTGAAAATTTTGCCATTTTCTGTGATTGTAGTTTAAGGACCTCTGCTTAAGCCTCATTGGTTTTCCAATTCTTTTTTCTACAATTTCCCCGAAAAAGAATAGAGCGTTGTTACCCACTGTAAGGCTCTGATTCATATATACATAATGTGCTGGCACAAATTTCATTCAAGTTTTATAACCCAGAGAAAAAACATTTCAAAAAATTTTTCCATAGATTTCCCTCCTTGTGTGTAGGAACTCACCCAGTGGTGGAAAAGGAGAAAAATCAACAGCAGAGCAAGCAAGACTTGGAGAGACAAGAAGAAAAACCTTTTGTGTGTATATATAATTGGTAGACACAAAAGGGAAAAGCACTCTGGTTAAAAATGAGCTTTAGAGAAGGAACCCACTTGACGGTTTATTGTCAACCTCTAACAAAACATTTGGAAGAAAGAAGGGGGTGTAGTACGACTAGTATTTTACAATGAACAGAGAAAATGGCCAAAAACGAAGCTTTAAGATGGGTTTTCCCACTCAAAGTCAACTTATTTGTTAGATATTTCATTGTGTTTCACGAGCACTGGCTTTCCCAGCTTGTTAACTTGAACTAAATCTTCAGCTCTTTCTTTACTTTTTAGTTTTTGGAGCATCTTCCGGGGAACATGTGTGCAGTCTATTTAATTTTGGCATACTTTTGACTCTTTTCTTCGGAAAAAGTATCATTTTACCATTATGAATCTGAGATTTTTAAGTACGTAACTTGAGCAGAGTTTAAGATCGGGTTTCAATAAAGTCTAAGTATTGAGTAGGAGTGAATGTGAATATATAAATTACTGTCGGAGGAAGTAGGCTAATAAACAATTCTACAGCATGTGTCACAGGGTTCTTATTTTATTTTTTGTTTCTTTCATAGGCTTAATATTCTTTAGAAGCCTTTTTTATTATTGTTTATATACAAATGTTTTTTGTTTGATACGATTTTATGACATTTGGACGAATTTCGGAAGAGAACCTGAAGTTTGTGAAACTGAAAGTGAATGAACATTACACCGAATGGGTTATTTCCTATACTATCGAACTCTCCTTTGAGGATGGGTTTTTGATCCAATGGTATATTCATTTAGTATACTCTGTACTACAAAGATATTTCAAAACGCATTTTCATAATTGTCACGATTTTTGCCGACATAACCAACAGAAATGAAGTACACACGTGTTTATACAAAATTGGATTAACAACAAGGCAAAAACAAACTTTCTTGCTAAAGTTGACGGCTGCTGTGGCTGAAGCAAATTAATGACTCATCTTCATGGCCCACATTACAGGCCCATAAGTACCTGCACCACTTGGCCCATACATTTCACTTAATTAAGTACTCTTGTTCCATGAAAACAAATTAGCTGAACAACATGTCATCATTCAATTATTTTCTCGTCGTGTATAGTAGAGCATCTTGTTTCTCCGTCAAGGTATTTTGCCAGAACTTGATCCGCAATCCAAACGGAACGACAACTGAGAACGCCTTTCGAGACCAAATTTGGCACACAAAAAATGTTCATTGTCCTTGTCCGCGTTCTAGCAGGGTATCTATATATTATCCTCTTGAAACAAGCCCGCATTACATTTTCCACGCTGTAATTGAATTTATTAGTAAAGTATGTCCCCAGAAAATGAAAAACTCCATTTTCCAGTTTAAATAACGTAAAAAAGCACACATATTTTACTTTTTAGCGTATACTTTTCAACAAGAATGTTTTAATAAATGATGTTCCCCATCGGACAAAAGAAATGAGTCTTAAAATGAGACAGGAATTGCTGCAGAGAAACATTATTGAATCATGGCAGCCTGCATTGTCCTCGCGTAGTACACGCGAAGACTACACTACTAATACTTTCCTGTCGTTGTTCCAAAGGGAACACAAGGGAAACAAGCCAACCAGCCATTTTCGCTAATGAAACTTTTACCCGGGGTAAGTTAACCCAGCATCATCATTTTATTATGTCTTTCTTTTCTTTACTCCTCCTGCTTCAACTTTTTTAAATACACAATATTTTAGCAAACTTTTATTAGCCATGCAAAATAATGAAAATAAAGTGTGGGAGGTACATAGTAATATCTTATTTGCGCTCTTTTGCTCCACTAGCTTTAACAAAAGAGCAGCACAGCATAGTATTTTTACTTTGGCTAATGATTCAAAATGTTATACAAAAACTTGCTGCTTTCACTCTGCTTTTCTTACATTTCCATAATATACACGATATGTACATCATCATCACACGGCTTTATTCGTAAATGAAGTAATCCAGTTTTTGCTAGTTAGCCTTTCTTCTTGTTCTTTTGCTCTCAGTTTCACAGCATTTTCCTTCTCCTTTTCTCTCATTCTGCTTTTTCCTGTAGTAGTGGTGTAGTTTTAATACTGTAACTGAGCCAACTTAGCCATTCTTGAGTCACGGGAAGTGAAGTCCTTCATCAAGAACTCCCTCCTTTTCATTTCCTTTTCTTCTTTATCTGCTCGTCTTCTGCGATAATGCACACATACACAAAGTTCTGAATAATACAAAGATATATACATAGTATATTTTGTGTGTCTTGGGTCTTTTTGTGACTGTGCCTTTAGAAATCTACTTGCTTTTCTTAGAGAAACTAACGACACACTACACAATATTCATATCCACTTTCTTCCGTCGCGTTTTCTTTTGATTTCTTTCTCTCAATTTTGCCGTTTCTGCTTGTGTGTGCAATCTGTCCTTAACTCGGAGAAAGTTACACTATATAGCCTAGTGCCATACAAGTTGTCATCAAAAAACGAGCAGAGAAAAATACGGTTTCCTTTTCAACCTTCTTACATTTTAGTAGCTTTCATCCCATGCTACACTAACCACCAGTATACTTCCTTTGTCAGAAAAAAGAAAGGGAGTAAAAGCAGAGAAAATTATAAGGTTAAGGCACACAATGAAGTTGTAAGAATGCCGAGAACACAAAAATACATAGCCCGAAGCTTTCAGAGTGCTCATTCTTATCAATTTGTACGGGTTTGCTTTAGCCCCCACATAATTTTATAGAGTAGCGACATGACATTTACTAGTCATATTGCCCACGTTTTATGTTGGTTAGTGCACCCGCACCTCGCTCAACTCGTTTGACTTTACTTATTAGCTAGTTTTTTGTTCTGTTGAGAAAAACTCCCATTTTTTCTCTGCACATTACTTGATCTCACGCATTTTCAAAGGAAGTTATACAAATTTCATGCTAATCTGCAACGGAGGCTTGTAGATATACGTCTGTTGTATTTATATGATAGGGAAATCCCTTTTTTCAAAGTTTCAAATTTAATCTGTTAAAAGCAGAGGGTAGCAGAGAGCGGTCTAGCAAAACACTTTAGTATTTTGTGCAGATGAGAAAATGGATAAAAATCCCATAATCATCATCATTACCCCTGCGATGTTTTCTCTGTGTTTTTGCCATCTTCCAAGAAATTTCCCTTGCAAATTATTGTATTTTTCCGTCTTGCTTCTTCCCATTAACTCTCACTTCCTTGATTTTCTCCTCCATTAGCAAAAAAAATCTGCTGAAAGTTAAAAGAGCAGAGGGCGTAAGGAAGAAGAAGGAATAAAATGTTGGGAATTTATTTGCGTTAAATCTAGAACTACAAAACAAATGATTTTTTGTTCTCATCTAAAAATAAACTTAAAAAATGGGGAAATCTGAGGAAAACTTGGATTAAAAACATTAGTAGCAACATCAGTCAGGAATATTCACTTATAAAAAGAACCAACAAATAGAAGCGTCTGCTGCTGAGTTTTTGTTTTTACATGTCAAAAGGAAAGGGAATGAGAAAAGCAGCCAGCCCTATAGTTCCCTAAAACTTAATGTAAATTTTAGCCTACAAAGCCTTGTTGTTAGTTTAGCATAGAAAAAATAACAAAAGTAAACCATTTTCTTAACTTTATCCCAACCCAAAGTTTACATATTGGGTTTGGCATGAATTTTATTTCTCTGGCAGAACCGCGTACCGCTGAACCAGTAAAAATGATTACTCTGGCTTTTTGGAAAACTTCTGAGAAAGACAAATCAGAGTTAAAGCGGTCGACCCTTTTCTAACCGCTTTAATCTGCTCCTGTCGACTGTTCCTCATTCAGGTCGCGTTTTCATAAATATAAAGTAGAATTTAAATACGAAAACCGAAATCGGAACAAAGCCATAATAACCAAAAACCGAAAAATGAATCATACTCCCCGGAAGTTTCACAGGAAATCAGCAGCAACCGCAACACACAGTCCTTTTTGTCCCCACTGCTGCTGCTGTTTCTGCAATAAAATGGCAAAAACCATGAAACTAACCAAACGAAAAAAACCACAAAAACCTAACCAACGTATGCACAGCAGCATGGTTCACAAGACGTTTTATTTCTTCATTGGTTTGCCATTTTATTATGCAAACTTTTATTCCATTTTTGTTCGCTGTCAACATCAACCCGTCTTGTTTCATTCATGTTTTCCAAAAAATAAACCTAGCCGTAGGGAACCGACCGACCACCAAAAAAATCAAGTATTTTACATACTGACATGTTTTCCCTCTTATAAACCTTTCCAACAAACTGAAGACATATGCATGTACTAACACGAAAGGGCAAGCCAAAAGTGGATTTAAATAATTCATACACAAACGGATATTAAACTGGCTGTTTGTTGTTGTTAGTTCATGTTAAAAAGACCAATGAACTTGTTTTTATCTTGTTTTTCGCAGTGTATCATATCATTACAATAATGGCATGTTTGCAAGAGTGCTTCTTGACATGCCAGAAAATTTGTACGGACAAGCATGAGCACATGAAAGTAAATGTAGTAGGAACCACCACCCTGTTTAAATAAAAAATGCTGTTGACTTTTTTTCGTGGAAAACTTGACACAAAGTTGAGTACGCCATTAAAAATGGATGGAAACATTGTGCCATGTTTGGAGTAAACACTGCAGTCAAGTACTTCTACACGTATTTTACTAAATACTACTTATTTTTAGCACCACCACGCGCCGCATATACATAAAAGTCTAACTTTCTCCAGATTGTAGAATATGTGTGTACATAATCATGATAATACCCATTATTACACACTCAAAAAATCTCCCAGAGGTATTACCTCCGTTCCTATAACTGTAGAATAGGGAAATTCACACATTTTCACGAGAAAAAGTGCAAAATAACACTCTACTTCTATTACACTGTGTTATACTTTCTTTTTCCAATGCAAACAAGGCTTCTTGAACTTATCCATACATGTATTTGTATACTAGCTGGTGTGCCAAAATCCAGTGAAAACTTATTTCCCTTTCTATCTTTGTGTATTGCCTGTATCCTCCTGATAATTACAGAGTAATGGCAGAATGGCATGAAGAAAATGTTCTTTTCAACCCAATCCTGCTGGTTTTCCTTTTGGTGCTTCCGTCTGCTGCTGCTGCAGTGTCCTCCCTTGTCACCGCACATTGTCGTGTGTAATTTAAAGTTAGTATTTTATAGACTTCCACCCAGAGGAAAATTCTCCTTTGATGATACTACTCCTGCCACATAACAGTTGGATTGTCACTTTGAACTTTTTTTATACAAGTGAACAAAAAATCGTTTTGTGGTAGGCGTAATGACAGAAAAAGGAGAAAGTAAGTCGACTCTGTCGGAAAAGAAAGGTTTGAGCCAAGTCAAAAAAAATTTCAAGGTATTTCCAATGAAAAATTTCCTGTTTTTGTTACAAGAGAAGTGGGAGGATAGGCGAAAGTACTTATTATCTCTGCTGAATTGAGTGACAAGCACATTTCAGAGAAAAGTATCATTATCAACATGCACAAGTTTCATTTAGGATGGGTGTTCATCCTTTCAATGAAAATTATCTTGTAAACAGTAAGCTGAGATGAGGAAGCAATGTAAAATTTGAGAAACCTTTTTCCTCTTCATTCTTACACTCCACTAGAGAAAGTTCACACTTTGGAACGAGTAGGAAGCTAAAGTGAGTAAAAATCTCTAGGGACGCCAGATCGGTCTTTAAAGTTTCACACTTTTGGCTTTGCAGCTGCTTTCTTAAAAAGTATGCTTACTGCTCTTTTTAAAAATAAAACACAGACAAGCTAAGAGAGAATAGGAGCGAAACAGCTTTTACCATTTTTTGGCACATGGTTTTTAGTTATGCCCTTTTGCTCACGGGCATAGTCTTTACCAAGAAAAGGGAAAAGTGAGTGAAAACTTGTCTGACTTTCTCCACTATGTATATATAAACCTTTTCTTTATTCTTTTGTTATTTTTAGCTTCTTGAAAGAAAGAAGAGAAGATAGTGTACAAAAAGTTCATCCAAGGTTAACTCACTCACTAGCTTTCGAGGTGATTGAGTGAAAAAAGCGTGATACGCGCGGGAGGAGATGTTAATAAAATACCTTGTCTTCCATCCGACTATCCTTGTTAGGCATTTTTGTTTATATTCTTAGCCTCTTCCAACAAAACCAAAGACGTGTACTACCTCAACACATTTCTGTGACGTAATAAACACATAATGTAATTTTCTTTTAGAGCGTATACGCTTCAGTGCGTGGGTGGCAGTTTGGTATGCAATAAATTACAAGTTTATAGGTTACACGTAGAGGAATGAGTTATTTCCCTTGAGATAAGACCTGGCAGTCCGATGTCTTTGTTTGTCTGACAGGAACCAAAAATGCAGAGGAGGTTGCTTCAAAAAATAATGTTGGCTGAGCCAAAAAAAAAACAAGCGAGCGATATATTTGTGGCTTTGTGTGTGTCGCCACCATCATCATTATCACCATTTTCTTTTTTATGTCGGTATAAATAAAAATGCAAAATGGAATGTACATGGGAAAATAATGTAGGTAGGATTTTTTTGGTGTGGCTTTCTCCACCAAAAAAATACTCCCTGTGGATAGTTCTATTGCATTATACTAAATCAAGGGAAATCTTGTAAAAGGATATTACAATAGATAGGTACGGCATACTAGTTTGGTTGCAAATAATGGCAGGCCAGACTAGACAAAAAACAGGGAAAACTTGTGGTCTTGAGGGAGTTCAAATAAACGGTACTCTGGTGGCAGTACTACTGGAGTGATGACTCCCTGTTATCCTTTTTGGAGCCTTCAAAAGGAAAGTTTTTCCTTTTGGTATTCATTTTTAAAAGGAAAACTTTTAATGAAATAAATGTATGCATGCATCATTGAGCAGTTTTAAGTGGAAGTTTCAACTAGACAGCGGACTCTCCCTTTTTTGGAATGCGAAATCTTTCGGGAATTTTGCTCAGACAGTAACAATTTATATTTTTTGTGGCTTCTACTTTTACACACAAACGTTTAGACAATAGGTATATAGGTATATATAGGCTATAATATAATGGCACGTCAATACCAGACGAGTTCAGGTTTCTAAAAAACAATTCTGCAAAACTTGAAACTTTGAAATGTTTTTATGCTCGGTATTCATTACAGTAGGGTTTGTGTGCGCCGTATTCACTGTTTTGATTTGAATGTGAGTCAACGCATTCGTAGAATTGTTTTCTATAAACGAAAACGCAGGTTAAGACAAAAACATAAAAAGTGCTGATGTTCACTTCTTATTTTTGAGACTTTTTTTGGAAGTTTTATTATTCTTTGGCATTTTAATAAATTTGTGGAAATAAAACCAAGAACTAAAAGTAGGGAGGGATATAATATTAATATAATATATACAATATATTTAGTTGTTTGCATTGGTTATTTTTCTTATCCCAATTTTTCCGAAGGGGATAACTCAACTTAAAAAGCTTAGTGTTCTATTACATAGAACAAGGTGCATACCTATTCCATTCTTACCACATGAGACAAATGTCGATCTAGAGATAGTCAAACCTGCAGTTTACCGAATGGCTGCTTGGCGTAAATCTACTTAAAGTGGCGTACAAGTACTAAACTGCAATTTACCAGCAGGTAAGGTGAAATGTGGAATGAGCATATGAATTATTGTTAAAATTATTAAAAAATCAGACGAAATCCATAATGATAATGCTATAGTTGTTTTTACATGTTTCTAAGCATGTTAAACACAAACTTTGTGAATCCACAAAAAACAGGCGTGCATCATTATTATTCAAACCCATGGAAGAATAACGATACCAGTTGCTATCCGCGCCGGGGGATGAATAAGCTTCTGACTGAAAACTATTTTATCGAATCGAAAGAATTTTTTTTTCTCGTCATTTTGAATTCTGTGCTCTTCACTTACTTTTGATTCCAAATCAAAGTCAAACAGGTTCAAATAATGTAGAAGACTAAAGTCAGTAAAATAAAAGTTTTATTATAAAACCGCAAAAATATTTTTCTAGTAAAGAGCAAAAAATCTTTTGAGTAAACCTGACAAGCAAAAATGGAAAAAATGTTACTCGCTAAAAAGGGGTTTTCCTTTTCCGTTGGTTTTTTGTCTTACTGAAGACAGAGAGCAATTTTGCCTTTTAGCGAGCAAAAATATCTATAAGCTGCAGAACTAAAAGCATCATATAATGTGTCAGCACAAAACCCATCTAAACTCATGGTCCTCTAAAAGTACGTGATAGGCTTTCAGCAAAAATGTAGCAGTTTTTGTCTTGCAAAGTTATTAATACTTCATCAGGCTAGCAGAACGTTGGGGCAGGATTTTTGGCGTCAATGGTCTCCTGCTTATCCTGACCTCTTTTTATCCTACGTTTCATCTTCATCATCGGTACAACAGCGGAGAACTGGAGTACCTTAATAAACCACAAAATGATTACTTACCCGTTTTGTTGTTGTTGTTGTAAACCAACTTCCAAGATCCAACCTCCATTTTAAGCTCTTTTCAAAAAGATAATGTATTTTGCACAATACTCCCATCTTACCGTTGCTGGTTCTGTCTCTCGGGCTTATAATAATGATAGCTTATTTATGTGGGAAGTGGGATGAGTTAGACATCATATTTTTGTAAAACTTCTGTCATACATTTGCAGCAAGCAGCAGCATCTTGTTTTCATCTCTTTTTTGTTCCTCGTATATTTTTTAGTGCCACAGGCTCCATGAAACGGAGAAAGAAATGGAATCATCGATAGAAAAGTGAAGTTACTACCTTACTTACTTCTCTTTCTGGTTTTCCACCGTTTTCCCTTACTTTTGTTTGTTCTTTGGGAAGATAAAAAACTGTTTTTATTTTCCGAAAGTAAAGTTTATACTGAAGCTTTACGCGTTTCTTGTTCCGGCAAACACAACAGGAATCAGAAAAGCTTATTTACTCTTTTTTCACGTAACCGGTAAAAGTGCGGAATAGTACAAGTGAAAGCGTGTTTTGCTCACGTTTTATTTCTCCACAGCGAGTAAATATATAAACTGAGATTCGATTGTTGAGCATATAAATAAAATGGATACTTACAAAAAGAACAGAGAGTGGGGGTGTGTTTATGCTGTATGTACTTTGGGCGCATTTTTGCAATCTCATTTTTTACTTTTGCTACTTTCCAACTTTTACGATAGCAGAGAATACCTACCTACATCATTTTCCCCATAACTTTACCTTGTAAAGTTCAATGCAATTTTGTTTTATGTGAAGTATTAGCATATATAGCCAATATAAATGATGGGGGCTGGAAAGAAGAAACCAAAAAATGGTGAATTCTGAACCAAATTTAAAAAAAGAAAGTAATTTGACTTTCACTACCTCTCCGTTTTTTACAACCGCATTTTGCTGTCCTATTTGCCCACAAAACACATGCAAAGAGTGCATCAATTTTGGCGCTCAAGGAGAAACTAAAAAAGATATAACGTGTAGGCATAATAAAAAACAAGACGATTATCAAGTTTTATGTGCGTTGAATGCACCTACCAACTCTCTCACAACATTATTTCCATTTCTATTCAATCCATTTACCACACCGTGCATTTTGTTATTGTCTAGCTGTTTTTTGATAATATATCAATTCCGCATGAGAGGTAGAATGGGATGTGCTACAGAAAAAAGGCCGAAGACTATATATTGGTCCGTGGATGAAAAATGACCATTGCCAAACCACTAAGAGCAAAATTTCCTTACGTTGTCCTAATGGATTTGGCAAGACATTCCACTTTTTTCTTCGTCTATGCCTTAGTTCACATGTTCAACTCTTCTTCCTCTTCTTGTCTTGGTATTTTTTTCTTGTGGTTTTGTGTTTGGAATGAAAGCGAAAGTAGAAAGTGATATGTATGTGCGCGGTAATGATGGTTTGTAAGTACGGATAAAAATATTATACTGTGCATATATATTTTTTGCAACATACACCTTGTATTTCTTGTACTTGGGAATGGAAGTCTAAATTCATTTATCAGAGACGTCTTTAATTGCTACTTTAGAAAGAAATGAGAATTTGTCGGTCTGAATTTTTATTTTAAAAATAAGTAATCAGAGACCAAGAAGAAGTATAATATAATTAAAATGTGAACCTTTGCAGAATATAACGCCGTTTTATTGACAAATCTACAAAGTCAGCATTTAATTACTCTTAGATCCCGGTAAGTTGGGAGATATGGTATTAACATGGTAAACTACTCAATCAGGATACTAATCTTGCATTTTATCTTTCACTGCGACTAAGCCACAATGAACTGATGCACTTCTGTGCCAATAAGTTTCAATATTTATTAAGTATCCCTAAAGATACTTGATAATATTGTGTTCCGGCCGAACGGCCGTATGCATTTTACTCCGCAAAGGCCGCACCGATTACAACCAAACTTGGTATACATATACCACAGCACCGCGGGCACCACCCTATTGAATTTCAGGTCAATAAGTCGACCCTAGGTCAGAGGTCACAGCAATTTCGAATTTTTTATATAGGGACCCATAGCATGCGACACATGATTTTAGGTCAGTTTTTAACCAGCATTACAGATATACAAATAGTTTGTTACAACACGTGCTCTAAGGTCCTGATTCAGGGCCTCAACTGCCAGAAACCGCAGTTTTACAGCGTACATGCTGTACGATACATAATTTTAGGTCAGTTTTTTTACCCAGATTACAATTTTACAGTCGGTTTGTAAAAATTTGTGCTTTAAAGTCCTGATTATGTCTTTTTAAGGGATACTTAACTCTGCTTTTTAAAGTTTATTAGATAATAACTCACAACCCCCCGGTTTGTGTTTTATATTTTGATACAATACATCTTTGC
>CM056170.1:19184857-19259961 GCA_029691765.1 Entomobrya proxima | reverse complement strand
TAAGTTCACTAGGTATAATGATCGTATTCAGTATTCATCAATGGACTGAATGCAAAAGAAAGCCACTAAAGAACCTACACGCTATAAGTTTTTGTGATAAAATTGAAATGTTATGTCTTTCAAGCCAGCACATATCTCAATCCTAAAAAGTGAACAACTTTCATCTTTAGAGAACAAGCACCAAAACACATTTGATTTCACATTGAGAACTGAGTACGTCAGTAAATGTTGCAAAATGTATTATAAACCATTACTACTGTCAATGTCAAAGCTTAAGAATCCATCGTTGTATATTCATGAATTAATCTACATGCTTTATACCGGTTTACTTTAGAAGGTCAACAAATCATTGCTACTGTTTCGCTTCTTTATTGGCAGTTGCCGCACTGTGTAATTAATGAAATGCGTTGTAAGGAAGCTTAGTATTTTGCTAGATTTACGATGTACGATTAACCAAGTAAATTCCCTTTTTACAACAACTATGCATGAAAGCTTTTGGTTTGTGAAAATGTGTGAATAGGTATACATACAACATAATATCGGTATTTAGTATCAAAGTGAAGTAGCAGTAATATGAACTAGATTACGGTTCATTTATACATGAAAATGTAAAGGTCCTTTTTTCTATCGCTGCTGCTGCGCTAGTATTAAAACTCAAGGTCGGGTGTCGCGTTTCATAATGTCGATGCTTACATGACCCAGACACATAAAAGTGTAACATAATAGAAGCTTATGGCAAGTCGTTTGCCAATACTTTTGGAAGTTTCACAGCTTTTGCATGACATTTTTATCGAGTCCCATAGCGTGCCAACATGCTGACTGTATAATATCGCCAAGTGCTAAAAATTTGCAAGTGATTTCCTGGTTCTTAAAAACACTCAATTGGTAAGACTGGTGCACAGTAGCACTAGAAAAGTCACAACGGTCGCTTGCAATCAAAGTGACAAAGAAAAAGAAAATTGTACATTGTGCATGATCCACTGCACTAATGTGTACGTTGTAAGCAGGTTAATTTTCTTGGAAAAGTAAAATAATTTTTTAGCTTAAAATCCTTAAGTGAATGCACTTAAAACTTAAAGTAGAGTCAGCTATTTCTAGGAAAATCTGCTTAGTGTAATTTTCAAATAAAAGTTCTTCTGAGAAAAATATTGCATTAAATTAAAAGCTTTAACACGATTATTCTAGTGAATAAAATTTAGTTTCAATCCTTACATACGTACGGAATACTTTGCACCAAAATGTTTAAAGTTCAAACAAGTCATTTATTTATTTACGATTTCATATTCTTCTAGTTCCCGGTGTGCAGTAGCTTTACTGTATATAACTTCCCAAGAAATAAGGAAGCTAGGTCAATGAGAGAGTGGCTAAATAAACTAAGCCACATTTAAGTTGACAATGGCTCAGGATGCTAATATATCGTGCTTCTGCGCCAGGTAAGATAACAAAGCAGTATGAGTATATTTAAATTCTTAATAGATATAATGTTACTATGATGTTTGTCATTTGTCATTTGGAAAGTTGAGACTAGTTAAAGATATAAAGATATTGAATATATTTTAAAAGCAAAAATCAATCATAAAAATGTCATGAACAATATAAATCCTTAAAACCAAACTTAAATCCTCAACCTACAGAAGCTGCCACCAGAGCATCGTCATACCAAGCATGAACAAAGGCGATACCGAAAAGGCAGCGTTAGCACTAGAACAAGAATACATGCAGAATGGTTCATCATTCCAAGTGATTCCAGCACTACTGGAGTCATACATGAACTTGGCTTCTGCAACCGAAAAAGCAAGAAGCCAACTTGCTCAAGATGAAACGTGGAAAGCTTCTTTGTCCTCCGACTCATCATCACCAGTGGTGGTAGAGGATGGTCTGCTGGAGAAAGTTTCTATCGTTAAGTGCACTTCTTGCGACAAATGTAAACTTAATTACCGTAATTAAAACTAATCTCTTGCTGCTAGTAGTATTATTTTGCACTAGGTCTTAAGTACTCTAGCTCTCACTACATTCAACATTTGCTTTTTAGCAATTCACTTTCAGTTCAGAAAAGAATACTTATGCATGTTCTCAAAGAATACTT
Source organism: Entomobrya proxima (assembly GCA_029691765.1). NCBI lineage: Eukaryota > Metazoa > Arthropoda > Collembola > Entomobryomorpha > Entomobryidae > Entomobrya > Entomobrya proxima. Next base: position 19,257,875 of record CM056170.1, on the reverse strand, counting down.
TATGCTATTTGTTTGTTGTAAACGTGCTGAAGAGCTTGTATGAAAAGTTGGCAATTAAGATTTTCGTTAAATTAGGAGGAGAAACTTAAGTGCGAAATGCGAAATATGAGTGCTCATCCTAAACACTTTAAAGAAATACTTGTGCATGAATTGAATGGCTCTGTTCTCCACTTTCACTTTTGAATTCACTTAATGAATGAATATTTAAGAAAACAAATAAGAAATTATTATGTAATATTTTTTATAAAAAAGACAATTACAGAAGAAAAATATTTTAGCATTCCTGCTTTTTACTAAAGTTCATGAAAATGCGTACCAAATTAGTACTACTAATTAGCTTTTATTGTTCTGATTGCCTATTTATGGTAATTTTTCTTTTAATTACACTTTTTTTTTTCTTTTTCATGTTTCTGTGATCTTTTAGCCGTGGCCTTGCTGATTTCCGGAAACTTTCATAGCTTACATTATCTTTTAAAGGATGAAACAAAAGCGGATGGATGGGCAAAGGTAATCCATTCATTCATGGCTTTTACCTTGCATTGGCATGCGACATTATCCTGAAGAAAGTTTAAGCTGAAGTATTTCTTTTATAGGTGGAAAGTGAGCGGGATCAGCTTGTGCTATTCATTCTGAATCAGATTATTTATCGCGAATATGAAGTACCTGATGAAGATGAGCTTCAAGTGGAATATGCCTTACCAGACAAATCTGATTTTACGAAAATTCTGTGGAACAATGGAGTTTCAGTGGGATTTTATAGTGTGAAACCTAAAGGTACTAGTAGACTATTAGTAGTTGTATCGAACACTAAACAAACATCAACCCGACCCAAAGTTTTGCCACATCTTTAGTGGACATAATACTCGTGACGGTGATTATGAAACAAAATGTCGCTATCCTTCACCAAATTGAAAGAACTAACGAATAATTTTCGGTCAAGATAAATAACATATTTATCACTTTATTAGGATCATTGAATCAGGAATCAATGGACTGGTACCGAATGACAGTTTTGGATACGATTTTTATTAGAAGCTCCGAACGTAGAAAGGGTTACGCTTTAAATGCAATCAAGGACATTCTCAAGGAGTTTCCTGATCAAAATATAGGATTTAGTACACCCATTTCACTACCAATGATTCGAGGTAAGGGATTTTTTCATTTAAAAGAGAGAACAATTCTTTATTTTACAGATAGTTAACACGACATGCGAATATCATCATAGTTAATATTTTACAGGTATTGATTGAATAAATTAATATTTGTGTTCTTGTTGTAGTTTTGAAGAAGCATCTCCAGTTGCATCCTGAGGACAGGATGAAACTTTGGGAGATTGACGGATGTGGGCTAGAAGGCAACTGTCAAATTCTGTGGTATCTCTTCAAAAGAAGATGACCCTTACTTTTGCTACTTTCCAAAATATCTTTGAGTACTTTAGATATCCTTGGATTCTGTCTTTGGAGCTGTGTCTTCTGGAAGTTTTTCGTAAGTTTCCTTGTTGGCAGCAGGCTGCAAAAAATACCAATGTATGCAATATTTTACCTTGTATTTTTTCATGCATTGATAATCGAGATATGCTATTAAAAAGACAAAACGTACCTCACTGTTTGTTGTATCAGTACTTTCATCAGTAGCTAGCTTTTGATTATTGTCTGAAGTCGTTTGAGCCATGACACTACCGTTCAAGTTGCCGTTCCCTACATCCAAATCCCCCAATAAATCTACACTATCTCCTCCTCCAACAACGGCGGAATTGGTGACTGGATTATTTTCCTTGCTATCTACTGATTCATTCTTTGATTGTGTGTGGTTAGCATTAGCACCAGCGTTTTCAGCGGACTTTTTCTTATCATCTTCGGTTTCACTTTGTGATTCTGACCCTGATTGAGAGTTTTCATCAGAAGTTACTTCATCTGATTCAGAGTTTGAGGCAGGCTCCTTGCGATTATAGCGCACTACTTTTCTGACTTTCTTTTTCGCTGCGTCGTCAGTCACCCCATTGCTTGTGGAATTTGCAACGGGCTTTTTCTTCTTTGACGCCTTGTCATTTTCTTCTTCTGATGATTCAGATCCAGACTCTTCACTGCCAGATTCACTTTCTTCCGAGTCTGATTCCGAATCTTCTGTTCCACTGCTGTCACTTCCGCTGCCACTTTCTGACCCACTGCCAGATTCAGATCCTGAACCAGATTTTTCGGATTCTTCGCTTTCCGAATAAAATGAACGATCCTTCTTTTTCTTCTTCTTGGTAATCAACTCTGCACCCAAGTCAAAGTTTAGAGTTTCCACCGGAGTGCTTGATGGTGGAGGCTCCACAACACGTACAGAAGGATCTGGGGCTTCAGTAGGATAGTCGGGAAGATCTTGATAACCAGCAGCTCTTGTATTCAAGAAGTGAGACATGGATCCCAATTGGAAATGGTCGCGATCTGAAATGGCATAAATATTTCAACATTACATCTATCATTTCGATTACCTGCTCATGTTGCATCATAACTTTAGCTAGAATACCTCGATATTTGGATTGTAGTACAGGTGCAGGTTTGGATGACAGTAAAATCTTCTTGGCATACTTTGTCAGTTTGGAATCTGCCTTTTCCGGGAACAAAAGATGACGAATAAATCTTGCCCTATCTCGAATGTCATAACTTTGATCGTATCGTGCCAAATTCAAGACATATTGACAAAGCAAAGTAGTTTGTTTGGGATTTGTTATGTGAAGTTTAGCAGCAAGGTTGATAATCTGCAACTTTACCGTGTCATCCTATAACAAATTCATCATAACAATTTTACCACAATGCTCAAGGGATACAACCTTCAAATCTATTATATTATGGCAACTGAGTATGAACTTACTTCGTCAGGAAATGTTTTTGCCATCTTTCGCAAAACATCAGGAGGTAAATGTGGAAGTCTTTCGCAATGTTCGCCAAGTAGCCACAAAATGGAAGCTCGAGCTGCAGGCACAGAAACACGATCAACCATTTTGGCCAACTGTGTAATAACTGGTTTGGTTCCACTCTTCTGGCTTTGCAAAAGGGTTTTTGCAACAACAACAGCTCCACCAACAACCGCAGCTATAAGACAAAAAAATTAAAATACGCCAACCAATTATACGCATTCAACTATGTAATTTAAATAAATTAACTCACGGTCTCGATGTGAAAGCAAAGATACAAGTCCATTTAGACAAGTTTCCGCAACTTGTTTGATATTGGAAGCACATCTGCCAATAGCCTGAATGGAAGCCGCTACAAATTCCTTGTCATGGCTGGAAATGTAGGTTTGAAATTCTCGAAGAATAGGAGGAATGTTGGTTTCATTTGCAATATTTGTTAATATCTCCAGTTTCAAAAGTTTAATCTGCGTTGGGTCACTGCTCCTCACGTAGAAACTTTTCAAGTAAGGTTCAAAGAGCGTCTAGATTTTAAATAGAAAAAATAGTACACAAGATGTAAATAACTTGCATGAAGAGTTGCACCCTTGTAAAAAGTCAAAACCACATTGAATGAAAGCAACAATATAAAAATTGAATTACAATATTCTGCAAAGCGAATCCCCCCCGACATCGATAAGCATATAATTTGAAGAACACCCAGGATGAAAAAACGTTCCAAATGCATGAAGCCGCAACGATGGCATTCGAAAGCGAGAAGAGAGTAAACATGAAAAGTGGCGGAAAGGGATAAAATGGAACATTAAAAATATTTATGTAACCAACAACCTAAAAAAGGTAACGGTTAAACGAATGGTTTTTGAAGGGACTAAAGCTACCAGCTACATATTAAAATGTTACTGTTTATATAACTATGTACATATAACATAATATACAAATGTTATACAATTATACAATGTTATTAACCCGTAAATTATTTGTAAAATTGGAACAATTTGTAAAAAGCTTAACAAGAACCCCATTACCCACCAATGACATAAAATTGTAACGAGCCTCAAACTTAATTTATCCACATAAAAAGCGACGAAAGCTTCAAATAATCACGAAACGTACCTTTCTCTCTGTGGACATTGCAGCAATGCATGTTAAGACAACTGCCTGAACCTCCGAATGGGAACGAAGTAGCCTTATGAGAGCCTTGACCACGACAGGAACTTCCGAACGCGGGGCACAATGATAATATAATTGAGCAACTGCCATTACAACCTAAGAGTAAGAACAGTAATGGTTTTAATTTAGGAATCTTCTTGTTTTAGTTTAAAATATCGTTAAACTATGCACTTCTAGTACGTACAGCTGCATTTCTGCTTTGAAGCAAAGGTTTTGCATTCTTAAGGAGCAGTCTATGATCATGATCCATGGCTGCTTTGGGTTCTGGCTTTGGTTTTTTCTTTTCGTTATCACTGTCGTCAGAATTTTCATCTTCCTCGTCATCATAAAACGGCCGTTCTTCTCCGTCAATTGTCAAGTCCTTCGAACGAAAATGCAAATAGTTTATTGAATGCAGTTTGCGTATAATAGTGTCATTTCTTTCAATGCAAATGCACATTTTAATTACCCCAATATTTGGATCCACAAATTGTGTTCTAGCATATCGAGTTAGCATGTTTATGATCACAACTTGTCCCCACTCATCAACATCCATCAATAGAGCACACATTTTTCTATAGTTCTTGTGGATTAGATCGATTCTTTCCGGACAAACCTATAAAGCATTCAAAGTACATTTTTTGCACAAAAATTATAATTTTTCAACTCTCCATTTCAATATTTTAAACAAACATCATACCTCCTCAAAGGCCATCACGGCTGATCCAACAACTAGTGTAGTTCTATCTGATAAAAGCTTATCCAAGACCGTTACAAGTTCTTCCTTTTGCTCTGGATCCAAACTTTACAATGCAAAATACAAATTATAAAGTTGTTGTTTACAAAAAAGCTTCTACCGGGGATATTTCATAAAGTTCATACCTGTATAGCTTAGGAATAGCATGGGCAGCCGTTTTCCGAACGTATGGACTCATATCAGCGGAAGAATCTCGAATAGCAAGCATCACAATTGGAGCTATCATTGGTACCCGGATGCTGGACATTACCCTCAAAGCACTTGCTCGAATTAATTGGTTAGGATCCTAGAATCAAGAAAACAAGTGGGGATTAGTTTTCGGCTGAAGTAGCAAAGGAATTCCATTACATTTTAAAACCATTATATTCAATAGTGATAGTACTATTGATATTGGTTGACAGTAGTACCTTCAAAGCCCTCTGAAAAGTCGAAATGGATAGCAATGCCAAATCCTGTTGTTCCTCGGCATACCTAACCAAGTACACGTACACAAGTTTCTTGACTTCCACGTTTTTGGAAACCACATTTTTGACAACGGCAGGAAAAAGTTCTGAGGCATCCCGTCCTTTAGCCACCATCTACAAAATATCATAATTCATTATACTTGCAAAATTTCAATTAGTTTCCAAAAATAATATGAAATTCTAGACAATGTGTTTACCCCGATGATCCTTTTCATAGCCTCCAGCTTCATGTTATCCCTATTACTATCCAGCATCTGCTTGAGGTCATCGTGCCTAACATCAAACATATTTAAATTATACATATCTGGCGTTATAAACTCCTCCGGGTACGGGTATAACGGGACATCGTTCGGGTCTGCCACAATTAGCTCGTCAGTTTCAAGAACTTTATACATTTTTTCTGAATAAATACAGTTTTTGCTACGCCTGACTACAACTCCTTCAAAAAAGTCGGAAACTGTCGACTTTTGGGGCAACTGGAAACTACTACTTGTACTACTGCCTAAAACGCTAAACACATTTACCATACTGACGGTATTGGGGATTGTGAAATTGAAGTACTCACAGATATCAAAACTAGATCTGATTCTACAAATCCATTTTTCAGCACAGTACATTGAATTGACACAGACGTGCTAACAGACTAAGGATCATTATTATTCAAGAAAGGCATGTGTTATCTTATCTGATAATCCTTTAAGAGGATAAACAAAAGCTGGTTCCTTACGCATTTTTATCTATAAGCAAACCGTACTTCTATGACTCATTTACTAAGACAGGAGTTCACTGAAGATGAAGATATGTTCAAAGCACTCTTTCTTTTCAAAACACTTGATCATAAAACCCCAATGATTAATACTTGCAGAATTCTACTGAATGGAAATATCTGTCCTATCGAATGAGTACATCTATCCTATTTAAATAGCAGTTGATAAACTCATTTATAATTGTGATATAAAGTTAAATACCTCTTATAATCCGAGCTGAAGAACGAGCCTGCAGCCGCATCCCCAGAATAATCCAAGCCATCATTAATCGACCTTTCCATCGCCAACGGGGATCTGTTCTCCTGCTTCTGCATAATCATGCAGTTCCAAAACACGCCAAGTTTAGTCAACTAAACTCCTTTATCAAAAATGGAACAGTTAGATTAATATTCGCCATGCAGTTAGTCATGCTATTATAATCCATCATTCACAAATCATAATCATTAATCATTTAAACACTAACTACAAACTTGTTAGTAGTATTAAAAGTATCAGTTTTTCCTACGATTTCCGCTTACCTGTCAAACAAAATTCATTTAAATGCACTTTCAGAACGCTTTTAAAAACGCTCCTGCATCCATCCACCTTCTCCGCAACCCCGTCACAAACCCAAAACACTTTCCCCAGCTTCCCAACCCCCAAAACCACGTCGGAGGAGATTTAACCGTTAATTAAGAACTTTAAGATAAACTTTTAGGTTATCTTCACCTTCTAGCCCCGCCCGATAAGCTTGTAGCTTATCAAAAATCACCAAACTTCCATCTGACACCTGAGTGTTTACTCCACCCACCTGTTTTCTCTTTAGAAACCAGTTTTGCCCCAGCTGCCAGATGATGATGTGGACTATCATTTGTGGATTGGGGTCCTGTCAAGCACCTTCAAGTCGTCTCAGAGCGCCCCAAGTCAGCAGCTGTCAAAAAACTGAGCTCTTTGCATGCTCGTTTGAAAGTGACTCGCTTTGCTCTATGCCGCAGCTCACATGCCTGAGCTGCAAAAGCGCTGGTGTTTTGAGTGTGGCCGTGCGGCGTGTGAAGCTCCACACAAGACATTGTAAAGCCATAAGAGCTAGAGTCCTTTTCGGAGTGGGAGCTCGCATTGCTCGTTTTGACAACAACTGCAGCAGCCAACTGACTGGAAACGGTTAATTTAATTTGTAACTGCAAGGATGAAGGTGAGTTAATTAACTGGCTTGATTTACTGTTGAATTTGCAGTGTTTTTTAATAGTGCGGGGTGTTAAGCAGGTTAAAAATGGGGTGAATTTTGGGTGGAGGGTGCAGGATGGGGTCAGCGTTTAAAATTGGTCATTGGGATAACTTTAGTTAACCGGACAGCAGGGTGACGGGATTACTGTTAAAATGTAGATTTTTGGGACGTTTTCAGTTTTTAAATTGATTAGTTTAAATATTTATAGCCAGACACTAGTGCCATAAGTGGGTTGACAGTGTTTAGAGGGTGGGGGAAATCGGGGAATTAAGTGTGTTTGGTGGAGTAGCTAATTTTTTAACTGGTTTAAAGTAGTTTTGGTTGTGATTTTAATTTTGAATTGTTCTTTTTTGTGCTTTTTGTAGATCAACGTCGCGTTTCCCTCTACGGGAGCGCAAAAGCTCTTCGAGATCCTCGATGAGCACAAGGTTCGTATTTTCTACGAGAAGCGGATGGGCGCTGAGGTGGAGGTTGACTCCTTGGGAGATGAATGGAAGGGCTACGTTCTTCGCATCACTGGTGGAAATGACAAGCAGGGTTTCCCCATGAAGCAGGGCGTCCTCACCAACGGTAAGAAAGAATGCCTGAAATTATTGTTAAACTGAAAATTATACAATTTAGCTGTTAGTTTTATTCTTTAAATTATCCTTATCATGATAACCACAGTCCCAGCTCCGAATACGAAAATGTATGCGTAGTTCGGCGTTTTTGACTGTAAAATTAAAATAAGTGCTCCTGCTATACCGGTTGTTGTATTATTGCGTAGACAATCGGCACGTGTGTGTACTGACATTTTCATAGGAAATCAACTAAGTTTTCAAGTAGTTTTATCACAAGATTGTCTAATTGTTGGTGTATTTAACTTGTAGGTCGAGTCCGTCTTCTTCTTTCCAAGGGTCACAGCTGTTACAGACCCCGTCGTACTGGTGAAAGGAAGCGCAAGTCTGTCCGAGGATGCATCGTCGATGCCAACTTGAGCGTTCTTGCCTTGACTGTGGTTAAGAAGGGAGAGAATGTAAGTTTTACTAAATATTCAAATGTCAAGTTCTGTAATTTTAATGATGACAAATTCAGTCCTGCTACTGAGTCATTTGATGATACCCAATTACCATCCAAACCTTTCTGATTTTCTTTCAAATCAATAAGAAAACCATCTTCTCTTTGAGCATCATAATAATCAGGTTTTAATTGTCTTTTTTAGGAAATTCCGGGACTCACGGACGTCCAGATTCCTCGTCGGTTGGGTCCAAAGAGGGCATCCAAGATCAGGAAGTTGTTCAATCTTTCTAAGGAGGATGATGTTAGGACGTACGTTATCAAGCGTCCTCTCCCTCAAAAGGAAGGAAAGAAGCAAAGGTTCAAGGCCCCTAAGATTCAGCGTCTTATTACTCCAGTTATGTTGCAGGTAAGATGTCAACTAAATCATGCGTTTTACTCTCTTGTAATCACCACAACCAGGCAGCTGACTTCATAACGATTGATATATCAGTGTTCAATTGGTGTGGTAAAGTAAAGTTTGCCGATTGATTTGAGCTCCGTTTGTAGTAGCATCAAAGGTAGCTCAGTGTACCGGTGATACATCTATTAAATGCCAAATGGCATCTAAAAATACTTTATGCAGGCAAAGTTAAGTCTAACCGATTCTTAATTGTTTGTTCGTTACAGCGTAAGAGACATCGGATTGCCCTTAAGCGCCGTCGTGCTGAGAAGAGGAAACATGAAGCCGCCGAGTACGCTAAATTGCTGGCTCAGCGACAAAAGGAAGCTAAGGAACAGAGAGAAAGTTTGCGTCGTAAGCGCTCCGCTTCTCTTAGAGAGTCGAAATCTTCTGTTTCGAGTAAATAAGATGTTTGTATTTTGAAAATAAAATGTACGGAGTTGCCATCAGCTCTAAATAAATGTGAACCTATTCCTTTCAAGATTTTATACCATAATTGTTTTCAAGCGTTTCAACTACATACCATGCATAATGCAAAGCCAAACGTATACACTGTAGATTAATCATGCACTTACTAGGAATCATATAATGAAAGCAAACACGGTACATTAGCTGTTATAAGAATTTTTATTTCCGCATTAATTTAGCATTGTATTCTGACGTTAATCCATTTTTGTCATTTGGAAAGTATCGAATTGTGGTTTCAGTTAGTTGAAGTCCTATCCGTTATCCGCTGTTAGTAAAGAAGGAGTAGTTAGCATACTGGTTTGGGCTTGGGTTTTGGCTTTGGTTTAGGCTTAGGAGCACAAGAATCGGCCGGCTTTGGCTTGGGTTTTGGCTTGGGCTTGGGTTTAGGCTTAGACTTTGGAGCACACGAATCCGACTTTGGCTTGGAGGGTTTAGGCTTCGGCTTTGGCTTGGAAGCAGGTTTAGCCTTCTTCGGGGCGGAACCTCCCTAAAGATGAGAAAGCAATTAAGCAATGCGGTTACTGCAAATACTGCTAAAAATAACGAGCATTTTCGAAGCTGGAGTTAGTTATCAGTTACCTTTGGTGGACAAACGCATTTTGAACTTGAAGACCTTTTCTTTGGCTTTGGTGCCGACTTTGGCTTGGATGCGGGCTTCTTACAACCGTCCTTTGACTTTGTCTTTTTCGGTTTCTTTTCTTTCTTGGGCTTCTTGGGAGGACACTCGTCCTCTGGGGCTCCACAGTCAGGCTTTAGTGTGCGCTTGAGACTACGGGATACTCGTGTTTTCGAATTTTTTGCCATTTCGCAAATACCACAGCACAAATCCTACAATTCAAGTATGGATTACGTAGATTTTCCGTTGAACTGAATTTCTCGACCGTTGCTTCTTCAAGATTTCAACTTCACGGTGAAGTCTTCACCTACTCACCTGCTTTACCGTTTTCTGTTGTCATTTCATTTACACCTTTTGACCATGAAAAAGCATTCATTTTTGCAATTCAGCGAACATTGTTCAGACTCCCTGGAAACCTCACAATTTTCATCGTTGTTGTCCCCGTGGCATACTACATTGGGGCAACGAGGGACTATAGGCATACCCCGATAGTTGGTCATAGTAAGCAACTATTGATAAGCAATCATTTATTAGGTAAACTACATTAATGGAAGAGAAGATCATTAAACGCTTTATTTGTTCATATCTCTTTGTTCAATACACAATTAGAGAGACTTGTAGTAATTCGTGATTGATTACTATTACAGCTCAAACAGCAACAACAACAGGGACAGAGCTTCATTAATTCATGTAATATTTCCACAAAAGCAATTAGATATTTTGCTAATGATTGAACAGTGTATTTTAGATTATCATTTAAATTCGCTTTATTTGCCGTTTTTACTTTGTTATCGTACTTCTTTTTATGCATCTTACATACATACATACGTATCTATTTTCTACACTATCGCTATCAGCTTAATATAATCAATCCTAATATAATTATTTTACAACACAGATAAGTTAAATAGCTTCATTTGAAAACTAAACATGTCACAGTAAACTTTGCCTCTTCTAACAATTATTATAACGATAAGGATTACAATTACGCTGACTATCTAACTAGATCGCCAACAATACCTAAACTTCTAGAGTTTTCATGCATACCATTTTATCATTATACAACTTGCATAATTTCCAGACAAAACTGCACCTTTGTCAAATAAACGCATCTCTTTGACCTCTCACCTACTTTCTCGAGATAAGCTATTGTGCTGGTTCACCCTTTTTTATGTAGTGTAGTATTTTTAAAGTCAGTCAGTTCGATTGGATTTGATTGAAAGTGGAACAACATTTAATGATAAATACATAATATACATAGTAGTAATTAGCGTGAAACATGTTTTTGGTTATGCATAGTTTTAACATTAAAGTTATTTTACAACATTCAGTCAAGAACCATTGTTTAAGTTTTTTAGAATAATAATATAAATGAGAAGTATGTAGTGTATAGATTTTTTATGTGTAGTTCACATAATTAATATATAATAACAGTACATTATAATAATTGGTTTTAGATTGAATTGCAGTTTTAAACGCATCAAACATAAGAAATAACAAATTATATAATAATTAGTATATTTTATAGATCGAGAGTGTCAAAAAGTAAGTTAAAGCGACGCAAGGACGACAGTGTGTTTGGTTGGGTGCTTTAAAAAGTTAATACCGCACGTTGCCATTTCCTCCACTAGCCGAACGACTTATCTGCTGGCGAAAGGCTTCACTGGCCAGACCTGCGGCGGCTCCTTGGGCATGCTCGTTTCTCATTACTCCAGTAGTGAACTCCTGCTGGGCTTTGGCGAAACTGGCTCCACTGCTTCGGTAGATTCGGTGTATCTGCAGATTATGAAAATGGAAATTAAAAACAATGTTGAATAGTTTTGGAGAAACATGAATCCTTTGAACTTGAGCAATTACCCTGACTAGCATGATCACATCTAAGAGTGCACCAACTGCAAATCCTATTCCAACAATCAGAACTACAATGCCCACGAAGATGTGCGCTGCACCTCCTGTATTGATGATCTTGATTCCATCAATGATGCCGCTATAATTTACACAATAAATTGAAGTCATTTTAATTACTGCTAGCTTTGTAGCAATACCTAGTTTTTATAATATTGTCAAGAAGTGAATTCTCACCATGCCCCATTCATCGTTAAGCAGAAAAGTACACTGAAAATGATCTGAATGAAGAAGCAGAGGAAAAACACCATGAAGTTGAAAGAACTGTCGCTCCTGAAATAAGTCAAATAAAAAAAGGTTCATTAGTTTACAGCCAAAATCAAGGATGATTTTCGACCAGTAGTACAACGACTTACTTGAAGGCTTTGTAAGCTGGGCGGAACCAACACACGTACGACGCTGGAGAGAAGACGACAATGTAGAACAAAGATAATCCGAATCCCACAAAGTCATCGAACCTTGCAAGAGTGAAGATTCTCAAAAGGAATGCCAAGGAATTGATTAGCATCATCATAAAATGCCCTATCCACAGATAGTAGAGGTTTCGAACTATTCTCTGAAATTCCACTGGAATGTCCACATTGATGTCTTGGTAGAAACAGGGTTGAATAGGCAGTTTGTCAGGTAAAGGTGGCCAATTATTTCTTCTGGCTGTTTGGATATATAATCAAAAGATTCATTAGTAAACCGTATGCACATTGTTAGCTACAACTTAAGTGTATCCTCCCTACGCGAACAATCAACCGCGTTTACATTCGGATGAAAAGGACTGGATTTTCCATTGTCTTCCAGTTCTTCGAAACCTCTTTTTGCCTGCAAATCCACGCACGCAAAATGTGGCATTGAATGGGGCATTATGTTTTTTTTAAACTTTACAAACGAAAATTTAAGACTAGACTAGTGACTAAGAAATTCTAGAACTAAAAATCTGGTACTCGACTGAGATAGAAGTATGAACTTGGACTGATCAAGGACAAGGACAAATCTATTTCATACAATTCTGGTTTTTTTTGACAAGACGTAGATAAATTATATTAAGAAGACGTATGCAAATCTTGGAACGATAAGCAAATGAGATTTATGACGATATGATAAACTTTTAGAACGTGATCACGTACTTCATGTGAACAAGATGTTTTTCATTTTGAATCAATTAACTAACCGTTATACGGCGCATTTCCCAATTCCTCCTCACGCCTCTGTAATTCCCTTTCTTTTCTTTCCAGTTCCTCCTGTCTTCGCTGCAGCTCTTCTGTGGATATCGGAGGTGGTGCTCCTCCACCATGCGTAGAAGGCTGAGGTTTCCCAAACACGGGTGTATAATCCTGTACGGGTGACATTACTGCGGGGGACCTTACAGCACCGTCGCCTCCCCCAGCGGAACTGAAAGGAGGAGGATTGGCAGCACCTCTGACAGCCTAGAAAAACAGACAATGTAAATACCACAAAGGTAAACCACTGAAAATGGCAAAACATGCAAAAGACAAGCAACATTTACGGGGTCAAGCGCATCTGAAGAACTTGAGATAGGTACCGTGGTAGGCCTTTGCTGAGGTGTGTCATCAAAGGGGTTGTAGTCTTCCAGGTCTTTAGCTGCATTGTTCACCGTGTTCTTTGTCACTTGCTGGATTGAAGGATCCTGGAATAATTCAAAGAATTTTTTCATATAAAAATTGACCATGCAAGAACTGCTTGTTGCACAAAACCAGTATACACGTACCTGGAAAGGATTGTCATCAAAAGGGTTATCATCAAAGCCCGACATTTTTACAGGTTACTATAAACTTCCTTCTAGAGATGAGATTGCACAAATTTTAACAGCACCTCCCCCCAAAATGTATTTACACTTTCACTTGTCTTGCAAATCAAGTCCAACCTGCAAATTCAAAAAATACAAACGTTCAAGGAATGAGAGTTTTTTCTGCACGCACAGCTAATAAAGTTTCCAGAAAAATGGTGATGTGAATAATGACAGATGTACGAGATTAAATGTACACGTTGATGATGACGGTAATAATCTATTATCAGTATTGTAATTCCATGTTACGATAAGCACTCAAACATCAAAGCTAAGCCTATTCGAATATAGCATGCTGAAGGCTATATTCACGTTTTAATTGCTACTTTACTGACTATACTCATTTACCATTTACCTAATTAACTAATACACAACGTTCCGCCTTATAACACTTTGTTAGTGAGTCATTCACTTTTTAGGGGCAACGAGATACAATTTGTAAATCCTTTCTAAACTGGAAAGTTCTAAAGTAAAATATTAAAACAAAATTTTTTAAGAAACTTTCAAATCATCATGAATCAAGTTCATGATTCATGAATAGCTTAACCATTCTGCCAATTATGTGACAAACATTTTTTACCGAGATGCTTATCATGAAATCAATCTCAATATGAACTATCACCATGTATTTTCTAACTACTGATTATCTTCATTGCTTATCCATGCATCCTATTTGTCCAGATAAATAGCACAAACAAACAGTCAAAACTGACCACTATATTGATCATTAATCACAATCACAATGTACTTCCTATTATGTTTACTAACTGTTCATGTGAACACACTGCATAGTTCAATAGTTCAATGTTCTTTAAGTGCTAAAACAACTGAAAGAGACGCATTATCTGGATTTTCAAACAAATTCATTCAAGTTACATTTTAATTTAAAACCAGTTTGCTAAATACCTATGATTTTAGTCCGTTTATCTTCATGCATTAAAATGAACAATGAACCCACCTTCCTTAAAAGTGCACAATACCCTTTAAGTTTTCTGTCGTTAGCAATCACTGCCAACTTGTCAACCATAAACTTCACTTCCGTTTCCAATTCAAAATCGGGATTTTCGTTCCTTTGCACAATTTTTATTTTATTTTTACAGGAATATTCCTAAAAAGATTTTCTTCTGCTATTGGTCATTTAATTAACCTTAACCTTTTCGGTCGGTATGTTATTTTTTGGTCGATATTTCGCCAACCAAGTCACAAGTTCCAATGTTATATTTATGGCTTGGCACAAACCAATTTCCACATGAATAATATTTCTCCCCGTGTATTCTCCTTGTGTGCTATATGGAGATTTTATATCATGGAGAAAATCCAATGTTCCTTTAGCTCTGGTTTTCTTTCCAATTTGTTATGTATGTGAATGTATAGAGGAATACCTTTCTATTTCTATCCTTTCATTCATAATATCTTACTAAACTTACTAGTAAAAAAGATACCTGCTGCTGGAAAATATCCTTTGGGTCTTGGGTCTCTTCTGTCGGATGGATTTTCTTTTTCCCAAGAAACTCTATTACTTACTAGACCTCCTCCGTCATAATATTTTTTACTTTCAGCAGCTGAAATACGAATATGTGGGCCGGGCAGAATTATAGAGAATAGAGTTGCTGCTGTTAAAAGAAAGGTCTTTTTCGTTTTCGTGTGTGTTAATAATACTCACCACTTATTATACGGTTTAGAGTAGTCTCTAGTGTTGAGACTTTATCAAGTAAAAACGGATTTACACACAGTGGTAGTGTTGATGGTGCTGTTTTGGTTTTTTGGCTTGGAATTCATCAATGTTGAATGATATTCTGGTGATGATCAAGATGAGAAATAGAAATTCGTGTGAGTACTCACGTCAGTAAAAACAGTACATATCTTTCCATATAAGCCCATAGGGAAAAGCTACCTAAGTCATAAGTATAAAGTTGTACGTATTCGTATAATGGATTGAAATAGCCAAGTAGCCCAAGAGTTGGCGTTGCTGGCACATAAGCCGTAGTACTAGCACTTACTACTTACGTGCTTTGAAAAATAAAAATAAATAACTGTTTAAGTACATATATATTAGTATCGGAGAATGGCCAGAGAGTAGGAGTAAAAAAGAAAGATATTTTTTGGTATTTTCCTACTGTTTTTCTGCTATATGACTCTGTACACAAAAGCTTAAGCTTAAAAGCAGGCAATTGCAAGGTTTTTATAAATGCAATATCAATGGACTGCTTGGACTTGATAAAGTAGTTTTAACTTCTCACGCGAAAAAGAGGATGATGATGAGTAATAGTAACGCGAGTTCTGTTGCTTCTGCTTTGACTATGCTAATGCTAACATAGTAGCTAGTTAGATTATATGATTTTTTATCGTCACATGCAATGTCATTGTAATTAGTCATATGACGATGATATGATCATGAAGAGTAAAGTACGCAAACGCAAGTATACAAAAGGAAGAATTATAGATTTAGAGTGGACGCACAATACAATTATGGGGTAATATAAACACAACAAGAAATGGATTTATTACATGGAAATTGCATGTAATAAAGTGTTCTCTGGAGTGATCAGAAAATCATGAATCATGGGATATGTTTCATTTCATATTGGGCTAATTTTTGCACAAATATTTAACATGAAAAAGAGTGTGTGCATAGATGCAGTTTGCATATAACATTGTATGTACAAGCAAAAGCAATTAAGCTAGTAATGTACTGTTAATATACGGGCAGTTTGCATTTATGAAAAAATACCGTTTTATTAAGGCAAGCCAGCAATGAAATGAGAATCTCATGAAGTTAGATAAAGATTTGCTTAGTGCGTAGGTAAACCCATGTTTTCCCATTTGACTTGCGTTGTCAGTTTCGTTCAGCAGGTAACTTTGACTGGCTCTCTGTGGTTTCGATTGTTTCAACTCTGCTGTCTGATTTAATAAAATGCTGGCTGACTAGTGACAGGCAAAACGAAAGCCAGTCAAATCATTAGTGGATTGAGCTGCAAGTCTACTAGCGTTGAAGCTTTTGTCTTGGTGAAGGGATGTTCTTGCTTCTATCTTGCAAATGGTCAGTTTTTGTGTTTGCGTTTGTGAGTGTTCTGTTGGCTCATAAGTTGCCTCTGCGAACCTACTTGGCTTGGGTTGATCCCACATAATGAAACTCGCATTTCCCATTTTTATGATAATCCTTATCTCTGGCAATTGTTTTATTAGCTGAGATTTATAGAGCACAGTTTAGGCCTTGTAATCCCTCAGTCGTTACTAAAAAACTGGATTTTACTAGTGAGAATGCAAATGGGCCATAACAAATAGATTTTATGTTTATCTGCATTTACATTTCATTATCGAAACTTGCAAAAACGCTATAATATGCGTGCATGCACACTATACAGAATACTATTTTCCATGAACGGACACTTATAGCAAAAATCGAAACAGCATGAATAAGTAGTAATTCTTAACGAAAAGTGACATATAGCATGGCACGTAGCGTTTGAGTCAGAAAAAGAAGAAGGAAGCTGTGACTATGGCCTATCTGGAGACAGCTTCGATCACGACACGATATGTAGGTCTCACGACGGAAGTGTTCGGTTAGCGGTTTGCTTTCAAAGCAGCAGCTGTCACTATTTGACCGATGACAGTGTAACGGAAAGAAAGGAAGCATAATATTTCGTAGTTTTGAGATACAATAGTTGGGGTGTGTGATGCGTGTGAAATGACATGAATCGATGAATATTAAAATACACTTCCTGCCATATTTTACACTGCTTCCAGTTCCAGCATTAAAGTACGTTGTATGTACTTTGGTATGAATTTATGAATGATTCAGTCATAATTTAGGTCTCAGAAAGTGTCAGCAAAACGTAATATTCTGAGAAAATTCTTATAGTTCCTTTTCATTTTAGAAATGTAGAATAAGATCATTTTAGAAATCTCATAAATTCATAAAATAAAAGACTCTTGAGTAGCCTTTGCATCTACACAAACAAACTTAATTCTGTCACGAGTCTATATTCCATTTGACATGGATTGTTTCTCACGTCGCCCCACAAAGAATACAGCAGCGTTACTACTGTTGCAGCTACATAATAAGCTTTTTCCACGTGCAGACAGCATCCCTGAAAGTTCTAGCAACTCCACATTTCAACTTTCATTTCACCGAAACACAAGCACAAGCAACACGGCAATTATAATCCTATGAAATACTACACGTTTTATGAAATCTGATGCCTATACTACCTCCACTCCATCCGGTCGCAGTATAACAGACCAGGTTTGGGCTTGAGGCGTATTGTACAGCAAACAGCAAGGCCATGGAACAACATAATAACAAATCATGTTTACACATATTTCAAAGAAAGTTTACAACAAAGAAATAGAAGCCATTTTCCAAAATAATAAATTAGTACATACAAAATTTTGTAAACAGGCCAATTATTCAGATGACATAGGAATATACTATTTTTCGAACTACGCAGCATAACAGAACATTATGTAAAGCGCACTGTTTTTCTCGGTGTTTTTTATTTATTTACTTGACAAAGTCAGAGCTTACATGATCCTGTATACATAAATTATATGCCCAAAAGGCAGTTCCAGTCTACTAGTAAACTAGTCGGTCTTATTAACAGCAAACAATATGCTACTTTATTTGTTTGGAGCAAAGCCGGTGTAAAAACTCTAAAACATGCCAAAAAATCCTACCTCTAAACTACTATGATGCTTTCTACTTTGTGAAACTACTTTTAAAGCGTCAATGCAGCCATGCCAGAATGTGAATGTCGCAAACTTGATTTCTCCGACGAATGTCCCCTGGAAGGATTCCAAATCTCCACTCTGTTAATAGCTCCAGCAGTGTGCGAACTAATTCCTCCCATAATTAGCACACTATCATTTTCTGTGAAACAGCAAATGACAAACACACACACACTTCAATAATTTCTTTTCTTTAGAAGACTATTAAAAAGTTTGAAATAAAACTTTGCTGTTTTTCTTCCAAGCATTTAGCAAGAAAATTAGCAAAGTTTGCAAATTAGTAAATTTTGAGAATAAGGTAATCAAGGAATTTCATACCTAAAACGGCAGTTGCATGGCCATGTCGGGAATGGTGCAACGCGCCCACTCTCTCCCATTCGTTTTTTTGTATATCCAACTGCAAAATATCTGCCAAGCTGGAGTTTTTCCTTTTGTTCAAGTCTCTTAGCCCAGCCCCGGCAATAAGATAAATCTTTTTTGAATGTGTAACTGCCAAACTGCAAAAGGCACGTGGAGAAGGTAGACTTTTCCAGACTGTCCAACTGTAAGAACCACAAAAATAAACCAAAACCTTCTCAAAAAATTAATTTCTTTCAGGTAGTACTACTCCACTTATCATCATCCGCCAGCAAAGAAAAGCTTCTTATAATATTTTCTACTTTTGTCCCCTCTTCTGTTTGAAGAACAAGACGTCAATTCAAACCTGTCAAGTGTCGGCTCATAATACTGCACTGTTTCCAGTACAGGCTTTTTGGCATTCTTGCTAGTTCCACCAGCCACCAAAATGCCGTTGTCAAAAGCACATATGCCCATATTGGATCTGGTGGTGTCTAAGGATGCAATCGAGTTCCAGGCATGACTCTCCGTATCAAAAACAAGGCAGGACGAGGTTGCTCTGTAAGAGAAAAGATAAAAAGAGAAAAGTAGAGAAAGTACGAGAGAAAGTCTTGGTCCATGATAAAAAAATGGTAATATGAAATCTTGGTAATAAGATACATAATGATGTTTGCATTTGCTCCAAGGGAGAAAATCATAACTTTCGCGTCATCATAACATGCTCGAAAAAAATTGTGTAGCTATTTTTGGAAGTTAAGTGAAGTATATCCAGCGTATGATTACCTACTCTCTATATTACCCCCAATGACGAAAATGAGTTTGCCTAGTGCCACGCAGCCACAGTGACTTCGTGGCGTATCCAAACCAGTATCCAAACCCCATTTCCCAGATCTCAGGTTTAGACGCAAGTTGGTATGAACTGCCTTGCTTTTGCCCAGGCCGTCCTTGTGCTCAGGGTCAGTGCCACCTAAAAATGACGCCCAATCGACAAAGAATTCTTTAGACTTTCTGGAAAATAATAGCTTTTACAAAGATAATTAACTACTGACCAATGACATAAATGCTGTTTGCCACACGCGCCAGTCCAAAATGTGTCCTTGGATGGGGTATCGCACCCACTTCAGTCCACTCGTCAGTATCCCGAGTGTACATGTACACGTACTTTGCAGAGTTGCCCTGTGTACAGGGCAACTTGGGGTTAATCCCACCAAAAAGCAGTACTGCATCCCGGATCACGTCAAGGTTAGGTATAGTCCCGGCTTCAGGTCCAATTTCCTCTTCCTCTCTTCTCATTTCCTCAGAATCTTTGCGGGGCATGTCCTCTGGAGGCTCGTGATGATGATGATCCGCTAAGCCCACTATACTCTCCTCTGTTGGGCTTGAAGTTCCATCTAACTGCATAGAACTATTGGGCTCTGCTATTCTAAGCTCTGTTGATTGACTTTGTATTGGAACTGGATTTTTTGATTCCACGTAATCCGATGACTCGGGCAGTGTTTGAGATTCAGAGAAATTACGGCTTGGGGGAGCTTTTTGGAACTGTGTATTATTGGAGCGGCAGGATTGACATGGGGTTAGCATCTCACCCTGAGAATCAAAATGCTGAGATGGTAATGATGGATGGATTGAATTCGGATTCATATGACGATGAGCAGATTGAACTGCTTGATACTGCTGGTCCTCCTGAGAGAAATAGCCTACAGGCAGGGTATGTGATTGTGATCTGCCCAACCTTTGATCATCCATTCTTTGCGTGGATGACGGATGTTGATACAATGTGGTCTCCGAAGCGGAATGAGAAACTGGTCGGGTTGGTTGATTTTGTGCAGGCATTGCTCTTGATGATGGATATCGACTAGGTGGTGGTGGCAGTTCGTTATTGTCCCACTCCATTACCCTGTCATATGCTGAATGCTTTGACGAAATGTGCCTCCTACTTTCCCTTTCACTTTTTACATGCGCTAGATCTTCCATCATTCCCGTGCCATTGTCCTCTGGAATATGATGAACTGTCTCCTGTCGCCCACTACTTTGATACGTAATGGGCAGAGCGTTGAATTCTGGTAGCCTCACATTTTCAATTACCCCCGGCATCTGTTGCTCATCATCATACTCGGCAGGATGCTTGGACCGAATTTCGAGAACTACTGAACTAACCGGAAATACGGCATCACCCACTGTAACGGTAGCGTCAGGATCTCTATAGTTGTAAAAATACAACATAATGCAATTTATCAACACAATAAGAGCTTTTTGCGTGAAAACGTGCCAGGGAAAATGAGAAAGCTTTCTCCAGAAAAAATTTATGTATTTTTTACACAGTTCCTTTCACAACGTAATGAAGCCTTCCATGCATTGTACTGGGCTCCATCATTTTTCTCTGCGATGATGGATGCACGGTTGGTTGTCTTGCTAAAGCACTGTGACTTAAACCTGTGGCAACACTGAACCCATTCTCTTTGTGATTCCCTTCCTCTGTTGGAGTGTGATAGCCGTCACCGTGCTCCTCATCATCACCATCTGGCCTTAAAAGTATAATAAAATACCTCTAAAAATTGAACCAGTCCCCTTGAGTGAAAGTGAAAATACGTTAGAGAAGCGCACTATTTACTTAACAAAGTCTACATACATTTGTTGTTGGTGTGACGGATGCTGACGCATTTCCTCCTGTGGGAATGGAGGTACATAAGGAACTGATCGTTCGTCATGATTAGCATTTGGCTCGATTCTCTCCTCTCCTAACTCTAAATTATGAGTCCCACTAGCAGCATTATCATTGTAATTATAGTAGGAAAAAGTGCTCCCAATCATAGGGTTAGGTTCACTCAGCCCCGTGTCCAGATAGCCTTCGGCAGCTGGACCGTATTTCCTCGTTGGTTTAACTTGCATGATTCTACTTTCACTCACGCCCACACGCTTATTACTAGGATCCCTTTGTACCTTTACCGGATAAACGACCGGTTTTTGTGGTGGCATTTTATTCTTTTGATACTGATACTCAGGATTAACATAATTCCACCCGTCGGCATGGCCCAGTCCATTCTGTGATATGTGGGTACGCTCGTATACCCTGGTTGGATGATTATAATAATGCGGTTGCAAAATTTCAAGGTCAGCACGCTCCGATTGATCATCCCCGCTTTGGTAAAAAGGATGATTACAAGGAGGATGGTGAGGAGAGCTAGCTTTGTGATGATGATGGCGGTGATGATGATGATGATGCTGGTGGTGAGGAGAAATTGGTGGTGGAAGCCATGGCTGTGCGGTTTTGCAACTTTCTTTGGAAGAGCACGGAGAGCACACAGGTCTGCATAAAAGTTGTTTGGGAAAACATGGGGGTGGCGGAGAGGAGGAAGGAGGTTCCTCTTGATGACGATGATATATCATATCACAACTGGAAATCCTTTTCACCGAAGTTCGTATGCAGTTGGGATTTGCTACCAAAATGCCAAACTCTTTGTTTTCATAAGAAACCTGAGTAAAAAAGTCATTAATTACCATGTGTGATGACCATTAGCTCAAGGAAAATATTATCAAGTTTCACGTGTGGAAGGAAACGTAGAAAAGCAATTATTTATACCATGCACGGGCGAACTTTTAGGTTGCCACTGGACGTTCTCCCCACAAACGGAAACTCGTAAGGTTCACACGCTGCTTTATTTCTGCCGTTTTTTCGGCAATTATCATTCTGATTAGTAGACTCCCAACAGGGCTGGCATGCTGCATCTCGTTTTTCATTAGCTTTCTTGCAGCACGCATTAGCGCAAGTTGTTCTATCGTGACAAACACTTTCCACCCCACAAGAATTTTCCAGTTCCGTTTGGCAGTGTTTCGCATTACACGGGGTGTGCAAGGAAGTGGATATTTGATTACCACAATGTTTCACCTCTCTGTAATTTGTTTGGCAGGGAATGTCCTGCATGCACTTGGGTAATGAGCACTGTACATCCCTTTCCTTTCTACGACATGGTGGAGGATTCGGCGTTTGACATTCTATATCCCTACATTTATTTGTGCGACGCTTCTTGGTCCGCTTTTTGCAAATTGGCGTTGGTCTTGTTGTAGCAGTGCAAATCTGAAAGGGCTCTGGTGGGCAGCAGGGCGAAATATGCTTTTTTACCACGTGACACGTAGGGTCAACCTGGATTTTGGCGTTGGCACATTTACCAAGGGTTTCCGTTGAAGGGTTCTTTTCTATACAAACCTTCACCGCGTAGCATCTTCTCCTTTCGCTACTACCTCCGCGCTTTTTACATTTGGTTACCTTGTGCTGATGATCTTCTGCCTCTTCGATGATTACCATTTTTCTAGCTGATGGATATTATTATGCCTGTTCTATGAAAAAAGACATGCTTGCACCAACAAAGCTTTGCATTCAATTATTTGGCATGTGTAAAAATAAAATAATCAAATTAGTAAAATTACCTAACATTTCTTGCTAATGATGTATATAGGTAAAAGTTGTCTATGACTACTTTTATATATGAGTTGTGTAAGTGACCTTGATTCTGATTTCTGATGAAATGGGAAACACTCCAAAAATGGGACACACTCTGCGTACGTGACATTCCATGAAATTTGCGTTTGGGTTGCAACCCTGCGAGTTATTTAATCGGTGAAAACAAATTAGCACGACGGGTAAGTGTGGTTGTGTTCATGCAAGCACGCAATAACCATTTCCCAAACTTACCCCAAACTATTTGCCACCGTCATTGTTTCAGGATGGCGCAATTTTGTCATTCTATTTGATTTCCAGGATTATTACCAGTGCCTTTTCTCCTTGCTTTTCATTTATCTTACCGACCCATTTGTTTGCATGTCACAAATAGAGAAATGGTTGTTGTTGCACAATAAAAACCACAAAACATTTTGCCTTGTGTCTTCTTGGATTTCTAATATATTTTTGAAGACAAAAGAAACTTGAATGCACAAACATTTTACTTATTCTTTTTATATCCTTGTCGGTTTCTGTCCTAAAATAAAAATGGTAATAAAACATGTCTACTAACAGCTATTAAGGCTCATATGTTGATGATTTTCTTTCCCTGGAAAACAAACTTCAAGTGGAAAATTTTCAGAGAAGGAGAAAGCAATAAAGACAGAAAGTTAGGCGGAATTACAAGCATTTATATTTTGGGATATTACTGTGTTTACATTAGCACACTGCCTTTGTTTCTTCCAGAAAAGCGTACACATTCTCTTGACAAACATCTTATTGTTTATTGTCCTTGTGCTACATTTTTCATGACATCCCAATTCTCTTTCTTCTTCTTTCTAAATGCTGGGCTACTTCTTTTCGGAGTGACCCACACCCCTGCATTTAGTGCAAAAGCCAGTAAAATGCTAAATCGCAAAGTTTACACAACTAAATCCTTTCTTTTTATTGACACAATTCTCAGTTTTAAGCTGAACAAGCAATTTTCCAGGAAAAACGCAAAACTTACTGTCTTATTGTAATTTTCCTGTTTTTCTAAAAGGATTTTCAAATCCTTTGTTTTTTACATTTCAAAAGCTTTGTTGGAATGGCCATTAGACCAGTGTTACATGCTTTAAGTAGACAGTAATATAGTTTGATTTAAAAGAACGTATTTAGTAACTGCATGTGGAAATACATAACGTTTAAGAAGGTGTTTCCTAACTGCAGAGTTTCATGATGAAACCCTAAGCGATTTCGGTAAACTGGGACCTAAGTAATGGCAACACATTGATCAAATCCAAAAATTGGAAATCGAAAAGTGACCCCAAGGCCGACGACTACGAAATGACAACTAAGCTTAGTAGCCTTAACGTTCGGTTCTTATTCGCAGTTCGATTCGAGTATATGGTAGTACCAATATACTACGAGTAAGATGTTTTGAGACCTTCATAGTCAAAAGAGTATGCCAGCCAATTGTACTTCTTTTTTTGGTATCGAATCCATACATTTTTCTTAAAGCATGCAACATGGTTGTTTCCTTCATGCTCGATTTCTTTTTACCTAGAAAACCATTTAGTGAAATAGAAGCTGACCCACACTGTCCATGTTCATGAAAAATAAGCATTTTGTCTTTTAAGCATTTTCACTCTGGATTTAAGCCATTTTCCAGGGAAAGCATTCTGACATTTTTGCAATTTGATATGTTTATTAAGAAAATAGCGGAAGAGTAAACCGTGAGATTTTCTCCACCTACTTGACTCTCATCCTTTTGCTGGTGTTGGCGATAGTGGCGAAGGTGCGAAAAACCTAACTATTGGTTTTGCTACCCGATGATGCTAAAAGCATTCTGAACTGTTGGTGTGTCAAAAATAAACACATTGACAAAGGACTTTTTCGCTTTTATACTACCGCTCTTGCATACTTCACAAACACATGTAGGCGGAAAAAACAGTGGAAAAGCAATCCATTATAATGTCAACGTATTTTTTCCTCCCAAAGTTACAACTATTGGTTGGGAATAGTTTGCACATTTCCCTTGAAACCTTTTTATAAAAATTGCTTTATCGGTAAAGCTCCCTTCTGATTTTTTATTCCACTTGCAGCACTCACTCAATACTCACTCCAAGCTTCGTTATTTTTTGCAGCAGGAGCTATGGAGGCGCTTTTAAATTCACTTATGTATTTTAGCAAACTTTTTTTTCAAGAGTACTTCACTTTCACTCTATTACTGAGCTGAAAAGTGAGTTTGAGTGTGTGTCTTTTTGCCAACTTTTACCACTAGCACCACCGCCACCAGCATAGCACCGTTTGGCGTGTGCTCATTATGAAAGTGGATTAGCGAGAAAATTGAAGCTGAAAAAATCTAATAATGTGCACATACGAGAAGAGGAAACTAGTTTTAAAAACTTCAAAAGTGCTAAACTAGTTTGCAAAAATGATTATTACTGAAATTAACTGATGAACGCGCGTGATGGGGTAGCCATTTTTCAAATTACATAGTTTTAGTTTAAAAGCCTCTGGTGTTTTTTGTAACAGCTTGTTATAAATGGGGCATTAAAATGCGAGAAATGCTTGAATTAATTGGCAAAGACGTAATTATCCTAATACTACAGCACTTCACTTCTCATTAGTGATATTACAAGCCGTGAAGGTTAGCAAAAGGCAACTTTTACTAAAGGTCAATGCTTCCACGTGTGAATTTTTATGTTCCGTTGTATAAATTATTGTCCATTTATCATACTTTTACGCTTGCCATTCCAGAATTCGAGCAAAATTATCTAATTTGAAAATTGAGTGCGAATTCATGCTACGTTTATGCCTTATGAAAGGTACTGCTATTGATGAATGAAAAGATGAATAAGATGTGCCATGTTCCAGTTGTTTCATCTTGTACAGTGCTATACTATTCACATAGGTGTAATACTCTTCGACGACGAAGTGAGCAAGTTGGTCAAACCATGTGGCTTATTGTGTGTCACGCTTCATTACTAAGATATTTCACATGTCTTCTCCCAAAACTGACTTTCTCCAACTCTGGCAAAGAGAGATTCACATTGTACCATGTAGCGAGAGTAAAATTCAATTCTGCTTCTTGAGAGTAGTACAGCAAAAAGCTATTGTATGCACGACTCTGTCGCAAAACATCCTAAAATTGGTTTAATTTTTAAAGGAGGGCATGCAAAACGTTGATGATATTGTAAACGAAGCCAATATAAGCTTCTTGGAACAAGTTACGTAAAATTTGTCTTGTAGCAGTTTTTATAGGATATGACGAAGTTAATGCAATTTCAGCAATATGGGGATATTTGAAACATCTCTCGGGGGAAGGCTTTCATTAGGATTACGCGACTAGAATTACTAGTGAAATCTGAAAAGTCTCGACAGACTTTTTTGCTTACGATATATTAATTTTTTTGCTGATAGGAAACCTGACTCATTTTTCACAGCCTAGTAGTGTGTCTGCAGTATAATATTCTCCAGAGTAATGTGATAGTCAACAATTTTGCTAGTGTTACCATTACTTTTAATGACACTGATAGTTTGCATGCAAGTTTTGCACAGACAACTTGCAAGACCCAGAAAGTTCGCTGATGATAGATAAGTTTCTTCTCCTCTCATTTACCTATTTCATTGGAAGTTCTATTATCTATCCGCTTCCGCTTCAGTACACAGCTTGTGCACTCTTTCGACCATAAAAATCTTTTTTATTATCTCAAAGGACAGAAAATCCCTTTATATTATTTTCTGTAGAACATTCCTTTCTGTTCCATGATGACACGCAATTTTGTTTGAAAATCAATTATATTGAGAGAAGACGAATGTAATCCGTAATGAAAATGGATACGGGGATAATGAAACTAGTGATTTTCTTCATTTGTGCGTATATAAATGCAATAGAAAGAGAAAGAGGAACACGCAGATTAAAAGAATTTCGGATTTTTTTATACAGCTACCTTTTTCACGTACTACAAAGAACCACGCAATCAAAAAGAATTTCTCAAACAGAGCAAAATATTTCAAAGCAAAGTCACATTAAATTCCTGCACACATACATCAGGGAAATGACGTAATTTCCCATTCCCCAGTGTTTCGTGGCTTTATATATATACTTGGTATTTTGCTTTTATCCTACATCTTTAGACTAGAGTGACAAAAGCTTATATAGTTCGTTTTGATGGTGGGCTGATGCTCTTGAAAATAAATTGAATTCAATTTAGATTTAAGCAATCCTTCCTCAATTGCTCTGCATACACCCACAAAAGGCATACTTCTTGTTAAAAGGAGCGTATTGTGCAAAATTCATAAGACTTTTTTCAATTTATCTTTATTTCTTAGTTTTCCTAAACTAAATTGGTACAATTGCTATAAAACGGGGTGTATATTTAGTTCGTAGAGCAGCCTATTAACGTAGTTAAAACACAGTATGTGGTAAAAAGAGAAAGTTTTCCCATTGTTTTTTTCCAGTTTTGTCTATATTGCGGCTAATCCCAACTGCCATTAAGAATGTGTCATTCAGTCTGCTCACTCTCCATAAACTCTGAAACTATTCCCGTTCCACGCTTGTGCCACATTTTTACATTCAATGTAAAACCTATATTTTGTACTTTTTCATAGAAAGCATGAAAGCACATATGGAACAGTGCATTTTTACAATAGACCATGCACTATACTATCATCATTGTCATAATCTTCATTCTTTCAGCTTTCACTTTATTATTACCGTTTTTCAGAATGGTGTGAGGTTATTGATCTACAGACTTGTCCTCACATCACACCATCATCATCCTTGTGATCATCATATCCCCGCGTCTCTTGTTTACCATCTCCTTTCTCTCTCCGTTTACAATGAAACATGATGTAACGCCAAAAACGGTTGAATAAGTGCTTATTTGAGCCTATGTGCCTCCAAAAGTATCCATCTGTTTTCTCCCCTTTTCAATTGAATTTGTGGTGGGGATAGCAGCACCAGTGGTACTAAAAAAGATATGCTCACCAGCGGTAAAATGAATAGATTAACTGCTTGCTATATACACTTTTTTACTTCTTCCCAATAAAATAAAATAGTCTTTCATTTGCTTTCTAATCTGCTACTGCTAAGCTGATGACGCTGCAGCCTGAACAAAAAACCCAAGTAGTGATCAACTGAATGATGATGATAAAGGAAGCGTGAAAATCTGTGATGATTCTGCTGATGAGAATGATTAAAGCTTGGTTATAAAAGCATCCCTATAAGCGGACACACATCATTCATTTTCATTAGTAGTAACTAGAAAAAGGATTTGGCACAAGGAGAAAGCAGCAGCACGTAAAAGAAATAATGATATAATTTTCGGGATAAAGCGGAATTCGCGCTTGTGTGTGCATGTATACTAGTTGAGTGCACACAGAAAAAACGGTTGAATCCCATACAAACGGTGACTATTTATTATTACCACATTACCTCATCATCATCACCATCTACAACAACATCAGTGCAGAAATAGTAAGCCATTGCATTTCTATGCCTTCTTCGTCATTATCATTTCTCCGACAACGAGAGGATGATAATGGTGCTTGCTGCTGTTGATGATGATGATAAAGAACAACGGTAAGCACAGGACCACCAATGGAGACTGGAAAGCAGCAGGTTATTGCATGGCAGGTAGTAAAATGCAAGTTGTGTTGGTAGGCACGCACTAACTATATACTGTGTAATGTACGTTTGTACGAATAGGAAACCTTTTTTTGATTAAAGGGAAGTGGAAAACCGAGAGCTTAATCTTTTTTTTCATAGTATATTCCCGTATGACCTAACACCTTTCCCAGGTGGCACGTTTTTTAGACAGAACAGCATTGTTCTGCGTGGAGGAATACAAAGAAGACGCAACAAAATGATAATATTGCATTGGTGCTGGCAACTAGTACAACCTGTTTGGTATTTTGTAGAATTATCGTAGGTGTGCTTCCTGTACTTGTTTTGAATTTTGATGCGATGGGGTACCAGTGAAACGGGAAGCCACACTTGCTATTATTTATTCATTTCAAGTAGGTAAGGTGTAGTAATATGTGTAAAAGCACGTCATATGCTTCCCCTGTGCCTTTTAACCACATTTTACACATCCCAGGTTTTTAATCCCATGTCCCTGAATTTACATGACGTGCCATGTGTTTGGCTTTAGACTATGCTATTTTTAGAACAGTTTTAATCATTTAAGGTATTTTTACAACACAGCTAATTCTAGTGCACTACTCGATGATACAAAAACGCTAGCAGCGAGCATTTATACTTGACTTTCAAGCGATAAACTATTGCATTTGCTGCTTGTACATACAATTTTATCTTTTTCAAAACAATCTAACCTGGGCATTTGGTGAAAGTAAACAGAGAATGCGTCTTTTTTTCTTTTTGTAAGCAATGCTGCAATATCTGCGACACACAGCCACGCTGGCTAAGATAGGATAATCACTGTCAACTGACAAGCAAAGCAGATCACAAGAAGAGAAATCGCTGGCAGCAAAAGATCTGGAAAAAGGGACTGGTGATTATAAGAGTGAGTATTAGACGGCAAGAGAGTGAAAACAGAGAAAGCGATCGTTTTATTAAGCGGGCTACAAAGGATAAAGCGTGGAATGGCTTGAAAAGAGAGAAAGAGAGTAAACAGAATAGGTTTGCAAAAGGAAATGTGAGACGGGTTCTATACAATTCCACGCTGACTCTCTGTCTGTGTCTATACCGTAGAGGTACATTGATACAATAAAGCTCTACTTTTATTGCAAAATCAGCAAAAAACACAAACGGCAGTCGGTATCCAATTTAATAAAAGGTCGGAGGTAGACGTTTCCAGGCTTCTTTCGGCGGAAGAGCAACGCCAGCAGCAGCATCAGGGAAAATGAAGAAAATCAACTGATTTTCCTGGGGAATTAGAAACATTTTTTGCAAAGATGGACAAAAATGGTGTATTTCTAGTGTAGTGGAGTAGCCTTTTTTGGAAAGTCTTACAAGTGTTAAGTCCCCATCAAATAGTAATCCACCCCTACCTCCCACTTGCATTGTAAAGTTAATAGAGTGTTTTTATGGCACGTTGTTGTTAAGTGGGAAACGTGAAGTATTCTTGAATTTGGCAATGTACTTTTAAGTTGCCATACTTTTTTCCTAAAACGTGCTTTCTCTCAGACTTTTGCTCACTCTTTCTCGTCGGGTCGGGGAAGTCAGGGTTGAACTCAATGCCCTTGTACTGCTGGTGGAAAAAGGAAATAGACTCGCTAGGAGGCTAGGAGGTGGAAATGGGAGTAACTTCCAATTTGGGTACTGTTTGAGAGAAACGTGCTGGCACTTTCATTCCCGTTGTAATTTTAATAGGCTCTCTAGTTTTAAGTGAGATTCATCACATCACATGGCGTCATTCTCCTGGTGCATTGAGCATGTACAGAGCTTGCTAATAATACATAAAAGATCAAAAGCTCTCTCTGAAAATGGACAAAAACCGTTCTGCTCTCTGTACCGAATGAATTATGTTTAAGGTATGTGCGAGCTTTCATCAATTTCATTTTGGAACTAGAGCAAGATTGACTTGTTTCGTTTTTCATTGAAGAATGTCAGACCAGTACAAAGTATTCTCTGTAGATTTGGGCAGACTAAAACAGCAAAGAAGAATGATATGGGTAGACAGACGAGTAATTGTTAGAAGTCAAAGAATAGATCGTCGTGGGTGTCGCATTCAAGTGTAGAGTGCAATTTTCAGGAAAGATGAGCAAGATAAAGTGTGTACACTGAAGGCACACATATTGCACACAGGAGAGAGGAAGGCAAGGGAAAAGGCACAGTCAGCAAAATACGTAAAGGGTATTGCTCCTTCGTCATCAGTTTCTTACATCTTTTTAAACGCACTGTGCCAGAAATGATGAATAGGTAAAGATAGACAAACAAAAAACGTAGACGTTTAAATATAAAACAGAATGTTTGCTATCTTGCTTGCATCATCGTCATCACTCACTTTAGAATATCGTCCCATTTGTTGCAGAATAAAAAAACAAGCAACAAAGTGAAAGCAAGCGGTGGCGGCGGCGGTGGAGAAAGTTATGAAAGTTAGTAGGGACTAGGGACCAGGAAAAAGAGGGGAAGTGAAAGCAAAGCAGGATTTTGTATTTGTACCAGGGTGTATATATAGAAATAACCATATTTTGAGAGCTGAACTGCCAGAAGCAATCCAGTATTCACTACTACCCGAAAGTGAACTCACTTTTCATTCATTCTGCATCTCTTTCATTTTATCGAATAAATGAGATGAAGGCAGGAGATACAAGAATAGGGTAAAACGAAAAAAGAGAGAAGAAAAATGCGTTTTTCGCTGTATCTTTCAAATGCAATCACAATCAAAAAGGCGCTCTTGTGTGTGTTTACACAATAGTTTTAGTTTTTTCTATGAATAAAAAGTAGAAGTTGGGAACGAAATAAGTATGACAAAGAGGAAGTGATTGACTATTCAGACTACTCAGTAGTCAAATTCAGATTTTTTGTATCGCGGAATAGAAAGTTGATTTGGCTTCTATTTTCCCAAAGAAAAACTTCAAAGTGGCTAAAATAGCTATAAAATAAGAAAAAATAAGGTAACAAGCTTAAATTGACAAAAATAGAAAGTGACAGGGAAAGACAATAGACAAGAAAAATATATGCACAACCAGTACAAATTCTTTCCCTTCCTATTTTTACCAATTTGACTATTTATTTTTTCTTGTGCCAAAAACAGAGAAAACACATTCTTTTTAAACGAGAAAACAGCACAGCTGCCATTTTCTTATCCGTTTCCTTATTCATCCTGGCAAAAACAGAGATCCAGATGGTTGAGCACGTGAAGTAAAGCGGAGAACGTGCCCAACTTTGCTTTTGGATATTCCAGAGGGACTTTTTCTGAACAAGTTGTTAGCTTACAGCTTACAAAAAAGTTTGTGTTGGGATTCACTTTCTTCTGCACAGGAAACGAAGAAAATGCCACTATATACACAGATATGTGGAGGTACATACTACATCATGTCAGTAGCATCCACTACTTGAAGTCATTAAAAAACAAAAACAACTAAATGGGAATTGAAAAATAAGAATTTTACCCTTTAAGTTAAGTACTAATGTTGTCTCTGGAAAAGGTACAGGAGAAAAAGCAAGCTGGAGAGAAAGAAAGCATATATTTTTGTTTTGAATTGCCCGTATGCTTTTGCTAGCACCATACCATTCAGCTAGTAAAATGACAGGAGAAAGTGTGCTCAACCACTCAGTCGAGGAAAGTCCTCGAGCCGAGTTGGATTCCTCTGTGTCTTGTGTGCCTGGTTGCCTCATGGATGTATGTGTGCTGTTTGGTGCTCTCTCAGTAGTAAACAATGTGATTGCACTGGTCATGGACAAAAAAATCTGACATTGAAGTGTAATGTGTGTCTTTGAGAGATAGAGAAATAAAATAAGCGCAACGGAAAAAAGTTGTCGTTTGGAATGCAAGTGTGTGTTTTTAGTGATTTTTTATATACATTTTTCCCTTTGATGATATCGACAATGATGCCAGGTAGAAAAGGGACTGGAAAGAGTGAACGAGTTTGTGTTGTGAACGTGCCAAGAATAGGGAATTGCAGGAAAAGTACTAAAGGCTGTTGTTATTTTCTTCGTGCTGGACATGCATCCTGTGAATGTTTCTCCAGTGGCTTTGTTTTCACTGCATTGTTCTCATTTTTCTGGCTGACAAGCCATTTCGGACAGGTGTCATGTCTCTTTCAACAGAGCTCAATGGAAGCTCGAAACTGTTCGGACTTTGTGACTGAAGAGTATCCTCAAATCTCGGTAAAACATGGGGATCAAGAAGTTACGGAAAGTTTTGAAATTAATCAGACCAGTCTGCTGGACCATGAAATATTTGTTTTCAAATGTGTTGCACGATACCCCATTACATGGATCTGGAATGGACTGGACTTGGTAAGTGGAACTGATGATGATGACAAGATTATTTTCTCATTGTTTAGATACGGATATCATTTTTACATGATCTATACAGAATCATCATTCTCCATCAAGTGCCGTCAAGGCTGCCACAGCTCACTTGCATATTTACCGCACGTTTTCCAATTTCTTTGACCGCAATTCCTATCGGTTTGGGATTTCCACACGTGTACGCTATAAGAAGGGCATTGGATTCAAACAACTTAATGGCACCTGTCGATCAATTGTAAAGCCATTGTGTCTCAGTACGACGATAGTGAGTCGGGATGAAGTTGACGGGGTCTCTCTCCAGATTTCCTTTGATCCTCCACAACAGCACAACAGGAAGGAAACGGCAGCAGTTTCTGCTCTGGGTATATATTTGTATCATATTTCTCTAAGTAGCTGGTAGTACAATCGGTAATCTTCTTGATCCCGGGAAGAACAGGCTCAAGCTAACTAAGAAAAAGTTATATCTGAAACGTTGGTCGGAGATGGAAAATGTCATTTCAAAATTCTTTATGCAAATTCATTTTATTTGACCGCAACGTGACGCACGGGGAATTGACCCGAATTCCTTTTTCTTAATTCTGCTCATAATCTGCTGAGTAGGAATTTTCCATTCTTGTCAGTTTTCTAAACCCCGGCCTACCACAAGGCTTGTTAGCTGTCTATTGAAAACAGAAGAATCCCGTATCCTCTCATGAATATTTTATTTTAGCGTAGCCAAAACCAATAAAAAACTAGCCGACAGCATAGATTCCGCACATGACTTTCTTTTCCACATCATCTCAATTTTCAAGTATATGTCTTGCCTTTGATGTGGTTTGATTTATTGTGTATCCGTCCGCTGCTTTCTATCTATAGCATATTCCAATTCAAAGCGCCACAAGAACCGGGACAAGTTTCGGGAGGAAGAGGAAGACGATGATGATGACGATGACGATGATGATGATGACGAAGAGGAGGATGACGAGGAGGAGGAGAACTTTTGTGATTACAAAATCTACTACACGAGCGAGGAAGCAGATGGTTCCCGTCTTTCATTCACTTGCGAAAAGGATGATGGGACGCCAACTTCCATTCAGTTTACCCATCAATGTAGCAATGCCATGACATGCTTGAATTTGTACAGAAACTCAAGGATGGTAAGAAGAAAAACCGCATAACGCTTTTATTCATTCATTTAATAGTACAGATTTCAGAAAAAAGCGCTTGAAAAAATAAGCAAAGTTTTTCAAGAGGAAAAAAGATAAAAAAAAAAAGTGGAAAAGGAGGATACTTTTTAAAAGATTTTTGTTTCTCCTTGAGTAGCCCACATAGTTGCATCTGTGCAAAATCAAAAGAAAGAAAGGAAATGGTATTTTCAAAATACTTGAAACGAAACACTATAGTCAAAATCTTTCAAAAGTAATACATCCTTATGGATAATGCATGTCCGCATACTTACACTTCACTTCAAAGGATGTTCATCCTCATCAAAAACAATCTTTCTTTTATTTTCTTATTTTTCCTCCTTTTTTTTCTTTAAAGGAAAGAAATCAGTCCAGCTTGCATAATGTACACATTTGCAATGAAAAGGAAACTATTTTGTTACACAATTCTTGTAATCAAGTATGAAGAAACGGAAGCATTTTTTTGCTGAGAATGTAATGAAAAAGAGAACATGAGCTAAAATGAACAAAACTAAAACGAAACAAATGTTTAGCAGGTGATTACAGTGCTTTGTTTCAAATTACCCCTTTGACTTGGCATGCCAGCACAGGTCTGACTTTTAGCATTTTTGCATTTTATGAATTTTTATGATGTTGAAACGGACATCAGTCAAGACTTTATAGATTTTTATTAGTTCCATGAAGTAATTTACCGTAAAAACTCGGAATATACCCGGACCTCTGTTTATACCCGGCCTCGAATTATAGCCGGGTTTAGAGGCAAAAATTTGAAATTTTGCCCTGCCCCGGATTATGCCCGGGTCAAAAATGCTTTAGTATGAATTGTAAACAAAAGCATAATAAGTACTATTTTTTACTGAAATTTCGTGTAATAATGCAAACTAACGTGGTTTTAGGTATTTAGCTACAATGCTAACAACATTTCACAAATAAGCTTTTAAAATATCTCTAAAATTTCAAAAAATATTCCAAGAAATGTTTGTGATTTTACTATCAAATTATAAAGAAAATTCGTAAATTTGGATTTTTGCCCAGCCCCGGTTTATAACCGGCCTCGAATTATAGCCGGGTCTGAGACCTCAAATTTGAAATTTTGCCCCGGGGCATAAACCGAGTTTTTACGGTATGCACATTGTTTACCTTATGGTGTAATAACAACATGAAAAGTATGCTAATTTTCAAAACAAGGAAAAAATACCTAAAATTTTAAAAATGTAATATACGTTTGCTTTTTACATCATCATCATCTTTATAGTCATCCACATTATCATTTATCATCACAAAACATTTTATTTTTTCTCATAAACAAAACAGCTTTCTTTTTTGACTTTTTTCTGTTTGTTCCATTTATTTCCAGCCTTCCGGCTGTGCCCTACCCCACATCCAGAATTTCACTTGTGTAAGCTGTGAAAGTAGACAATTGCGCCTCTCTCAAGGAATGATTGGCTGCGAGTCTGCTGCCGCCGAAGAAGACACCAAAACTTACGGACCTGGTGGTGGAACAAGATCCAAACGACTTTTGTTTTTCTTCACATCCGTTCCCCAAGGACGCTCACCAACCAAATTATGTATGCATGAAAGCCTAATCTCCTTACTTGTATGAAATAACTGTAATCATTACACAAAGTCACGATGCAATGCTTTACAGCACAGCTCGTCAAAAATGATTTCTAATGTCGCTCACTTTGAAACACCCCAAGAGATGAAATTTCACTATTTTTATGACATGCTCTGATATTATTTTGTGTCTGATTCCTTTTCCCAATGACCATGAAAAATGTACACACACATAACACAACAGGAACATAGTAATTTCTTTATGTCAGCATCAGTATGAGCATCGCAGCATTAGTAATAGTGAGCATCATGATCTATATTACATAGCTGGGAAGGTTGTATTTAGAAGTCTCTCAAACTAATGCTTTTAAATGGAGATGCAAGGTTCACGCAGGTACATTTTCCCAAGCCGTTAGGCCGTTTCAATTACTGGAAAAGGGTCCTACGTAAAGTTTAATGCTTTTGCAAGAATCGCTCGAGCCATTTTTTTATTTTTGGTCCTGTTCCAATTATTTTAACTGTCAAACTTTGGTGAAATTCCGAGTGGGAGGAGTCACCAAACGCAAAATTAAACACGCGCGCGTCAACCTCATGTTGGGCTATTGCAGATGTGCATTATTCTAACCCATAAAAATAAATACGTACAGCAAATACGTTAAAAAGGTGCACAATTTGTGAGCAATTTCAAAATATATGGTTGAAAATAGACAAAGTTACTCAGTTTTTACAAAAAATAGTGCAGTTTTCAGGACTGAAGTACTGATCCAGGAAACTGCTGTTGTCAAGTAGTCGGTGTATCTTACGGGTAATTAACGTTGTAGTCAAGTAATGGGTGTTCAATGGGTTAATTGGAGTTGGAGTTGGGTTATTTGTAGGTGTAGTCGGGTAATTGGGGTTTAAGTGGGTTAATTCAAACGGCAGTTAGATGGTTAGTTAGGTAGTTTGTGGGTTTACTGGGAAGTTATTAAAAGAAAATTTGACTTAATTGCGTAAGATGTGATAATCACGGGATGTGGTAAATTTTGGTAGTAGAGTGAAACGTGTATGGACCTGGAAAATTCCTTAGAAATCTAGCGATATACATTTGAATTCGAATTTGAGTGACAGGCCTGGATAACAGAAATAACTGCGTTGCGTGGGAATTGGAAATTACCTAATATTTCAATATTTTGTGCAAAAGTCGACTAATGCAATAGGGCTGGCAACTAGTATGATGATGAAAGCGGTGAAAGTGGCTTTTCTACTTGACTGGGTCGATCATCAGTTATATGATCGATGCTTGCACAGAATATTTACTTTCCTTTCATCATGAATCCTCTCCCCACTTTAATATCAGGTTTAATTGGATAGTCATCTCGTGTTTTTGGCGTATCAGATTTTTCTCTGTGTTTTATTTTCCCCGGAAAAAAATGTTGATTTTTTTATTTGCAGATTGAGTAATATGTTGAAACACACCGGAATGTTGATCGCTTTGATTACTTTTGCTTTGAACTATTCATGCCATTATATTTTTATGCTGACTAATATTTGCCATAAATATCATAAAAATAGATTTTCGGATGGAGGACGCACATCCATCAGAGATGATGAGACTGAGCGAAATTCCCAATCAGGTTTACTTGGGAGAGCAGCTTACCATAAGTTGCAACGTATCCAGTTTTTACTTTGCTGGAGGAACCCGGATGGCCTTGAAGTTTGCGGATTCCGATACGTTCAAGTTTTTAAATAGTATGTTATGCTATATATACAATTCGCTCAATTTCTCGTATTTCTTTCATTGCCTTATGCAAATATCGAGCTCTCAAAAACGCAAACATTGAATTGTAACATGATATTTCACATTCCATTGTTTTCCCAATTTGTGTGTGTGGTGTTGGTGGTACAGCGGTTCCAAAGAAATATGATATGGCTGACCATTTCGATGGCACGATAGTGGAAGCCACGCTCCCTATAACTACTACCAGTCTGGAACGTGTGTATTGCTTTGCCCCAGTTTGGAACTCCTTTGAGTGGGTGAACCAGTCCAGAGCTATTAATG
The DNA here is from genome assembly GCA_029691765.1 of Entomobrya proxima. Lineage (NCBI taxonomy): Eukaryota > Metazoa > Arthropoda > Collembola > Entomobryomorpha > Entomobryidae > Entomobrya > Entomobrya proxima. The sequence continues at coordinate 19,220,225 of CM056170.1, read as the reverse complement.
TCAAAGGTGACCACAGACTACTTTTGGCTGAGTTTTCATGCAAAATAAAATATAGGATTGCCACGTCTGGACCACCAGCATCCAAAATTACGGTTTTGTCTTTTGCTTGTTATTTTCTGTAGAGGTAATCTCTGGCGATATAATAGTGGCTGTTGGAGTAACCATTTTCTTAACAGCTCTCCTGGTTGCCCTTATGTTTGGCATATTGTGGATTAAAGTGGGCAAAACGCATGGAAGGATGAATTTACTAACAACCTCGGAAATTGAGGAATTTCGTAGATCCAGCTTTGCTGCAGATGAGAGCAAACCAATAAAACAGGCAAACAGCTATAATGACTTGGCTTACGGGACAGCAGCAGCGTACGATCCCATCTATGAAATTAAACGGGACAAGCTTTTGTTGGGTATGTCTGGAAAGTTACTGAACAGTTGTTTGTATTTATGTTTGTTACAGACCCAAACAATTTATACCTATTTTTGTTGCAAAAAATACCTGTTGTTTTTTCCGCTACAGACGAAACCGTAATACTTGGGCATGGACATTTTGGCCTGGTTCTCAAAGGAGTTGTTAACGACACGCAGAATAAAGTGCGAATTGATGTTGCTGTAAAAACCCTGAAAACCAAACTTGACGTGGGCTCACTCAAAGCGCTACTCTCCGAGTTGAAGATTCTAGCCAGTGTTGGAAAGCACACTAATGTGGTGAATCTTGTTGGGGCGTGCACCAAAAAGATGGGAAAGGGTAAGCAGGAAGAAAATGACGCTCCATGTGCGAAAAAATTATTTCATTTCATGCATATTCATATTGTTCCCAAATTGCTTGTTTGCCTTAGCAAGAAAAAAGAATAATGGTTTGGCAAGCGTCATAATGAAATAACGTTTATTTTAGTATCTCGACTAGACTCGAAGTAAACTGCCTATATTTTCCACAAGTAGTACCACTGAGTAGTACCTTGTAACCTTTCCAAACCAACTCTGTTGCTGTATGCTGCTACTGGAGTTGATAGTAGAGTTTGCCGAGAAACCGGATATTGAATTATGGCCCTCTATTCTCATTCCGCTTCTTTTCTTGTGTTCCAGGCGAAGTTTACGTGGCCGTTGAATATTGTGCTAATGGCAATTTACAGAACTTCCTTCGTCGACACCGGCAAGCCTTTAGAAATCAATTGGAGAATGACGTCTTAGTAATAGAAACACCCATAAGGTAAACCTAGACTAATTTTGCTCTATATATATTAAGTATGCTCCAACACTTTGGCTCTTGTATAGTAGAGCTCAAATAACCGTATAATAAAAATAATGGGACAGCTTGTCTATCACACACTCCTTCCGTTAAAAAAACAAATTGAACTTTTCAACCGAATTTTACCCATGTACTTTAGAAGATAGAATGAATGAGAAGATGTATTTGAGTTCCACATTATTCCACTCTTATTGACTTGTATATACTGTGTACAGAAGAAGTGACCGACAGAATTCAATTTTGTTGGAAAGGGCTTTGATAAGAAATTTTTATATATATTGGATTTTGAGGACTTCTGGAAACAGCTTTATAAACATTTTTTTCTTTTCAAGTTTGTGTACTTTTTTAGGGTTTGTCAAGTGCAAACTTACGTTTTCATTACGAAAAACATATTCATTTGCATTCTCAAGAAAAGAGCTCTCATTTTCAAAGCAAACGGAGAATAACGGCGAAATGTTGTGTGGGAAGCGAAGCAAATTGCTTCCAAGAAGAAATGGTCTAGAACGTCTCTTTACAGTAAAGCTCACCCGATCATTAATCTTTGACATTGACTGGTTTCCCAGTAAAATACTATAAGCTATGATCCCTTTGTAGTTTTACTTTGCTTTGTGTATTTTACGCTCTACATTTATTACGAAGCTGAGCATAGTGAAGCTAGTATTGAGATTGTCATGTTTGTCTGTCTGTGTGTGTGTGTGTCATCACGATACAGGCCAGACGGTTTGTCAGAATCACTCCAAATTTGGTACAGTGATTCATTGGGTCATGAAGAGGAACCCTATTAATTTTGAGCCAGATTGGTCATCCCCTGGGGCAGTAATGGGGGGAGGGTAACCCCCCTTACCATATGCTTTATTAGAATCACACCAAATTTGGCACAGTCATTCATTGCGCCATAGCAAAGAACCCTGTGGACTTTGAGCCAGATTGGTTATCCCCCTGGGGTAGTAGGGGGAGATAACCCCCCAACCATAAAACTTGTCAGAATCATACCAAATTTGGTACAGTGATTTATTGGGTTATGAGAAATAACCCTATTGATTTTGAGCCTGATTTCTCATCCCCCTGGGGTACTGGGGAGGGTGGAGTCAGAAAATCAGACAGATAGATAGATATACATATGTACATATAGTATATGTCATATAGCTCAGCTTCGTATTTCAAATGATCATTAAATCGGTTTATTTTCCAGAAAATTATCTACCTCCAGCGAGAATATCATGACCATAGACTTGATTAGATGGGCTTGGGAAATTTCAAAAGGGATGGAGTTCCTGGCGAGCAAAAAGGCAAGAGAGAGAGAGAGATGAGAAAATGAAAAAAGATAATAGCACAAACTAAAGGGATGATCGTTAGTCATGCTAATGATTTGACTACTGTCTGTACAAAATAGGTTATTCATGGGGATTTGGCCACCAGGAACATCCTGCTTACCGAGGACCATGTCGCCAAAGTATCTGATTTCGGTCTTTCACGCCAGCTTGTGGACTATTACTATGTGCAGCAAGAGACGGTAGGCATTATGCAAATAGTATTAAGCGAAAGGAAATGTTTAAGCAGGAAGTTAGCGTTAAATTGGATTAGTATGAATAACTACACGTTGATTGAAATCCTTCGTAGGAAATATGCTAATGGGAAGAGTAAAACTAAACTGAATTAATTTTTAATGACATTCTATTTATAGGGACCAATGCCTTGGAAGTGGATGAGTTTGGAATCCCTCAGCGAGTACAAGTTTTCCATCCAGAGTGACATTTGGTCATTTGGGGTGACCCTCTGGGAGTTGTTTACTCTGGCCGAAATACCGTATTCTGGGTGTAGTTGGAGTGCCGAGTTCGTAGAAACACTTGCTGCAGGTCATCGGCTAGGAAAACCGAAATTTGCAACATCGGAAATGTAAGTGCAAATTAAATCTAGTAAATTATGCATGAAGAGCATGCAATTTAAAACGAATTTTTAAATTAATATGCAATGCAAATTGTAATTGTAGGTATGACCTAATGAGAGAATGTTGGAAAACCGATCCAACCAGCAGGCCATCATTCTTTGCAATTAAAATGTTCTTTGAGGACATACTAACGCAATGCACCAGTCAGGTATTTAATAATGTACTAACTTACCCAAGATCATGACTCGACATCTGAGACACTAATAAGTTAATTAATTATGGTATATTTTTTCAGGAGTATGTTCAAATGAATGCAGTGGCCATACATGGTGGAGTAGATGATGAGTATCAACATCTACCCTTACTCCAAAGTCCCCGAATAATTATTGAGGAGGAAGGGGAGGATGATGTTTTCGAGTAAATCGTGCAGTTGATAATAAACTTGGTGCAAATAGAATTAGCATTTAAGTTATAAAATGGACAGTTTCCATATTTTGTAAAAATTCAAATAAGTATGAATAGCTTTTGTGCAAGTCAAAACTGAATGAATACAGATTCAACAAAATGTAAATTTGTTTGTTTTTCAAAACTAAACGAAAGAACGACTGACGTTTCAGAAAATACGAGATGCTGTTTAGACTAAAGAGTCAAATTGTCGTAAAAGAAAATCTGTGAAATAATTTGTGATTTAAATGAAATTGTACAGAGAATATTATAATCGAAATGAAATTTTATGCATTTGGATTATAGACTTTAGCTCTATCTATAGCCAAAAAACTGAATAAGTGATTCAACCAACGAAAAATTGGAATTAAGTACCGCGTTTTAAAGTACAAATAACTAACTGTTTAATCACTATTGGATGTTCCAGTTAGTTGTAAGTAGTACTCTCCTCGCACGAATTAGACGAAAAGTCTTCGTTAGAAAAACAAGTTGTTGCAAGGACGCGGCTTTACACTTTCAGCTTCTCTGAGGCCATTTCCTTGTAGATTTTGACCTCACTTCCTTATTTTGAGCCGGGTTATATTTTTGAATTTTGGGAAACCGTTGGTTACCGGGAATAAAGCCGCGTGTATTGCAACAACTTGTTTTTCTAACGAGGACGTTTTCGTCTAATTCGTGCGAGGAGAAGCAATGAAACAATACACTAATGGCTTGTTGTAAACTACTTTGATAATTTTGGAAATTTAGAAATTAGTAGACCAGATATGTTATCAAATAAATGAGTTTTAGAAATCCAATAAAAGTTATACAGACTTTAACTCGTTGTTGCAATTCGTGACATACATGCCAGCATTCATCATCACTCATGATTGATTACAATCATCGCGCATCGGCAACCGACGATAAACCAATGTCGCTATTATTGCAAATTAGGCAAGAAAGTACTAAGTACAACTGATGATATGTGTCTTCTAACTAAATTCGCCGAATGACATATTAACGTCGACATGTGTTATTTGACATGTTAGCATTTCGGCAATATTTAACTTTTCATTGATACCCCAATACTGCAAACTAACGGCTCCTTTACCATTTACATTCTTCATCGGTACAGCATACTATACTACGGAACAAACACCGCTTAATATTATGTACAGTTATCCCGCTTTGCATTGTGGTTAGCGCGAATTTACAGTATTCCACATTAATCTTTCCTACCATCTGCCATCCACTATCTTTTCCAAACATTTAGTCAATTACCTCATACAAATGACGCCACAACTATTATGTTAAATAATGATGACGCATGCCTATACTCCTTATCTCAGTCATTAAAACATTTTGAATATCAGCTATTAAAATTACATGCCAGCACTATTAGCATACTATACAAGAAAGTCTTGTTGATATTAAAACTCTTTTTGTTTCATTTTAACCCGCTTGAGTGCATCGTGCAGTTTGAAAGGTCAATCATCTTTGCACCAGTATTTACCCTCTTTACCAGTTAAAGGTCATTTTATTTTAAGTCATCGGCCATTCTTCATTCTTAAAGTTTATCCAACTCCACACACTTAATTTCCCAAATTTTCAAAAACCCCATTCTTCGTGTAAAGTTCAAGTGTAAAACTTTTGTCCACGCATCTGATCTCCGTAATGTAGCGAATTGCCCACCCTTGCCTCATAATCTTGTCCTTGTGCCTTGCCAACAAATTCTCACAATTCAGCTGAAACTGCATCCTCGCCTTCTACTACTCACTTTACTTTATTTGGGTCGAGGAGACTGCCGAGGCAAGAGGGAGAGCTAAAAAGAGCTCTTTTTATTAGTGCTGAGCTTATAAAACATTTTACACTAAAAAACTTCTTTAAGTTGTAAACGTTAATTGCATAAAAGTTAACTGAATTTACTGGGTAGTAGCACGCAAAACAGAACATTCCATTTAGAAAAGCTTGGATCCTAACAACTTGACAAGCATTTTTCATTCTTCGCATTACACAGCAATAATCGCGATCAAATTTACTCGCAACGACGACACGTAGTAAAGGAGGAATAAATTTGTAAAGCTAGTAAATTTGCTATTACACAACTACACTACTGTACTTACCACCTACACTCCATCGTCATCACCATTGAATCATATCATATCACAAGTTTTGGCCTTGTTCCTCGTGTGCACTTTTTTTAACTTGTAACAATTTCCATCTTGGTCTCTGGGTCCCGGTGACTTGACTTGACAAAGATCTTTGTCCAACTACTTTATATGGTGACACGACGGTCCTCTGGTCCTCTGTGGGTGTTTTGATACACTTGTCTCAGTTGACACCAAACAAGGCTCTCAGAGAGTAGCAAATTTGCCAAATTGGGGCAAGTGACGAAATAGTTTGAGGGTTGACGGTAGACCGGAAATGCCTCCAACTCCAACAATGGAACGTGCCGCACCGACAAAAAAGTCATTGCGGATTTGGGTGCGGAACAATGGACATGTTATGCGAAGTAAGTGTTAAATTATGACTAGTTTGGAGGGTGGGGGGAAGTGGGAACCTGGACAATTTTAATTCTGGGTTGAAAAACATGCGTTGTCAAGTTTTTAAGTTAATGTAGTGGGGTTATACAAGACAGGGAGGTTGGGTGATTGTGAATTTGGTTAAAATTGGGATTTTGATTGATTGATTGTTTCAGAAAAGACAAAGGTCAGCTATGTGTACCCCAGGACTGTGGAAGCTGCCAAAGATCCGTTTGAGTGTGCCACTGGAAAGAATAAGATGTTCTACTTGATTGCTATCAATCTCTTTCCAGACACAAGTAATTTGTGGTTAAATTTACGTGTGATTGATGAGTGATTTAATGATAATTAAGTGCTTAAATCTTATGTTTTTGTTATTTTACCAACAGAAATTGTCAGACCAGACGACTCGGATTCGGAAGTGGAAAATGAGGAGACTAACCAAATTGGGGAGGGTTGTAAAGTTGAGGAATCCACTTCCAATTCAGAGGTGCACTTTAGTTTTAACTGTGATTTAAGTTAAAACAGTAAAAACACATTTAATTAAATGCGACATTACATTTTACAGCCGGAAGTGGACAAAGTTGACAGAAAGCGGAAAAGGGCCAAAAGATCTCCCACAGTAGAAACTGTTCCTCCGTCTCCCTCAGGTTCCTCCAGTCCCTCTGAAAGTAGTCATCATCAGTCTCCAGACAAAGCAGTTGTTCCTGCGGTTAACTCAAACCCACGCCCACGTAACCGAAAATTAATCAGCTCGAAAAGCTCGTGTCAACGACAGCGCCTTCTTCCGCTGAAAAAGACTGGTGTGAAGACAAACACAGCCAATTTGGAGAATGCCTGCTCAAAAGTGTCCGATTGTGAGAATAATTGTCTTTCGAGTCCTGAATCCCTAGGTGAAGCTAAGAACAGTCATAAAGCCAAAGGTAGTGGTGACCCCGTCGTAGTCTCAAAAGGAGGACCGGTTCCAAATAGCCGGAAACTTCCACCAATTCCTACCATTATGAGTAGTTTAAACAAGATAATCGAAACGTGCTCAGCCACCGGTACGGTTTCCTTTAGCTTGGCCAAAAAGAAACCTCGTCAATCCAGATCGTAAAATTTAATTAATTGTACATCATCTCATCTCAAATTATGGCTTTACATATTATCGCTAGTTTTAGTAAGTAAACTGAATTATGAATATCTAGAACGAATCCATAAGAATGACAGTAGTACTAGGAAAATCAAACTGATCTGTATTATTTTGTAACTTATCGAAAGCGACTTTTTCCGTTCATCGCGCATGCTTAAGGTGTACAATTTGTTAATCTTTTTATATAGGTATAAAAATCTGATGATAACGATTACATACGGTAAAAATGTAAATGTAGACAAGTTAACTCAAATATTTATAAAAAACATGTCTAACATACTGATCTTGACATCTTGATGTCCTTTTGCAATAAAATTTAACCATACATGTACCGTTGTACCCTCGTAGTACAAACACGATGAGTTATAGCCGTGTATAATTCATTTTGAGACTGTTTTCTATTAACTAACCGTGTAGAATGTAATGAATAAAACCGCTATGTATTAAAATCGTAATTCCTGGGAAGAGTTTGTTCAAAATCATTTTAAATGTATATTATATGGCAATTTATTTCAAGTTTTAAATTTGATAAATGGCTGACAGAAGGAAATTAAGTAATTTTTGCGAAGTTTTTACTTTTAACTTTTATAAAGTTATCAAATACAAAGTAAAAAGAGTAGTTTTGCGATTATTTTCTGCGTAAGTAATAATTAAAGAAACTAAAAACCGAACTTGGAAAGTATGTGTTTTTAAAATGCAAGCTAAATGTTAATTAAAACTCTATTAAATCAGAAACTGGAACAATTTGCATTCAAATGACGCTGAAAATTTATAGGAAACTTATTACGAGGTTAAACCTATGGTCTACGATAAAACTATCAGATTAAATTTAAGCTTGAGGAATGTTTTAAAATTACTGCGCTTACAGTGCAGTAGTACTGGGGCCTGGTACACCGAAAATTTTCGTTGCTTCAGTGTCTCAATGAATGAAGCAATGAGCCGCCCTGGTGAACCAGAGTCTGATTACCAGACTCCTGATTGACAATAATTTACAAATTGTTGTCTACAGTAGTAAATAATTTCCTTTAAATCATGATGATTCCCCTATTATTGTCCACTTTTTGAAAATACCGACTAGTTTAATTGAATTCTACCCTCATGTGATAAGATACCGTGCTGTGGTCACGTCCTCCCCAGGGGAGGCTCCCCTCCAAGTCACTGCAGTTATGATCAGTTTAAAGTTCTAAATATGCGACCCAACAACCCACGCATAATTATTTCTTGTAAGTAAAATCAACAAGTTCAGTTTAACATAACTCATTTCTCTGTTACGGTTACACTAACTTCAAGTAGGTTACTGCAGCCTTCATTATACTGAGATTTAGCCCAAATTGGTACTACCGACAAAATGCATAAATATGCTTGAATAATCTACACTAAATTTGCTGTACATCAGTTGTCCCTACAAAACTTGCTCCAGTGCCACACGCAAATCCTGGAGTTTTTATTTGTGTGCCGCCTGGAGAAGGGCTATGGCCAAAGATGGATCTCATTTGGGTTTTATCAGGCTGCCTAACTGAACATGTTCAAGGAGTGCTTGTATCCCTCGTTTACATTTGACATTTGAATCCGCCCAGTTTTTGCAAGCACCATGTCAGCTTCCTGCATGGTTCTAATTTGGATTTAATAGCTACAAGTAACAGGAATGTTTAGACATTTCTTTAGCAAAAACTAAATAAAGTGCATTTAAATAATAGACTATCTTACAAAGACTAGCCTTATCTTGAGACTATATTTTTTGTGAAGGCATGTTAATTAATATTATGATTTAAAGAATATAGTTTGGCAATTTGGACAACATAACAGTAAAAAAGTAGCCAATAATGTAAAAAATACTGAACTGTAAAGAAACGAATTTAACACAGATTTAAGTCTCGGGTTTTTGGTGTCATACTGTTTTGTCATGTCATGAATGAACTATTCTTCATTTTACAAGAAAAGGAACAAAATGCGAATATGCAAATGAGCTTTTCTTTAAAACAAATTCAATTAAATATACACAAAGGCCTGACTACTAATTTTCCAACAAAATGTGCTAGTAGGATCTTAGTTGTTTTTAGCATTCCAACCTTCATAATATGTAAAGATATTCCTAGAAGCAATAACGTGCAAGTGTGAACTGCCTTTCAATGAGCAAATTCTTTGTAGGTATTTATGGTATCTAGAAATGTGTTTCGTTTTCGAAATTTTTAAAAGCATTTTAGGTAATTGGTATTGGAAAACATTGCACATGGATGGTCTAAAGCAGATGCCATGGACAGAAATGATAAATGCTGGTAAAGTCTGGAACGAGCGCAGTATGCGAAATTAGTTCGTGATCGGTTTCCTTAAATCTGGCTGCTGCCATACTTGAATTTCAATTAACTTTGTCTTGTTGCACTGTATGCGCTATTCCATGATGTTGATTCGTTTATGTATTTTTAATAGTATTTCTGTTGTAGCTTACAACTTGTAGGTGCAATAATAAAAAGTAAAAAGTGAAAGGGACTAGGTGTCAACTCAAAGTTTACACGCATTTTTGATTATATTATAGCATGAATGTAATTGTCGCCTGTGATGTGCTGTGTACTTAGAAATTACGCAGACAAGTGAAATAGAACTTGAAAATGACTTCGATAGCTAATAGCTATAACTTGCTAGTGACAAATCGTACTTCGATGCCAGGGAAGAGTAGAAGACAGACACACTCATTAGGTGTCAGGTAAAGTCTCTGAAGTTTTCTAATGTCTACTTTATATGTATTGTCTCTCATCATGATATCATGATAGGTTTACTTAGTTTGTATGAGCCAGGATCAACGATTTTAAACGTTTTACACATTTAAATATATGTATTAAACTAAATTTCTTTGTTGTAGTCTTTATCTCCTTGTATCGAATAAGATGTTCCAACCTATTCAGTTAGTCCTCTCTTTTGTCCCATTTCCCAAATAACGCATTCAGTAAATGTCCTGAATTCATGGGCCATCCGTTCACAATAAATTCACCGGCAATTGCTACTTCATTCCATGCTTGCGTTTGCTTGATAAAAGGAATAAAGTAAACATAATCATTTGTTTGGCTACATTGAGTAGAGATTTGAGAGTACTTTTTGACTAAATAAATATCTCCTTTCTTCTGCTTTTGAATGAAATATTTACTTTTCAAAGTCCTCTTTTCAGGTTTTTTCCTCTATCTGGCCAGTTTTACGTTTTTATGCAAACAACTTCCTGTCGACTATTGCCTACAATATCTTTTTTTTTAAATTGTATGGCCACTTGGGTCACTTGACACTTGCAAAATAAACGGTTCATTTCACAAGCTACTAGCAACAAATTGTACTATGGACTTCTATGCTGATCTACTAGTAACATCACCTAATTTGCGCTCATATAGAGTTTCTTGAAAAGGCTACGATTTTCAAAGAAAAAATGCTCAATGAATTTGGTTTTTGGGTATGAATACCATGCTTTTATTCTTCCATCCACTTTTGTTGTCGAAATTCGGCTCGAAACTAAACTTATAGTTAATTAAACAAAAAAGACTCTAAGTTCAAGTTCCATGTAGTGTAATGTGTAATTCAAAGAAAAAAATTAACGGATATTTTACGGATTCCACGTTTTTCTTCATCCGGATTCCTTACGATTCATTACTTATTAAAGCTTACCGAAATGTATAGTTGTGACCAATATGCTGCTAGGATGCTAGTATTCTGCTACGGGGAAGTGAATCCTTTTAGAAGAGTCTCTGGTGTGAAAGTAAAGGAATCAGAGAAAGCTGAAGATTTTCGTGTCGTTTTTTGTTAGTCAGGCAAAATAGAAATAGAAGCTGACGGCTTGTCTTTTAATGAAAGTAGAAAGTAGAAGTGAGGAAAAAGGAAAGTATGAAAAGCCTCTTTTCACTACTTTTCGTCTTCTGCTAGATTTGCTTTGCTTATTTGTTCCTGCAATGAAATAGTAAGTCTTTGAAAAAAAGAAGCCTTATCCATATCGTATTCATTAATACACAACAACTACGCCTCTCTTTTGGCCTTTAAAAATGTAAGAAAATAACGTTTTCGTGTAGTTAACGCCTTCGGGAGAAGTGGAATCTTGTTTTGGGGCTATGCAATGATAAGATGCTTAAGAAGTTGTGATCTGCTTACTCACACGTACGTAGGAAACGTAAGTAGGGCTTTACTTTAATATTTGATGAATGAGAAGTATCGTGAGGAAAACGAAGAAAAACTTACTATCTTTTATACCCAAAGGAGTGCCTAAGTCGTCTGCACACAAAGTAATTGAAATTAATTTGTGATGATAGCACCCATAAAAGTTAGCCATTTCATTTTGCATGGGTAGAGGAAGTCGAATGGAAAAAATATATAGAAGTAAGACCGTGGAACGTACGGAGGAAAATTTATGAGCTTTGGAAATTCAATGCAACATCTTATTTCTTTGGTGGCTTAAATTTTTTTGGAAATGTGATCCGGAAATGAATTTGAATATTAAGTTCTCTTCGAAATGACGTTTACTAAACTCAAAACGCTGGTTTTCGAAACTAAACTTCATAATCTGATCCACAATTTTTATTTCGAACTTTGAACCTGACCGGAAGCTAAAATTCGAAATAGTGTTTCGAAGAATGAACCGGAAGTCACCATTTTGCAATTTTGCATGCCCGTCAAACAAAGTTAAACGTTTCCAAAGTCAATTAAGTATAAAAGCAGAACTTTGGCTAAGATTTTTCATCAATCAATTCCGAGGCGGCGACAAGTTAATTCCGTGTGCTTGATAACCTTCCATCGTTATCATTTAACACACTGCTTTTGCTTTTGCAAGCAATTTGCTAAGGTCTCGTGGAAAGTCCTAGTCCTAGAGAGCAATTCTATTCGATTTTTTTCTAGTTGAGTTGCGTCGAAGGACTGAAAGTCGGGGTTTACATTCAATAACCGTCATACGATAAAATGACGTACTTTTTCAATACATCTGATAACTGGCCCAAGGCGTTTGACAGTGATGCCAAACTGGATGTACTGGCCCATGATGAGCATCTGGTAGTTTGCCCTTATGACAAAAGCCATCGAGCAATGTAAGTTATAAACACATACATTTTTGAAAGTTAAGTAATTCATTTTAAAATTAAATTATCATTCTTATAATTTGTTTTTCTTAAAATTTTCAGTAACACAAAATTCAGCAGTCACTTAATGAAATGTCGCCGGAACTACCAAGACTGGAGATTGGAGAAAGGGGAACCCATTCTCAAAGTAAGCTGCAGATACTTCCCAGAACACAAGGTGCTTCCTCCAGAGTTTGAGCTACACGAGTCTATTTGTCAGAATGAATACCTGAATGGAGCCAATCTGGTGGAAATTATTTACAAGCACGAGTTGATGAGGTTCGACGGGAAATGGCAAGATTGGCAACCAAAGGAGAAGGCCAAAACTGCTTTTGAAATCCTCAAGCATGAACCCGTTCCTCCGGCATTCGTTCCAGAAGATACCCTCCTTTGCGCTGACCTATATGATGTTCTGTTGGGCGCACTTGAAAACTTAAAGATTTCATGCGACTTCATGTCCACTGGTAACAGTGAAACTACAAACCGAAGACTAATTCGAGCCAGGAATTACGCAGCGTTCAGCCCTCTTGCATTGAACAGCGATGAGATTGAAGAACTGTATTGGAATGCGCCAGGAAAGTTTTCGTTTGACTGGAAACAAAACTGGCTGCATTTAGAAATGCCAATTCATGGGTTTGTTAATACACTTTAAAAACCAATTACATTTTTTTAAATGCACTTAAAGCTTTAGAAACTAAATCAAATAACTAATTACACTTTTATTTTCCTTAGGCTTCCACCCGGCATGTCCAAATCTCATCGCAAAAAGTGGGTGGAACACAATGCACTTCGCTTGAAAACTGAAAGGGGAATTTTCCTGCCGGAAGATGATGAATTGGTAGCAAAAGAGCCGGAAATATCTGGTTGCGGGGAGCCAATTGTTAAAAATGTGAATGAAGACCAAGGTCAAGCCGAAGGTCGACAGGATAATCCTGGGGACGAGGAGGCAGGAAAGCAAGTGGATTCTGATGATGAAGTTTGGTGACGAAAATTAATTTGTGAAGAACTACCTGCCTATTTCATCTGATAGATCACCGAATGCTGCCGTTGCCATTGTTATCCAATTCTATGTTGTAATGTGTTCAGTTTGCAAGGTACTAATAGTACCGTACTATTAACTATGAATGTTAAAATAATGAATTAATCTATACATATTTCCATTAATTCCATATCTTTATTCCAATTATTTAGTTTCAATAATAGCTTACTGCAATTCGGCATTTTCCCAATAAATAAACTTATAGCATTCTATAAACTCTTAAGGCGATACTTCACGGCTCCCTTAGTCGCTCGTTGCTAATCAATTTAACTTATCGATAACCGCACTTCATGTATCATGTATCTACGTGTTTTTATTGCAATAAGTGAGCAGCCACAGCCACGTATACTTCGATGGGAAAACGATATAAACATAATTTACCGAATTCACAAGTAAATGTATTCTAAGGTATAATACGTTTATTTAGTGACTACTATTTAAATAAGTATTTTAAATAAGCATTAAAGATGATTCGACTTTAATGAGTGATCACATATCGGTCCTAGATGTAGGTAAAAAACATTCTTATTAGCCACTAAATCTACTACTGACATTTACACTAATTCAAATTAAATTTCAACGAATATTTCAAAAACTGTTTCTTTGTAAACAAATTTTACTTGTACATCTGCACTTTTTTGAGCAGATACTTGTATCTGCTAGTGCAAAATGACAACAAAAACAACAACAATGAACGTTATTAACGTTGTAGATGCGTTTGTTGTTTTTGTTTTTGTTGTCATTTTGCACTAGCAGATACAAGTATCTGCTCAAAAAAGTGCAGATGAAATGAGCGAGGTTTCGTCCTAAGCTTATACTTCTACCGACTGTACCGTTGAAATAAGCAGAAAACCAGTAATGGTAAATCATAAAAATGTTCGCTGCTAGAAACGTAAATATCGTAAAAATATAATACAACGACTTAATTCATAAGAAGATCTAGAGCCATTAAGCTTGGTTTAAAGCCCGAATACGATTTTAAAATCACACGTATAAAATCATATGAACCAGAGTAATATATGCAAGTGAACTGAAAATGAAGCAAAAAATTGTAGCTTTAAGTTTTTGAAGATAGATTACAGGGTATGATTAAAAATGTGGAACTAGGGCCCGATGTAGCTTGCATCATTTAAGCTAAATATTGTACACCCTCATATCATTTCACTGTTTAGCAATAATGAAAAAATTGAACCCTGCCCTGGTACACTGCGCAACATTACGATAAAACATTATGGTAGTATGTAGTTATGATGTTCTACACTAAATGCCTTATTATGAGAATTTTGTGGCTTCATTCACAAATGCAACACCGGAATCATTTAGTGTATGCTTTTCCAAATCTAATGATACATCAAACATGATTTTTTACCGTATAGTTTTGTCAGAATAGGCATTTTAGTAACGTCATTCGTAAGTAGCAGTTTACATGGACAACAGGATAACTGCACATCGCCAAGACTAAATTAAATTCCAGTACATATCTGTTTCAAAAAATATTTAATCTCTCAGTGAGTGATATACTAAAGTATAGGGCGCCGGTGCTACATTTCCCACAAATCAGCTTGGGTCAACGAGAATCGCGCTTTTGAACTACGTAGTCGACCATTTTCGCCTTATCGACAAGGTAAAAATGGCGGATGCCCATGACGCCCAAGCTATGTACCATGTGCACAAATAGCGATGCAAAATCGTAGTCAAGGCTTAAGAACTATTTGTTTTTCCCGTGCACTTGCAAAGACTTATGTTTGAATCCCATTGGCATCTCAACATCATACACTAGCAAAAGCGAATAAATCCATCCTCATCATCGACATCATCACCACTACCACCGACAAAAAATGCCGGCGTAGACAGACTCCACTCGCATATTTTATCTTCTCCCTTTTCCTGTACAGGGCATGATTTCAGTTCAGCACAGAGAACGCACGGTGCTAATAAGGCACAGTGAAAGTTGAACGAACATTTTTCTCACTTGGATGGCTTCATGTCTTGTCTACCGAGGGAAGAAGGTATTTATAGACTCCAGTGTGTAAAAACCATGTTTTATCTATGATAAAATGAATATACATTCTTTTTATGAAGCCAAGCCCTTATGCACAACGTACCAAGACCAACTTTACTAAATACCAGCAGAAAAGTTTCTCCTTTCTCCGGAGAAAATCATGTGAATCAAAAATCGGAAGAGAAAGCACTCCCAACATGACTACTACTACAGAAGCCGGTGTAAAAATTTGATTGGGTTGCTACATAAGCCTTGCACCTACTGACTTCTCCCTACCTCCATGACTATATGACAAGCCAACTTTCATTACATTTTCTCTTTAATAAATAGACCTTTCTTGTGTGTCATCAGTAAAAAATCATAGATTGTCAAAGTTTTCACCTTGGTCTTTACCATTTCCCTTGTTCAGTTTGCAGAAAACGTGAATACTCAATGGAAAAACTAAACGTAGCACAACGTTCACTTGAGTTTCTCTGAAAGTCTGAAAAAATAGGATTCTAGACACCTCTCCGGTTCTTAAAATTTATCTCAGGTGAGATAAGACCAAAGTTTCTCCAAAATATCTTGAAAGCATAACTATATTGGCCATGGCCACAGGGCTCCTTCTTCCAAAAGCTTATTCACAACTTCTTATTCTTTTTATACAGCTTTGCACTTTGCACCTTCATAGAGACCATCACATTCTATCAGATAGAGCCTATCTGCTTTCATCCAAAATTTCTAGTCTTCATAAAATATCCCCTAAAACTGTATTTAGGTACGTAAGCAGCTTGCAGTTAAATACTTCTTCCAGTTCTCCTTATAATATATATTTTTTTCTTTTTTCCCTCTTCCGTTTCCTTTCGCCCAGCATATTACTCTAAAAATCTGGTGTTTTTCAGTTGTCTATTCTCTGGTAAATGTGTCGGCAAAGTATGAAGGTTGAGCTTCTATTTCATTCTGGTTTTCACATTTTACATCTTCCGTTTTTAGGAGGCTTCGTGCAAACATGCATGCATTCATGCATCATCATCATATAACAGCAGCATAAGAAACTCTTTTTTTTCTGAAAAAGCAAAGCCGTTTACTACTCAACTTCCGTTTCAGTAGGATAGGTATATGTCGCATGCCTATCACCACCGCACACTAGACTTCTTCTCAGTAAAAGACTCCTGACTAGCTCTTCTGTTCTCTTGGAGTCCCGCTGACTTTCCCTTCTGGAGCCCAAATGCTGGCAGAGGCAGAAACTCAAGCGTGTATTATACGGCCAAAAAAGCACCGCGCACCAAAAAGAAAGCTCACTCCACTGCTTACAACATGATATCACACTTTTCCCAAACTTGTGGTCCTTAGCGTGTGCTACTGGTATAGAGTAGTAGCTTGATGGTGGTGCTAAGGTTAACAACAACATACAGAGAGAAAGCTGAACCAAAAGTTTATTTTTTTCAGGAATGGAATAAAAAGATGTGCATATATAAGTTCTAGGAGCACATGCATTCCAGCAGTTGAAAGTGCCGCACACACAACAACAGAGCATCCAGCTTCCAGAGGAAAATATTCCGGGAAACAAACAAAGCGGTTTTGCTTGTTACACTCAATCTGCAAAATTTTCTTTAACCTGTTTACAAGGAATAGTAGGGTAAACAAAAAAGTTTGCGATTGTACACTTTTCATTCTTTCAATTGAGCAGGTTGTCATAAAGCACAAAAAACAACAGCAGCAGTAGTAATAATAACAAGCTATCTATCATAATATTTTCCTTCTGGAATTCTTAACCCAAAAAAATGTGCTGCTTCTCTTCTGGGTAATAAGAGTGTTTGTTTATAAGAAACTCAAGTGAGGTTATCGACAAAAGTGGTTTGTCTTATGAATTTTCTTGGTACACAAAACATAAAAACTGACTTGTGTAATCATCTTCTCGTAAAATTCGTACCTCTTTCCGTGGAATGTATGTCTTTTTCCATATTGCAAACTCCAGACACTGTGCAAAAAGCGTTGAAGCACACAACACTATTCTATAAGAGAGAAAGAGAAGAGTTACGTGTAAAAAATCTTTTTCCATGTGTCTTGTGACAAAGAGGAGGCACGCAAAGTAAAAGAATTGCTCTCATGATGTGTTCTAGAGAGAGAGAAGCCGGAGGAGTGGATACTGGCGTAATTGAAAAACTCGTCAATCTCTAGACTCTACTCACTACAACATACAACATACTACTGCATACTTGAACGCATGCTTTATTCCCTCTCGTTGTTATAATAGTAAAAATACTTGAACTAGTTTTTCTTTCCGTGTGTCTCCCGAAAAAAAAACAAGTTTTTTAGTTTTTGTCCTCGAGTTCCAGTTTATTCCTTAGTCTACGTGCGCCCGGGAGATATATCTATCATCATCATCAGCACTCTACAACTATTCTTGTCTCTACTCTTCTTGTGCAAAAAGCAACGTGTGTGGCGTGAAAAAATACAGGACAAAAATTTTTCTACACCATTTGCGCTCGCAATGAGACGAGTAAAGTCTACCTCTTTTTTGTATTGTTGATGATGATCACCAGAATTGCACATTCTAGCTTCAAATGAGATACTACACACACCCTGTTCTAAAAATTCAATTGGATTAAAATAAAACTTTCTCTTCTTACTTGTGCTACACAGTTACACACACACACAAAGCAGCTTATTGCTTTTTCTCGGTAAAGAAAACTGGATTATGTAAGTGATTACGTGTGCTGCACACAGGATCAAATGATCTTCTTTTCTTCATCACCTTTTCATGGAATGCAAAACCCGTTTTCTCTATACAATAGACTGGAATGTCATTATCCACTTTTGTAATAATCCAACTTTAATGCCTCCACCTGTGCATCTATCTACATATCTACACTCTACCAAGAAGCCATAAAGGGGATTGAAACTTGCTTAATGTCAAATTTCATCTGAAACCAAAGAAGAAGAAAAGAAGAGTGGTTGTTTTATAATATAATAATAACCTTCAAACCACATAAAACACAGGACTCCTACTGTTTAAATAAGTCATTTGACTAGAAACACGGTTACGCAATACCACCGAAAAATATTTGCCCGTATCCGGTTTCACATCTATATGAAAATTGAGCTGAATTACAGGGCAGTCTCGAAAAGGAAGTAATAGCTTATATGAAAAAACAGCTCGCATGACAGATTTCAACCCGCTTTGTTGGAATCGTTTATACAAAAAAGCCGAAAAAGGAGGTGTAGAAAGCATAGCACACTGCATTCTTTCTCTATACGCTTTTGTTCTTTTCACCCAGAGACAAGAAGCAATTTCCTTGAGCAAAAAGGCGCATCAGAGCTCACATTACCCTGCGGATTGCCATTCATTATACAACAGCGTGTCATGCTGTTCTAGCAGCCGTCTATAATATTTTTTTCTGGTGAAGAAAAGTCCTTGTCTTCTTTGCTGTCTGTAGTTGGTTCAACGGTTTTTACACGTTTTTTTCTCCCTTCATTTTCTTCTTGTAATACACCAGGGTGTATATACCCCACCACACCAATCCAAACTGTCAACAATGTTCCTTGTTGTTGTAGTATAAATGTTACAGCGATTATTCAAAGCAGTCTAGCCTTTCTTGGCTGTATAGCAAGTGGGTGAAAAACTGGTGGGAAGGAAAAGACATCGTTTGTCGCACAGTAGTAGTTGGCGGTGCTATCATCATCAAGCTTTCTTTCAGCTCATTAAATACATGTCGACGGCAAATAATAGGTGATTCAAGACAAAAGACTAAACAATAAAAAGGAAGCGTTGGAGGGTGGATGAAATTACCTTTATACATGAGAACCTATGCTGTGTGGTGTGGTTTATATAGCTACTATATACACGAGCTCGTTGTGAATGTCATCACATCATCAGTATCATCATCATGCAAGCACGTAATTGATAACCACTGAACTTTACGTGAGCCAAAAGCTTGTACACAGATAATAAAGCCAAAGGAAAAAAAATCATTGCTCTGGAGAAAACGGAAGCACGCGGAGTTATGCCAGAACCATATCTCTACGTACCTATTTCTACTACAGTTCATTGACGGCAAAACCACTACAGCAGGAAAAAAGGATTCTCATTTTCTCGCTGAGAAAAAGGCAATCTTGTGTTCTCAAGAAGAGAATGATACATTTTGCCACCTACGGCTTTCCCCTTTCTTAGACAGTCACACACTCTTCAGCTTTTCCTCGGCTTTTTGTACCTCACGTATATCCAACCAGCACGACAATGTTGCTGAAATTTCCACCTTTTCCATTTTGTTTCCATTATTTTTCATGTGCCTTTTGAGTGTTTACTTTCTCTCTCCCACTTTCTCTCTGGTCTGCTGCTCAGCGTTTGTTTCAACAAGAAATAAGATTGTTTATCACTTTCCTCTCCGCTTCTCGTCCTCGTCGTAGTCTCAACGCGACACGTTGTTGCCACCACCATCGTGGCCTACGCAGAGATAAACACACACTTAAATCTCACATTGTATGAGCTACCATTTGCCTAGCTAGAGGTACTTTTCTCCTCTCCTCGGTGTGTGTAATATTTACTCACATCGCCATCACCCCGTCATTTTCCCCGTCAAGGTTTGCACGCAGTGGGTGGTAAGCACCCACTAAAAAACCGGCAAAATTACTCCGTACGCTAGCGTCAAGTGTCCTCAGCCCAACCAGGGCGTCCCTTACCAGGTGAATTCCACAGAGTTCAACCGCTACAGAAGACGGACTTGGGTATGGGTGGTGGCCGTTTTGGATTGTGTAAGTGTGCCATAATATAACCTTATTTTCTCAGAGAATTTCATTTTCTTTTCATTTTATTCTTACTCGTGTGTGTATTCAACGCAAAAGCACATATCACATCCTTTTATCTTCGTATGTACAATAGGCTACAATCTTGTTATGTATCTACAAAGTTTTCTCTTTCTTGACGAAAAGATGAAAAAAATAATGCTGAAAATAATATTGAAAAAGAGATAAAAATGAGAAAGATTTTCATTTTATTTTTTCTTCTTTCTTGCTTCTGCTCCTGGAAATGATAAATGATTGGAAGGATAATATTAATAATGATATTGAGATTCGTGATTGAAAGACCTCCCAAAAAAATTGCACATAGACAGACACACTTTAATAATATTCACTTGGCGAAAAAGAGGAGATGAGCACGGAGTAGAAAATGCATGATGGAGAGGGCTTTACATTCTGCCTGAAGATTGATGATGGCCTCAAGGAGAATCCTCTTGTGCCTATCTAAAAAGTACATGTTCCTCTATTTCTTACTTTTATGTTCATTCAAAGAAAGCTCCGACAAGAAAAAAATATCGGATCACTTTTGACTTTTCTTCCTATATACATATAATACGTACCTATTATTGTTATAGAAAGTTCTGTTATATTTTTCTAATAGTTTTGCTAGCTTCCTTTTCTTCTTTCTCTAATTCATCATCTCCTTCTTGTTGTTCCTCTTTGGGCTTTTTGCAATATCTACTCAATGTCTCTATGCCTCGTCCAACCTTTAAAAAATTATAGTGCGGAAGAACATGATTACACTGTCCGTGTGTGCTTTACACACTTGCGAAATTACACTTTAGCTGTTTGTGCAGTAACAGTAACCCTTTTTTGTGCAATTCTCATTTTTCTCTCAAGTGGAGCTAAAAAGGCTGATATAGAGCATAGAGGTATGTATATTGTGTTAGTAAAACGGAGAAGAAAAGGGATATGGAGCCTAAAAGTTAAAATCCCGTTTTACGAGCATCCGTCAATCTTTTTTCGGGGGCCAAGAGCAGCAGACCGGGATGTGGCTCTACTTCTTCTAGAAGATGTATGGCAGTAGCAAGAACAAGCCAGTGGAAAGGAGAAAAGGATGTGTTTATGACTTTGACACGGATATAATAATAATAATAATCATGTCTGGAAAATAACAGAGAAAGAAGCACCCTCACCAGCGAAAAAAAACTGGAGTAAATTTTTTTTTGGATAGAGTACGTGAATGCTGGCGTAAAGTGTTATTATCATTATCACAAGCCATTTTTTATTTTTTGAGAGAGACAGACAGGCAAGAGTTTTATATGCCGGATCATGATGACATGATGATGGTTATTTATAGGTAGATGCATAAACGTGCACAAAAAATTAGGATAAAATGCACAATGAATTTTACACAAGGTTCCACTTTGGTTTTGCACAGGAAAAAAATGCGCTGTTTGCAAAATATATATATATATTTTGCAAAAAGTAGCAACTCTCCAAACACAAGGTAGCTTGTACTTGTACCTTGGAAAACAATTCAAAAAAATACATGCAACGAAACAAGGGAGCGTGTGTACAAGGTTGTTTTTATTATTTTTATAGCTCTCCATGAAAATAAGTTTTGTCGGAGGAAACGACAATGCTCGTCATTGTTATGTAGCCACATCGGCACTTAAGAGCCATTTTGTGTTGAATAAAAAATGCAATGTAAGGCCATATTAAAAACGCTACAAAACATTGGGCCCTTGGTGAAAATTCTTACCTAGCAGGCAGCATCAACACAAACACGCCAACAACAGCAACCATCCCTTTTCCCATCTTTTTTGTGTTTCCACCTACTGCGTACGTTGTTGGTTGTATCTCTAGTTTAATTTTCACCACTTTTAATAATAAAAGTGGAACACAGAATACTACTATGCTTGAAAGGAAACACAACTTCAAAGCACACAAAATAATAGGTTATTTTTTTGCTGCCCGAAATTCAAACCCCAACTCGGTTTACAAAGAATGTATCAAAAAAACATAAACCCAACCGGTGTTGTAGCATATAAATAAATGAAAAAGTAAAATGGTTTGTGTATTTTCTCGGTGTTATATTTTTGCAGTGCCGCATTACAAAAGTAATTTGTATTCTTCAGGTGTTTACAGTTCAGATCTATTACACCACTTGTATCACTGGTCATAGTAGAATTTACGGGAAAAGTATAGAGAAACATCCCTTTTGCGTATGGGTTTCCATACTGGTATTTATGTTCTTCCTTTTTTGCCTGTTTTTTCTCCCCAGGGAAAAATATAGATTCGTTGAACATTAGAGAAACATTTCATTTCCCATCTTTGTCTTCCGCCACTCGTGTGTAAGCCATTTTAGACTTTTGGAGTAATAATAACCTGTACTTATGTACTGCTACATGAGTTTTTCCGTTTAAGTAAAAATGTTTTCAAAAAGTCAACATTAAACGCTGGATGCACGCTTGCTGGATAAAATGTGTGAAAGCTTTTGCTATTCACCTTTTCCCCTTCTGCTTTTCCATTTCCCCTCTCCGCTCAGCAGAATCAGCACAAAGTAGCAGCCCCGTTCATGGATCATGAACAATTTAGTGAACCAGCAGAAGGTATTCAGAACTAAAACGAGATCTTTTTCTCTACAAAAAAATAAATATCTATTTTTGTAGAGCAGGAAGCCCACACCACCCGCATGAATGATAGCCAACTAAAAAGGAAGCGGAGGTAGCAGAAAGTCTAAAATCCAAAAAAGAGTTTTTACTCTGAACGGGTAGACTACAGCTCTGTGTAACTTTACGTGAAAATACCCGGCTCCGGCCGGGGAGACGTTTATTGTAGAAAAAGTTATTTTTACTGCTTGGTTGACTACCAACTAGCACAGAATATTATTATGTAGAACTATAGTTGAATTCCGGTACTATCCGGCTTAGAATTACTTTTAACAAAGTTTCCAATTAAAGGCCATGTGCTCATTTATCTCTTTGTTTTTTGGGACAGACGTTGGCGTGTGTATATTTTATGCTATGATAGGTTTCAACAGAATGCAGCAGCAGCAGTAACATCAGAATATTAGATTTTGAGTCTGAACTCAACTGAACTGAGTACTGAAGCTCAAAAGCAACAAAAAGTTATTCGAAAACTATGTAATATCATCTGGTGTTGTGCAAATATATTCCAGACTCCAGACACAAGCTAATAATATAAGGTAGTTAGTTAGTTAAGCGCACATCAAACTGATGATGATACGTGCTAATGTAAATAGGCGCCTTGAGCTCTCTTGACTCTGGTCTGATGCTTTCTCTACGGAATTCTATAAGACCAAACTTTACTACGCCAAAATCCGAGTATTATGCTTCTGACTAAGTCCCTGATCACCACTACTACCTACCTTACTCAAAAAGCATTTTTGGTCGTGTGTGTACACGCATGCCAGCAACGAGAAAGTCGTGTGCGGTATTACACAAACTTGAGAGAAGATTCTGTATAATATTTGTTCTTGAAGAGAGTGGAATTTCAGAGATACTTTCTATGAGACATGGAGATATCATCGCACGTATTCCTGAATTTCTAGGAATTGTCTAGCTGTGTGTGTGTGAATACGCTTTACTAGGAAATTATGCACACTCAAATGAGATCAGACCAAACATGGAGAAAGAAAGGGAACGCGAGAGGAGAAAAGCTAAAAAGGAAAGAGAAAATGCTGATCATGACAATGATTTTACTGCAAATGTAAACCCAGTTTTGCCCATTGTTTTATCCTTTACCATTTTAGCGTGTGAAGGGCGTAGTTACACAATGGATTTTTTAGCATGCTATGATGATGATCACAATGATGATAATAGCAATAAGTGTAATTAAAAGGGCAAAGGCAATCATTGTGGCAATAAAACGATAAAGTGCGCGGAGGTGTATTACATATAGCTTTATATTTTTCCATATTATCATCCTTGAATACATTTCCAAGTGCAAACACAAATTTGAATGTAATTCTCCCGGGAAGCGTATAATAAAGTTGATTGTACATGTAGTTATATATCGAGATGAGGTACTCACGTAAGACCATTTTAGTTGCTGCAATAATACAGGAACGGGAAAAGCTTTCAGTGCAAATATTACATCCGATTATTGCTGAAGCAGGAAACAAACGATAATTATGATGATGGCTGTCGGCACTACTAAATAAAAAAATGGGATAAAGTTATTGCTAGATTTGCAAAAACATGGGCACAAGTTTACTTGGAATTTTTACGCGTTTCGCATCATCTTTTTGGTGATGAGATCATCAACAGAAGTAGAAGTTGGACTATTTTTGTATTTTTTTGGTACGATTCAAGTGGGTGGGCAGATAGAAAAACGGGGAAAAGTTACAACTTTGCTCCAAAAAACTGGAGAGAGGAACGAACAATAAAAAATTCCACCATGGGAGTACAAGTACAGAAGCAGGAAGAGGAACGACTTTCTCTTTTTGCGTGGATCAACAAAAACAGGGCTGCCCTCTTCTAAAAACAAAAACATGGTAGTAGAGTAGCACTCAGCGCATTCCATTATTGCATAAATTGTATTTAATGTATTTTCTCTGCCTCCTTTTCCTGTTCTTCTTCTGCTAGCTCTGTTTCCCTTTCCTCTCTGCTGACTGGCTCAAAAAAAAACTTGAGAAAATAGAGATGAATGGACAAATTTATAAAATAGGCACGCTTGACATATTATACGCATTAGTTTTGTTGTGTTGTAAATGGGGCGTCTACTTTCTTCTCCGTATGCTTGGACATAATATAACGGTGATGCTGGAAAAACAGGGCAAGATGGGAAAGGAGCAGAGGGAAGCAGATTGCAAAATCATTAGTAAACCTACAGTCACTGCTTGGCTGCTGCTCATACTCCCACATTTCTTTCTCATGCACAAGAAGAACAACTTAGTTTCTACTTTTGAGACAAAAAAGCGGGAGAAAGTTGCAGGGAAAGGGATATGGGCTGAAGAGTCACACTTGTCGTAAAAGTAGAAGAGACCCAAAGTATTATGCGAATTTAATGTCTTTAGCCGGAAAGATGAAAAAAGAAATGTACGTTAGGGTCTGGGTCTGCGTTTTCTCCAGACATAGACTCTGGAATGGGTTGTGGAAGTGTTGGCTTGCTAGTGGAAGGTTTATACTGATGATCTTGATAGCTTAGGACTGTATAGAAGAGGAAACATTGTAATGTGACGGGTTTTATAGTTGCACCCACGTTTTACTTATATAGGTAGTCATTTCGTTGTTTTTATACAAAAGCAGAGATGAGAGACCAGAAGGACGTAGATGTGGCCTTGTGCACTATGCAGAAAGATAATACACGTAATAAACTAGATACAAAAGAAGAAATAAGTATCGAAGGTAGCTTAAATACCTAGCCAGATCCACGTATTCAAGTGTACTTCTGTATATTCGAATTTTATCAATCTGACTGCAAATTCGTTAGTTTAAAATTACCATAAAATCATGCTTTACACAGTAATACTCGATTGAAGTTGCGGATATGACTATTAAAGACCTGATTCAGGTCCTGTAGTTTTGAATTGAAAGAAACTGGCTACAGGTTTGTTAGTTTGGTCAAAAACTTACTTAAAATTGTGTGTCACACTATATGATTCCTATTTTTTTAAACAGCCGTGACAGTTTGAACCAAAAGTCGATACTGCTATGCAGAGGGTTTCTGGGATCTGTATACGAAATTTAATAGAATTTTGAAGTTAAAGAGTGTTCGGCCAAACGTCCGGATTGGGAAATTATAAAGTATCTTCGATACAAAGCTTTTATTCCAAAAGTGGAGGAAGAGTCCCGCTCTTGATCTTGGTTTCAGGCTGTAAAAAACGGGGGGAATGACGGTCTTGATATGAAAGAAAGCAAGAGTGAAAGCCACTTTAAATATTCTGTATGCAAGTTACTTAAGCTTTTATCGGTCCCCGAAGGAGAATTTCGTGAGAGAATATGTGATGCATTATAATTAAAATTGCAAAAACCTTCGAGTAGTATATGCACTACTGGTATTTAGAAAAGAAACGAAAACGGTAGCATGTAAAAAAGAGCATTTTTGGAAAATAAATGGCTGTCACACGTTGCATCTATTAGAGTATGTTGTTGAAAAGTATGCTAGCTGCATAATTTTTTAGTCTAGACTAGAAAAATAGAGAAATTGGCTGAAGAATGGGCATTCAAGAAAACAAAGCTTTCCGAGATTTTGCATAAATAGCCATTATCACACATTTCATTTGTATGTTCATCTGTCTCACCGAGAGAGAAAGTGCCGTAATCGTATAATATATTTTATTGATATGCCAGTTTTACTCGGATTTTATTTTAACATTTTGTTTGATTTACTACCTCGGCAAAAGTCTCAAGCACTCGATTCGAATTTAAAAGAAAACCAGAGCAGCAACTTTTTAGTGTAGTACTAAGTTTTTTCATTCAACCACTAACTGATTATATAACGAGGAGAGTCTTTATTTTTTTCGTTCTCCGGAAAGCCGGATATTTCGATTTTTAGGTAGTCAGCAAAGAAGTGGAGCTACTTTAGGATTTTTAGTGTCGTTTTGAGCATGTGTCCGTAAAATTCCTATACTACTAACCTGTTCTCTTCTCTATATAAAGCGGAATAGCAAATGTGCGGTGCAGTTTTATAGCACAATTTGCATAATATGCACTACCTTCCCTATTGCTATTGATGCTGTGCAAAATACTCCACAGACTTTATACTCACTACCTTTCCTGCATACAAAGTTTTTTTTTTCAAAAGAAAGTCATTTCCATGCGAGGCTGGTTAAGTTTGCAGCAGCATCAAGAAGTGCCTGCTACTATGATGTGATACACTTATACCTACCCTAAAGCGCTCGGCGTTAGAGAATAAGGATAAAGTTTATTTTTTATACACCGGAAGACTTTCACTTTATGTGCCTGTCTGCCCGCTTTCTCCACTAACCTTGGTTGTAGATCTCCTCCTCACGGGTTTGATTTTTACAGCTCCAGCTTTTCTATGAAAATGCTCGATCAACCGACAAAACGCTTTTTTTCTTCCCCCTTTTTGTATTTTTTCCCTTTCAAATGCTTTCTACCTCGTCGACAAGATGTGAAATGTGTACCAGCAAATTTCTTCATTAATCCAAGAGGGAGAAAAGGTGTGTGTGTATATGTGTGCTGGCTGTTTGGGCGTTAAGTAGAAACTCGAGAGAGTGTGCACTTCAAAGACGTAAGGTAATGCGATGTTGAGTGGTTTATTAAAGAGACGGGAAGGGAATAACAGCTGAAAACGATGAAGCTCTCTCGACTGGTGATGGTGTGTGTGGTGGTGGATATAAGGTGTAATCAAGTACACATGAAATCTCACCGCATACAACCGCCATCACCATCAACAACATCCCGCCGCACATGTTACGATGAAGCACGCTAATAATCTGTTTTTTTTCGCCAACACGCTTGCCATATAAAGCGGCTGATTTTCCCGAGTGAAAAGTATGTAGCTATATATCTAACCCGTTATGATTATGCATTTTCCCACCTTTCACTTTTCTGTGCATTTCATAATCAAAAAATCCCCGCCCACTGACCATTGTGCATGACATGCCAGTAACATAAAAAATAGCACGGGACTGAGACCAGATGCAATTTCTTTTTTTCTGCCTTCACATTTTAGATTGCAACATCAAAAGCCTTTTTTGAAAAGCGTAACTTCCTTGCACATACACTGCTTTCTCTTACATAAGTATTCCTTTCACCCAAAATATGAATCTATAGGCTATAGCTACACTGCTTTGTGTCCTTCCGCTGACTGGTCAGCCATTTGTATCAGTCAACTACCGTTTTTTTCTCCGTTTGCTTTCATTTCAACTTTTGCTGTCTCATTCTTTCCATTTCCTAGCACTCCTACATTTTTCTCCAGCAGTTTTTTTCGTGGTAGTTGAGTATCTTTGCGCTAAAGTTTTTTTCTATGGACATGTGAAAATGTCTAGCATTACGCTGATTTTTGGCACTTGTCCATTCAATCCCAGTAAAATGCATAACCTTTGCTGCTTTTATACTTTTTTCTCTCTTTTCTTCTTCCCTACCGCTTTCACTATACTTTGGGGATTCGGTGCCAAAAAAGATGAACATTATTACGATTTGTCCCTGCTCCGCTACAACACAATTAATGTTACAATAGTCGCGTTTGGAAGGACCCACAGCAGTAGTACATTACCAAATTGGCATTCTAATGCACAACAGAGTAAGTTACATCATCATCAGTGGCAGCAAGTAGGAGTCATCTTTTGTAAAATGAAGAGTTACGCTCGTTTTTTTCTTGTAGTAATCGCACAGTAGTTTACCACTGTGAATACCGGAACAAAGCCAAAAATCTATTAGCAAGTGCGACACCTCGGTCGTAAATAGTTCATGTGTGATTTTCCTAAATTTCAATTTCCATTATGAAAGAGCATGGAGATATAAAACTTTCAATATAAAATATGGCATGAATAGATATTTGTCTGCACAGAAATACCCATTAAGTTATGTACATCATCATCTCTCAGTATCTCATCCTCCAACATTACATTATGCTTTTGAACAACCATACAGAGAAAATGGTAATGGCTTGGAAGAAAAGAAAATGGGGAAAATTCCCAGGCTTTCAGCAACCGCACCTAACATTGCACATGATATCATCATATCTTATCGACAAAAAAAGGAATAAGGCAAAGAAAAGCAAATGACTCGGTCGTTTTGTGTATGCATGTTCTTAAAAAATGGAAGACAAGCAGAACTACGTGGATTACATTTCACAAATTCTAGAATTTCAAAAAAATATGGAGCTCCGTCATCATTTTCAGCAGAGTCGAGTACAATTGAAAGTGCTTCAGAAATCTGAGCACACAGTACACCTATCAAGGCTAATGGCTCAATGTACAACAACCTGGCGAGACACTAGATTTTAAATCTGTCTTGGTTTCTGTCTGCAGGAGTAATATTAGCACTGCTGCAGCTATTGATCTAAAGAAAGGTGGTTATTTTATTTTTTGGAAATATTGGGTATGGTTTTAAGCCAGGCACTTTTGTGTCGTTAGTAAGTACTTTCTTTTACACTTCAACTTGGCTTCTCTTCTTCCACTGCAATAAAGAATGGGTGTCGAAAGCTTCCTGGGAACGAAAATCTATGGGGCATTTGCGTAATTGAAATTCTTTAACAATCTCCGTATTTTTGGGTAATACGTATGCAATGCACCAAAGTGGTAGTAAAGCGTATTCATGGAAAATGGCTGAAATCCGAGTGAAACATGAATAGGCATGAAAAGAAGTAATATGAAAATTTGTGCAGTGGCCTACCTACATAAAATACAGT
This sequence comes from Entomobrya proxima, assembly GCA_029691765.1. Taxonomy (NCBI): domain Eukaryota; kingdom Metazoa; phylum Arthropoda; class Collembola; order Entomobryomorpha; family Entomobryidae; genus Entomobrya; species Entomobrya proxima. Next base: position 19,190,831 of record CM056170.1, on the reverse strand, counting down.
TAGTGTCATATAAAAAGATAGTTTGTGCTAGTCTCGAGACTTTCTTCGTGGCCCTTGCGCGTACTACTTTGTCTCTATCTAATGCACTTTCTTTTACATGATTTCAACACTTTTGTTTTTCTGATAGAGGTAGTATTATAATATCTAGAGGATCTCCAAAGAAAAAAAACTAGAATATGAGCCAGAAAACATATAGAGGACAAATAAAGGACAACGGTTATTGCTTCATAGTTGCAGTAGCAAAAGACATATATAAATGGTCAAACCAGAACAAATCGCCATTTTGCTCACTAGCAGTGCACACAAGTATTTTTGGTTTTTGCTAAAACAAATCTTATATTTTATCTTATGAGTTTTTATCTGTTTATTGCAGGTTATAGCCGTCCTGATCTGTGGTAGATTCTTCTATTACGTGGCCAAGGACGCTCGCATTAGCAATACGCCACCAAATTCAGAGTTGGAAGGTGAGACAAAAACTGGAGACTTTTTTCCTAGAGAAAAAAATACATTAGCAAATTTGATTTGTTCGATGATGCAGGTAGCCCTATAGTGTTTCGTGGCCTTGGTCATACACTATTTTTCATGCTCGGTCACCCAAAACCTTTTCACTTTTCTCCTTCCCTCAATTCATTTCATTTATTGTCCTCTGCTTCTATTTGTCAAAGTGGGCAAGCAAGCAAAAAAGGTTAACACGACTGTGAAATTAAATGAGTTTGACCTTCCCTCTAACGATTTGCTAACTGAAAGAGAAAGACCTTCCCTGATGCACACACAAACATAAACATATACACTTAAGAGTAATCTGACAACAAAACAGGTATTTAGTTTTGTAGTCTCGTTTTCGTAGTGTTTGTCAAGAAGCAGAATACTGGAAGTAACAAATGATGTCGCTATACATTCTTTTAAAAAGTAAAAAAGGGGAAATTCCCTTTTCCAATAACGGCCGTTGTGATCATCATCATCAGTTAAGTAGTAATTCCATTTCCTGCTCAACCAACATTTCCCACCTCCTTTTTCCTTCCCTTTCGTCGTCGTCTCTGTCTCGTTCCTCCAGTTCCACAAAATTTGGCAACTGGAAGCAGACAAAAAAGAAAGAAAGAATTTATACCTAGATGAAAAAAGGTATGTCTGGAGTGGAGTGGTAGAAAGTGTGAGCAAGAGAGAGCAAGGTACATAAAACACACAACAAACGCATATATACACAGCACAAACACTTACATTTTCCGAAGAAAGCTGGTGGAGAAACTAAGTGTAAACAATCACCAAGATTGCCTTATATGCATTACTTCACACTAAACAAGTTTTTGTCTAGGACTACCTATGTGTTCCAGTATTTGCACGCTTTAGCCAGAAAACAGCAAAAAAACTTTTTCTTGTAGTGAAAGGGAAAGAGAGAAAGTCCCGCATACTTACCATACTAGCTCATCTATCGACACATCTACTTTTCCTGGAAACTGCAAGCAAACCTAGGTTCTTCCTTACAATCCACATTCATTCCTGAGCACACACACCCCCAGCCCATTTCACCAGACTTAGGCACCAGTCAGGGTCGTAAAACAAATGATCTTCTTGTTTCTCAACAGGGTTTTTTTTAATTAAAAGCGATTTGCTTCCAATGAAATGCCCATAAACGGGTAATATCCCTACACACACAATGTTCCATCCAATTTTAGCCTTCTAATAAAAACACTAAAAAAGGAACAAACTTGCAAAATAGGTATACAAACCTTGTGAGACTTTTTGTGAATAGAACTCAGAACTAAATACTACAATGCAGAAACCACAGTCTCTATCATCACTACTCAGGCGTATGCATTTTATACTCTGCAATAGCCCACTAGAACAGTTTATTATTGCCCTTTTCCCTCCATAAAATCTTCCTGGTAGAATAATATAATCTTTCCTTCTACAGAAGCACAAATTTTCCCTCTCTCTGTCCTCCCCAAAATGACTTAATAAATAATCGAATTCCCTATTGCTTTACTAAACTTTACTATCAACAGCAATATCATTAGTCATTCGCTGCTGAGTGAGTTCTGTAAAATTGTGAAGTATACACAGCCATAATGATGCTGCTGCTTCTTGCAAAACATCAACTACTATAACAGACCATTATATACATAGTTTCCTATACTTTCCAATAAAATCTGCCACCATTATTTATTCCCGAACAAAAAAAAAACAGGAATTGGCAATGGCAAGAAAATCTGAAACATCTTTACGTACCACAAGACACAATGCACACACACGGAACAAAAAACATGAGGGCAAACTACCCGTGTAACATTATTATTTTTGCCTATTAGTTCATTTTTTATCAACCACGTAATACACGCCCGGCTAGTATACGACACACCATTAAAACTGTCCCGTTTTTTTCTCTCTCTCAGTAGAACCATAAAGATATACATAAACAATACAACTCTGTCATGTTTTTGTCTTGTCAGCACCCTACCCTGTGTCACCACCAAAAAATATATGTGACATTTTTAGTAGACTTTTCTGCTATTTTATAGCTATTATAGTAATAATAGTGATAGGCATTAGTGCAGCAAGCTGTGTTGTACGCGGGATGATGATGATAATAATAAACTGTCAATTTTTTGTGGCGTGTTTATTTCCTTTCTGGGCTCGGCTTACTACGGACTACGGTTTTTCCTTGCTTCCTGCTGGAACCTTGGTCCATGTCATTTATTTTTTGGGATGAATGACGACAATGACGGTGATCGACAACAAATAATAATCACAACCGTGTGTGCGGGCTTTATACGATCATCAATCTAGACCGAGTCTCCTTGCTCTGGACATGGTTCGCATTTCTGGGAGCGTATGTCTGTCAACTGCTGATGGCAGTAGGGTTGATAATTGGGACGAGAAAGGTAAGCGAATAAAATGTGAAGAATGTTTAAACGGATTTTTTAGAAAATCTTATTTTTTACGTGCTTGGATGTCTAATTTGTAATGTGCTGTGTCGTGTTATTAGTTTAGAGGAAAAAAATGCCCAAAGGCATACTTGTGCTTTTTGCCATATTTTCTTTAATGCAGTTTGTTGGTGCTACCGCTGCTGCAGTTGATATTTATTACGTTTATTGCATTATTCAGCCTCCATGGCATGTGAAACGAAAGATGAGAGAAAAGATAGTTTGTGACTTTCTCTTTGAAAAGGAGAAAGAAGGCAGAGGAAAACGCTTTCAGGCTCTTACAAAAAACTTGATGTGTGCTTTTGGCTAAGCGCTTTAAACTTTGCACATCATGCGCAAATTTGCAAGCAGAATATTATTAAGCTGTACCAATATTCATTTGGATTTTGTGTTCTCTGCTGCTGCATACCTACACGACGGATACATTAGTGGACAAAATATGTAATGGGAAAACTGGAGTAGAGGCCTACATAAAAAATTATGAAATGCCTTTATTATTCCTCTTCCCTTTTTGAAATATAATCCTCTTTTTTCTTCGTGTTTTACACTTATACTCTGGTAAAAAATAGTTTTGGATAGGAGTAATATCCTTTTGCTGCTGTTACATAGTATAGATCATCATGCAGAATGGGTGTGCAATAAATTATTAGAATTTTCCCATGGCCAAGCCGACGAAGAAAGTCTTTTTTACTTCTAGGCAAGTCTATATACAGACTCCAAGACGGCTCCTCCTATGTTCTGATGCTGAATTCATTTTTTGGTGCACTTTCTCTACATTTCTATATTAGAAAGCCGATGCCGGGCAGAGCCATTTCTCCCTACTGCACTGCTAGTGCCTTTTTATGGTCCAATATTTCAATGAGAGTTTATGGGACAGATTTATATTGTCACCAAAATATGCTACAAAAATTGTCACTGGCTAGTAGTCGCAATAGGAGAACATGTAGTTGTACAAGGAAAACTGTGCTGTGTGCAAAGCAGCAAGAAAGAAAAAGAAAGTCGTTGGCTACTTATTGTCTGAGACCGTTTTGCTATCATTATAGCTAAAATGATGCAATAGTTTTCATTGCCTTTTGTACAGTAGTATTCGAGTGCGAGACATTATCTGTGCAGTAGCTAGGTATCTACATTCAAACTGCCACAATGTACGAATAATAATAATAATCATAAATATGTATTGTAGGCGGAAAGGCAAAGGCTACATAATAATCGTACATAATGTGTAGCCAGACAGACAGATAGTGGAGTTTCGTGTAAGGTTGCAAGTTGAAATGGGAGTAGAGAGTAGCAAGTTGCAGAAATGATACTGCTTCTTAACTTTTGCTGTATGGTGTGTTCTTGCCAAATGAGTTTGTTGGGCTGTCACGCAGAGGAAGAAAGTGAAAGAAGGAAGGGGAAAGGATGTTGCGGGTACAGAAAAAAGATTTCTATTTTCACTCCACATATCATACAAGCGTCACAAGAAGAAACAAAACAGTCAAGAAAATGAATGACGTGAAGAAGACAAGTAAAGCGAAAAGTGGAATCACACTAGAATACAAATATTTTAACCGTTTGTTGTTCTTGTTTTTTTGAGTTGTTGTTCTACTATAAGCTAGGATAAGGAAGAAAACAAAAAACCGACATTTTTTTGTTCTAAAGAAAGTTTTTAGCAGCTGCAATATTTCCATCAAAACAAAAGTGCTGCTGTGGCAGATAAGTATGTAAAAAGGATGCGGACACACGAGTTAAGTTGCCAAATATGCATTATGAATGAAATATGTGGAGAATGTGTTTAAACCAGCACTATAAGGAAATCAGCGAGTTCATGCGTGTATTATGCATGCACAATAACCTGTATTTTATTATACATTTCACTGTCGTTCCCTCCATGATGTCAGCTAGGCCGGAAAGGAGAAAGCTTACGACATACAATGAATCAGATGATCATCATAATCGTCCTTTTCTAGAGCTACTAGCATGAATGAACAATGAGAAGGAAGCAGCAGAGCAATAAGCAGAATCAGCAGAAAATCTAAGGAAAAAATAAGTTATGTGCTAACAGATGCCAAATGCCAAGCTTATTATTATTTCTGCATAGCTGTAATGTTCCATTCACAGAAACTTGGCAGTTGCTTGTCTGTGATTTTGCACAGAGATAAAGTATAAGTTAATGGTGACTTGTATAAAATATAAAAGAATGAATGCGGCATAACACACACATGATCACTTCCCCCAACTTTCTAGAAACTGTCAACTTGTCGTGTATCAAAATGCCGAAAGGAGTTCCCCTTCAGAAGTAGCGTCAGAGAGAGAATGCCGTCAGGTTTTTGGGTGTAAATAGAAGAGCGTTTTTGAGGGACGGAATATTGTGACACTCTCAGCACTTATGTATTTTGTTGGGAAATGAAGCAGAGAAAGGGCGAATGTGATGTATTCATGGGAAAAGGTTAGTTGTGACAAGAGAACGTGTACTTGGTCTTTGCGATTCTTGAAAGAGAGTGAGAAACAGAATATGGCATGTTTAGAGAAATGAGATAAACTGACCAACCAAAAAACATACCTTGTTTAGCTCCTTGTTTTATGACTGGGCAGATGGTGCGGGTACTATTTTGCTCTGGGAAATTCTCAAATCAAAGTTGTAGAGATACGATTGCAACCTAAATTCTATCTGTTCCACCCACCTACTATCAAGGGAAATTCGAATAGATCCTAATTTTTCAAAATCTGGTGTAGTGTTCATGCAGTTGGCTAATAAGGCGATTTGTGATGATGCATTAGAAAGAAATTACGGGAATTTGTCGTACATGTCAAAACAAAGACTATTTAAACCGTAAATTGATTTGTTTCCTGTGCTAAATACCTGAACAATCTTGCAAGTGTGTGCCCAAAAATGAAAAAATATCCGGATGCAATTCAACAAATCTTTTACACTATTGGTTTACGTCCCACACTATAGAAGTTGAGAGTGAAGATCAACAATCCTTACTGATCATATATCCAGCTTTGTTGTTTTTGAAATTTTTGTGCGTACAACTCCATCAAAACTAATTTGCGACGGACTCGGTATTCCG
>CM056170.1:19136452-19184757 GCA_029691765.1 Entomobrya proxima | reverse complement strand
GAAACATCAGTAATTTTCTCAGGTATATTGTAAGTATTCAGAACTAAAACTAGGCCCTTTTGCTGTAGTGGTAGCGGCAGAAGACTCATAATGTCCAGCAGGCCAACAAAAAACAACGAATAGTCTTTCTCAAAGTACCGACAAATGAAATCCAGGTTGTAAGCCACCTTAATAATTTTGGGATCCAGGAATATTTTAGATAGTAGCCTTACATGATCTCCTAACTCCCCGAATCAACGTTGTAGACAGTACCTTAAAGTATAAGAAAATGTTGCAAATAATGCCCCTATAGCTGGTAATGTCATTGATTTCAACGGAAATGAATAAATGCTGATCGGGACTTGACGTAATAATCTCGATCAGTCGATGTAGCTCTTCTGTTTTGCTGGTGTTTTCAACCACAGGGAATTGAGTTGTGAACGTTTCTTGTCGTCCCCGATAATAATCCAAGTAGGATTCCTGGTAAAGTAAACCCTCCAATGTCATGATAGTACGGATGACCAAGAACTGCAAAAACGCAGAAAATCAGCATGAAATCAGCTTTTTTGATAGAGGATTTTAATCATCTTGTGTCATACTGTGTATATTTATGTGTTTATTTCGTTATTTAAGCGTATTATATGCGTACTTACTTTCATTTTCATCTTCCGGAAGGAAGTGAAACATCCGATTAGAAAGGAGGCTTCGGGTAATCTTAGGGATATCTGCTGCAAAAGGACGGTTGCAGTTTTCCTCAAAGATCCGCGATCTTAGATGAGGAAAGGCCTCATAAGTTTTGTTGGGCTCATAACCAATTATAAATTGGTTAATTGGTTACGCTTCCACTTTGATAACGTCTGAATCTCCATTTTGCACGGTAATAAGTAGTTGGCTGGTGAATGGACGACGAAAAATTATAAGAGACTGGTCTTTTGGAAAACCCAACTACTTGCAATACGAGAACTAGGAGTGCAAGAGTTGTAGATTTTAAGTACATGATAGATCATTGACCTCGTCCGTAGCCACGCAGCAAAAACAGTTCAGGGGTAAGTTTTAACACGAAATGTATTGTTTTATATTTTGAGGCTAAAAGTCCTTTTCTGATTATTAATTGTCATTTAGCACTTGTGTCATCACTCTTTTCAACATTTAGTGCAATTACGAGGAATCAACAGTGACAGTTTTATACCAAGAGCTTGGTATAAACTTACTCCAGGATGGCTCGGTGGAGGAGCATTCTAAATAGTATAAGACTCGGGGAGTACATCGGGAATTGAAAGTATGCATACGGAGAACATGATTTGTTACTGGTTCTAAGATTGGATCTTATCATCTAATTTGTAATTCAATTTTTCTACAGAGGAGCAGATCGATGAAGAATCATTTTAATTGCTTACGGATGATGATTTGAAGTGTCTGGTAGCGCCGTTGGGTCCTAGACGAAGGCTCTTGCTTATGGTTAATGCCTGCTGTTTATGCCATGACCGTTTTTCTAATTACAAATCCCTCTTATCACATATCAATAAGCAACAGTCAACAGAATTTAGGTGTTTGCATTGTAATCATAAGTTTGTTAATCAGCGGAGTTTTTTGAAGCATATGAGGTCATTTAAAATATTTCATAGTACATCACCGACAATAGCGTCAGATATTAGTAATTTTAGCACCACAAATTCAACAGATTTTATAGAAAATATCTTGGAACATGAGCATGTTGACATGAATAGCACACCCATGTATGATGCTGCAGGTACACAGCAGCCTCCAAAGTTATTGCATGCAGTGTCGCAATTTATTTCAGCTATACTGTCATCAGGAAAGATATCATTAGCATCGTGGCAAGGTATAGCTGCAGAAGTCAATTATCTGGTTAATGTAATTTAAAGAAAACATATTTAACGAATGTAGAATGAATGAGCAGATTGGAATGCTTACGGAAGCTAAGTCTATTTTAAACAAGTTCACAGATCCTTGTAACCTAATTCCATTCAAAACTAAGCTGAAAAACATAATGAAGCAGGAAGGATTTTTTGTACCTAGTAGGTCGATTGTTTTAGATAGTGACCTCGTATATCAATCAAAAAAAGGCGTTCAACAACAAGTTTTGAAACCCATCATAATGCAATACGTTTCGATTAGATCTACTTTAGAAAGTATTTTTAAAATACCTGGAATGTTAGATACTATTGTTGCAAATCAAGAAAGAAGCAGTCAAACTTTATCACACTATCGGGATGGGAAACAATTTAATTCTGAAGAAAAAAACGGTATTCTAGTTAATGTGTATTATGATGACATTGAAACTTGTAACACATTAGGTTCTAAAGCAGGCAAACAAAAGCTTGCACAGTTTTATGTGTCTGTGATTGATATGCCTGCTTTTATGCTTGGAAGTAAGGCTAATTATTTTTTGCTAGCCATTCTCAAAACAGGATTTTAAAATGCTACAGAATGCAAACTCCGTAATGAGATTTATTGTGGATGATCTAAAAGTGCTTTGGGAGAAAGGAATAGACATTAATTCGTTCCCTTCAGCACGAGATCTCGTGTTGAAGAATAATAGTGTAAACGTCGGTTTAGCGCAGGCTGTTGGCGAATTTGGGAATCCATACTATAATGGGTTTTACTGAAGGTTTCACAGCAAACTATCCATGTAGATGGTGTGAACTAAAACGTGAATCATGTCAAATATTAACCTCAGAAATTACAGCAGTATATCGCGAACCAACAAATTACGATGCTGATGTAAACAAAAATTCGTTATCTGAAACGGGAATCAAGTTTAGCTCTGTGTTGAATGACTTGCCATATCATCATGTTACAAAAATGGTTGCCTTTGACATAATGCACGACCTTTTGGAGGGTGTTGTTCCGGATTACTTGAAACACATGTTTAATCACTTTTTCGAAAATAGAATAGTGACCATTGAGGAGCTAAACCTTCGCATAAAGTCCTTTAAATATGGTAAACATTTTGTCACCTCCAAGCTCTCAGCATTTAGGGAATCAATTTTTAAAGGAGAAGCGCATTCTAGTCAAAATGTTGCCACTAATGATATGCGATTTTGTCAGTGGAGAAAATCAATACTGCAAGAATTTTATGATTCTTCGTGATGTATTTTTATTACTGATTACTGACTCATTCAACCCAAGCATGCTTTAGAGATTGGATTCACTGTTTAAAGAATTTCTCGAAGAATATATTGAATTAACAAATCAGCATTTAAAACCACAGCACCACCACATGACACACTATGTGTCTTCAATAAGGGAAATTGGACCTCTTAGACAGTACTGGTGTATGACTTTTGAATCCGTCCATAATTTTTCAAAAACACGTGTGCCACTAACAGTTTCGTATAGATTTCAATTGTAAAAAAGTTTTCAAAACATGCAGTTGTTTATCCAAAAACTAGCTGACACAAAGCCATATTTGAAAGGTGAAGTAGGTACTTCCGATTTGTTGCGGCTTCAAACGATGCTAAACAACCTGAACAATAATACTGTGAGTGAAATATCCTGTTTAGAATTTCGTGGAAATAACTTAATCAAGGGTGCTTACGTTTATATTGGGTTTTCATGTGTGCTCTTACGAATTTGGACTGATACAAAACATTTATGAAATTGACGGTGTAGTTAGTTTGATGGTAGATATGTTTTTCGGTTGTTATGTTCGGGAATTAGGTGCATTTTTGTTAGCTAATGAATCATTTACTACGAGATTGATTAAGCCAATCGATTTAGGATTTTATTTACCGTTGTACGCAATGCAGTCAAATGAGAAAAACAATTATAATAATTTATTTATTGTGTTTCCGAGATGGGTGTTTTAGCTAGTTTAGCGCTAATAAGCACCTTCAGCACGAGATCTCGTGTTGAAGATGATACATAAGTAGGTAGTATAGGTAGTATACGTACGTAGGTAGGGCCAGTGAAAGTAACAAAAAAATTAAATGCAGAAAACTGGAAAGGACTGTGATTTATTATTGTCCAAGTCGCCAACAAACGAGGATGCGCAAGCTAATGAATTCAAAATGGGGAATGTATCGCTGTCATTGGAGCGTGAGGGGACAACCGAACTTAGTCGAAAGCGAAAACTGCTTGCAGTAAACGAAAAAGGATATCATTTGGTAAGATTGAGTTCTTAATCATAGAAAAGATACGATAGAAAAACTTGCCATGCTTTTATTTATTTGCAGAATCTGAATGAAATCCTTTTCGCGGATCCCGATGTGAAAACTATCCTTGAAACGCGACTACCTAACGGTTTATTTGTTCGGGACACGGACCGCACCAAAATCTCGAAGGTTGTTATTGATGCTGTACTCAAGGAGGAAGGCAAATAGTAAGTATGCAACTTAAAGGTGATAAATTGATTCGTTTTGGTCCATTTACCTCATAAACACATGTTATTACAGTCCACCAAAGGACCTGGTCAACCTTTATCCTGGTCTCGGAAATACAAGGGAAGTGGATGGTGGATATGAAATCTGGTACTTTAATACCACTGGATACACGCACGCATCTGGGTACTTACATGAAAAGCTAACAAATTAGAGGCGAAATCTTACTGGTAGAACCAAGCAGGTTATCCAGAGTTCAGCGCATGAGGCTTCTGGCTGGACTTCGGAAGACAATGGTAGTAGAAATGATTTGGTGAAGTATTGTTTGATCAGAATATGATTTTCTTAAACCCGCTTTTTCAATTAAGATGAAACGATCAGCGAAGGTGATATTTTGTTTCTTCAAACAAATATGGGCAGTGATGAAGTGAAGGATCGTATTCGTTCGACTATATTTGGGAGACGTAATATGATCAGGGATATTCCAACGAGCGACATAAGAAGGAAATTTCCACGGCTTTTTGACACAGTTGGAATGGTACATTAATATTAATAATATGCTTAAACCTTTAACTGCACAACGAGTTCTTGTTGTGCAGTTAATAATACTAGCGTACAAGTCCTCGTTTGCATTCATTTAAGATTGTTCAAGACTTTAATTATCGTCACCCAATGCTGCAAAATAGAATTTACGAGCGATGGTGTTCGTTTCTAAAACGATTGTGCAGTATTGCCTTCAACTCAAAGGATTTTCGATTGAAAATCTAGGAATTGAGGTTTGCGTGGACAATTTGACTGATGGTATGTACAGAAGTTTACAATAATTAGTCAGTGCTGTGGTTTGTGATAATATGTTTGCAATTCTTACAGATCAACATTGCATTCTGGGGTTAATGCTTCTAACTGTCATCTTTGCAAAGTCCGGACGTGGTCCGAAGGTTACTCGAAAAAGTGAAAAGACTACGCTTGTTCGTGTAAGCCAAAAAGATCCGTTGGATTCCGTGGTACAGTTTGTTGGGGTGGGTTAATATGTTTGTATTTTTATCTTTATTCTAAAAATACTATTGATTTAATTTATAACGCATTTCCCTTGCAGTCAAACATACGTGTGTTGGAAGGAATGAAGGATGGCCAACCTACCTATCCCAGAATCATAATAATTGGAAGCAAGTCCACATTATCCATCAGTCAATCGTTCGTTGCCGCATCAGAAGACTTGATTCCTTGTGAGCCGTCATTTCTGTCAGCAATTGACACATGTTTCAAGTCCTTTATAGTCCTTGGACTCGATTTTCCACCAGAGACCAAAGCTTGTTGGCAGTTCATTGCATATGTCATCTTCAACAAGACCTTCAATTCTAAGGATCCTTTGTTGGCGTCAGTTCGAGCTTTAGCTAGTCAAGTTGCTCCAAAATGTAATTTTTAAACATGTACGTATAGAGTTATTGTAGAGCATGGCACTTCCAAGTTCTTGGAGTGCCATGCTCATTATACCTTCTATGTTTGATTATAGACACAATTGAGAATTTCTAGATGTAACATAAATTTCTGTTTAAAATAGTTTGTATTGTGGAAATACTGAATTAAATTGAATTTGTCTTGTATTATCGTGCGGAATTATTCAATTATTTTATGCTAACCAGTTTTGTAATTTTGTACATTACCATTATTTGATGTTAAATCTACATAAATGCAGTGTTATTCTTTTACATGGAACGAGGTTAAGTGGCTTCCAGTTTACGTGTAAGCATTACCGGGGTTTTCAGTTAAAGCTTACCGAGTGTGTATGTAAATAACTAACTTGGTCGGGTGTTAAAGTAACATTGGCTACGAGTTAACTCGTTACATTTTTAAAAAGTAAATATATTAACATGGGATCCGGTGCGTCCATCGTTACATGGAAAAATGCAGATTTCAGGCGTGATATATGTCACTTTCATCGTTATAGTTTCGCCGTGCAGAAGTGAAAGAAAACGCAAAACTTTGCAAATCCTTCTCAACTTTATTCCAAAGTGGCCATGTAGTGTACGCTTGCAAAAATTTTCTCCTTGTCATTGTCATTTCTCCTTGAGTGACATGAATAAAAAATTCCAAAAAGGAAAAAATCTTTAACTTTCATCCCACTTCATGGTCATGTTGTGCTTTTGAGAGTTTTGGTTGGCACAAGTTGATCATGCTACTCATTTTAACCCACCATCAAATAAATGCCTCACGGTTTGACCCTTAAACTCTACTTTCGGCTTTTACAACTCTTTCATATGCATAAAATTTTCCTGATGGTGAAAGTTTTCTTTTGAACAGTAACAAAATATGTTGTTTTCATTATCATCAACGACCTTGTACTTTATACGCATTAATGATTCCAATGTCAATACAAAGAGCAAACCTGCATTGCCCACAACCATTTCTCATTATTGCTTGAACCCTCCACATACAATATTTCTAGCTGCCACTAAAACTTTTCCCCAAGGGGAAAAATCTACGCCGTAATTTATACTGACTACTACTTTATATTTGTTTAATGTTTGCGAAATCCCTTTTACTGTAACCACGAAAAACTTTCTTTTTGATACTTTTTACTAATACACATGAAACTATACACTTACATAAACACGCACACAGTTTTTTATAACTTTGAACATCAAAATGATGAGAAACTGCCATAATGACTTGTTTGCTCATTTAGCGAATATGTGGAAGGTGGATAGGTATCTCTCTCCAAAATTGTGTAATATTCACTCGTACATGAAACGTGAGTTTTGCCCTTGTTTAACTGAACAGCTTATGAAATTAAGCGGGTTTGATGTTTTCACAAGGCTTTTGCTTCTGCTATCTACTTATTTGCAAAAGAAATACTTACTCAGACTAATTCTCCGGGAGTATGCTGTTGCTAAACAGCTTTTTAGACTAGATATTTTACCACCTACCAGTGCAGTCATCAGTAGAATACTCCGCTCCCGCTGCTTGTGCTATTTGTCTGGAGAGAAGGCAACCTTGTTTTCTCTGCCATATTTACAAAATAATATGGAGAAAGTGGTTCTGGATGAACCGTATGTGTGCATGATATGTAATGAAGTATACACTGAGAAACGGAGAGCGAGTATTATGGATAATATGCAATTTTCCTAGAAGAAGCTATGGAGTTCCGGCAAAACTGCACGAATATAATAAAGTTAGTACTAATGATGCATAAAAGCAGTTGGGGAGAATAAAGGGAATGTCAGGGATTAAATGAGCAACCAGCAAGAGCACCAAGCACAAGTAGATATAAAAAATGGATTGGATTGAAACACCATAGCAAGCTGTGTAGGATAACGGAGGAACGGGCCAAAGCTAAAATAGAATACACGATTATACTTATCCCAGAGCAGAGCCGCAATAAAAACAGGAAGGCAGAAAGCAGAGAAAGTTTTTGAGGAAAAGGCAATCTAGAAGGCAGAGTAATAATCACAGAGGAAGTATTCATTATCATCATCCTGATCATCCAGTAGACAAGAGCCTTCTCTCTTTTCCAACTTTCTCTATTTCCCCCGCTTCATCATATTACAATCATATAATGATTGTCATAATCTTTAGTATTTCACAAGTTGTCCGCGTGTGGGAAGTCGAGGAACAGAAATAAGCATGTGTAGTAATCGTGTTTGTAGGAAGCGGAGTAGTATAGACTGCCCACAGTTTCCTGGTCGTGTCACTTTACTTTCCCCCACTGTTAAGCATGCTACTGCTGCTTTACAAAAATTTTTTTCTTCCCGAAAAACGTCTGCTCCTTCCCTTTGTGACGTTTGTATAACAGTCAACTATTTTGGACTACACATTTTAGTGCTTTGTTGGTCAAACTTGCGAAACATAAATAAGTAAACAGGGCTGTTTAGAGGAAAGTGGAAAATTATATTATTTGCTGGGAACATACAGAGCGTTATGATGTATAGTGGTGGCAAATTTCTTGGTCTGAGACTCGGCAAACATGGGTAGATGAATAGAAAGAGAAAGCACTTTGCTGTTCACTGTCCCATGCAAAGATTCAGAGTCTACACATTTTCCCCAGCAGACGCCACACAACGCACAGAGCGACACGGAGGGAGACACGTCAAAGGGTATGCCATTCAAAGTAGCAGGAGTGTTCGACCGAATGGAATAAATGTAGAAAAGTGCACTTCACTCAGGGCCCCGAGTTTTCCCATAATATATATGGAACTAGACGTGTACCAGATTCAGGATCAGGATTTTACAACTAAAAGTTGTCACACTTTCTCTCTACTTCACTGTTTCATCTGCTAGATGTGCTCTGTATGTTTTCAGTGTTAGAGAAATGCATTTAAACAAACCCACACCAGCAGAAAAATAGTAGTGGAGAGAAAATTTGATATTGGAAGGAGGATCGAGATCCCTTAGAAATCTTGCTTGGCTAGTTTACCCTCTGTTTTGAATGCAGACACACAGAAACTGATACATCTGCGCTTTGGAGATTATGCTGGTCTGGTTTACTTTGACAGTGGCAAAGCCAGCAAGAAAGATGACTTTAGGTGTACTACCCTGGATTTTTCTTCTGTCTTCTATCAACCTAATAAGCTTGACTAGGAAGCTCCAACTTCTTCTGTTTTTGGAAAAGGACAGAATAACCTGCAACTACTCACCTTCTATAAACCTGTTTTCTTAATGTTAATAGAGCAAGGTGACAGATGAGGTAAACGGGGAATATATAACTGACGTGAGGTGAGTTTTCATACGCGTCCTCTGTCAAGTTAGCGTATCTCAGATTTACTGTCTGAAGTAAGATATTAATACTTCGCTGAGACAACCAGGATGAACAATAAATCTAGTGATGGAATACATACAGGGACAGTCAGGTATAATTATATCGGTGCTAAACTAATGAACTTTCTTAATAACAAAACGTCATGTGTCATCAAATATGCAGGCATGCATAAGTTATCCACGCCCATCTATACATGTCTTCATTGTGACGTGAAATTTTTGTCCACTTTCTTTTTTCTCTTTGATCCTGCAAGCGTAAGCGTAAACAATTATTTGCCAAAGTGTTTTGACAAGTACGACCCTACACATTTACGTGAGATTCAATTCAATTGAGTAGGAGCAACTACATTAACTGGAAACTAAAAATACCCACTTGTTTCTCTTTATCTACCCAAGCACATCAATAAAAACGTGGTGTGGAAAAGAGGAAGGAAGAAAATCCAAGAGAGATCATTGAAACCAGCGCTTTGGGCAATGCAAACTACACAAACTACATTTTTTATGTACCACACACGGCCGCTCTTCTCTCGTTTCCTCTTTCTGTCTATGCGTGTATTCACGTGATAAGCTCGGTTGAGTAGTAAAGATGATGGCGATGATGCGTGGATAAAGGTGATAGCTAGAAGGAGAGTGCATTGTTGTGTGCCAAACTAGGTACGCGACTGATCATCGTCCTCTTGCGCTAGCAACAACAAAAAGTGTTTACATTAAACCATACCTCTCATTCTCTCTCTGTTTATTTCCCTTCACTTTCACAAACTAGTAAGTATTCAAAAGACAGAAAAAACGAGAGAGTCGATGACAAGAATGAAAATTGTCTGTGTTGTTCGGCTTGAGCTAGAGAAGAGGTGGTAGTATAGGATACTACATTGTACAGAGAGGAAAAATGTTCAAACGTGTTTTGCATGATACACAGCAATTCCCCATGTAAATGTCGCTTTCTCTTTCTCCCCTTCAAATGCAGACAGTGAAGGAGTGAGGTTGAAGTAGCATAAAAAAAGTTGTTGTTTCCACTAGAAAACTCAAACGGAGTTGGCTACACAGTTTTTGTCCAAAATTACTTTCTCCTTGTATGTACATATCTGTATAAACGCTACTGGCATTGTTGTTGTTGAATGTATATATATGTCTGTAATTCTCTGTGTAATCAAACTAGTGTGATAGAAGCAGCTTTGCTTTCGCCTACTCTCTCTGTACAGAGCATCACAAACAATATCCTATTTTCTCTGTGCAAGCAGTTGATATTATAGAGAATAGGATGATGCACAAAAGAGAAAATGAGCTTTTCTCCTGGTTGTATGTGTACTTAAACCCAGTAGTTTGCTTTGCTTGAAGCACAAAAGCTTTGTTGAAAGTAGAAATTTAGTAGTTTTTGTGCAATGTACACAAAATAAACGCAAAAACCAAGTTTTGTGTTTACATGACATGAACCGTGAAAATGTTATTTATATGCTTGGTATTTTTTGGTAAGTAATGAGTGTAGCAATTTGGCATAAACGCAGCAGCTGTGTAATGTTTTAATAATTTGTAATGCAAACTGTCTGTTTTTTTCCCATTTCATTCTCTTCGTCTCTAGGAACCTGAGCAAATTGACACGGAGACCGTGTTGGGCAACTGTCAACTCTGGATTTACGGGGCTCACATTCTCAACCTGTACACCGTGATTGAGCTCCTTATAGTCGTTTACTACATATTAGTCAAGAATTTTCACGGAAGTCGGGCCATCATCACGGCCGTTCTCGCCATCATCAAACTCATTTTCCGGATAGTAGCCTTTGTCGTTGTGAAATTGTTTATGGCAGACCTGAATCGACCGTCCTGCTCTTGTCCTCCGCCAACATTACAACAGCAACCCTCTCAAATGCAACAACAGCAACAGCAGCAAGCCCTTCAACAGCACCAGCAGCAGCAGACACCGCAGCCACAACCTTCTCATCACCCGCACCAACCACCGCCGCAAATGATGGTTCCACCACCAAACAGGTACAACGCCACGCCGGGCTCCTACTCTCACGTATAGCATGTTGAGTACTACTACTAACTAACATGATCTTCTTGAGATGATGATGATGATGACGATATGCTGACTAAAGACTAACAAAAAATGTAAGTTTTTTTATCATGTCAACTTGTGTAACCCCTTTCTTTTCTTTAGCAAAACAGACAACAAAATTCATTAAGAATGACAGTCCAGTAAAGAAACTATCTCAATTTATCACACACAAATTTTGCAGAGACGTATTTAGTCGAGTTACCCAAGCGTGTCTTTTTATTTTGCTATAATTACTACTAAACTATACCACAGCGCTTTTTACTACTGAAAGCTTCAGTGTTTGTGTGTGTTGCATACCAAAACATTTCTATTCACTTTCTCTTCTTGCTTCTTCTTTTCATCCCTTTCTCTATTCTGCCAGCATAGATTGTAGCGTGTAGGATGGATGATGATGATCATGTCTGGGGAATTTATAACGGGTTTGTTCTCTTTTGTTTACTTGTCTTTTCTCCTTTTATGTCACGGTCGACGCCTTTTCTCCGGGACGACCTTGCTTTCACTCCAATGAATTTTTTTCCACTTGGTGGAATCCTCCACATACAAATACTGGGCTCTATATAAATGCGCTTTGCCTATTGTTTCACGTGCAAACAATGAACACAAATGGATGGATCTCCTGTCTCATTTTGTACAACTTCCAACAAATCTAAAAACGTAATAATGATGACTCTGCACAATAAAACGACATGATTCATCGACAAAACAACAAAAACGTCTTGATGATTCTTGGGCGCGCAAACACACACAGCCAGTTTCAACCTGCTCCTTATCACCCCACGTAAAACAATCTATTTGTAAGATATGTACACAGGGAGACAAGGAGAAAATAGGAGAATACAATGAATTAATGGGTAGACAGGCAAAAAGGATGAACGGGCCAAGTAAAGTAATAAAAAGGAAGAAAAAGGAAAATTTGTTACGTTTACGCGTTCCTTCGTGTAGATCCTCATTATTTTTACACGACAGCTAATACTACAGTGCAGGGCGATGACTGAAAGAGAAAGTCGCACACTCCAATAGAGAAAAAGAAAGCTTTATAGTAGATTGTTGTTGTTCAAATATAAAAAATCTTACACTGTTATAATACATTGTTAAAGTGTCTGTAGTGTGTAGGCATTCAAAAAACCAAAATCGGAGTAACACCCGACATGGAGAGTTTGAGTGAAATTGGTTTATTTTCTTGGATCAACAATAAGGAACTAATCAAAAGGAAACAGAGTCAACAGTTTCAATCTTTTCAGATAAAAATAACAATAAAAATCTGCCGAAAGCATGAAGGCACTCTGAACATGCCATTGAGTTTGTGTTTTTTTGTGAATGAAAGCCATCAAGCTTTCATCATCAGTTCACCAGTGACTTTCTCTGTTTTGAAAAGATTTTTATTCTCTTGTTTTTTCTTGGGCTATGTTTTCCGCTTTCTTTAGAGAAAGCTTCCTTTGTGTATTTTTTGATTATGTCAGTCCATCATTTAGTTATAGGGTGCTACACGGCGCGCACATAAACAATAGGATTTTACACATTGCAGTCAAGAAATGGGTGTGTGGAGAAAGCTGAAGAAAGGCAGAAGAAAATCTAGTGTTTTGAACGTCATCGATAACAAAAACTATAAAAAGACAGATGGTCTTCTGTGTAATAACCTAAAAATTTCTTTGGCTAAAAACAGTTCTTGTACACGCGGCTATATTTCCAGCCTTTTTCCATGCTAAAGTTTTCAATTTACCTACAACCTCTCACGTAGATCAAATAAATCATGTGTAAAAGTGTAATATTCTAATATAGTCAGTGTGTCTGCTGACAACAGCGAAAAAAATCTCGACAAGACGGTATGAAGAGAAAAAAATTGACCATGTATATGTTTAGGCGTATAAAAATAAAATATTTTAGCGTGTATAAATATTGAAAATGTATTATACAAACAGCAGTATATGTAAATAAGTATGTATAAAACGATAGAATTAGGTTTGTATAGAAAGAACACGTGTAAGGGACGTAGAAGAAGAAGGATTTATGACTTGTTGTGAATTGCTATACATAGTTCGTTGTTGTGTATTTATTTACCTATTTCTATAGTAGGTTTACTTGTATGCAAAATTTATTCTTAAAAGTAAGACAGAGATGATGTTACTTGTTTTACGTTGTGAATTTCAATAAGGGTTACGTAACAATTGTGAAGGAGCAGCGAGCGCGTTTTCAGAATTTATTCTAATAGAGAAATGAAATAAAATTTTATTCACAATCTGTTGATGCGGTCAACAATTTTGTTTTCTCCATTTTGGTTTTTTTCTACGAAAAAATTCATATTCCATCAATGGAAACTGGTGATGGCCATGTCATAAAAAGAAAAACGTTACCCACTTTCACCACCAAACATTTCTTGGACAAAAATGTATACTAAAATGAGACCTTTTCGTGTCTGATGCTATTGTCTTTTATTCACGAACACGGGTGGTCCTTTTCATTATCCCAAAGACAAGTTGTGTAACAACAAGCAGTTTTACGACAACACTGATAGGGCCAAACGAGCTTGGGGATTTTGCATGTTTTATATCCACCCACAGAAAAGGGAAAAAACTGCTCTGCATATTATCATTCTTTGGCAAACAGTCTTGATGTTTACGCGTCACGTCAAACCTTTTTCTCTGGATTGTGTTGCGGTTCAGCACATTTTCTAAACTGATGCTTGGTTCAAGGAACAAAGTGTGCAATTTGTATTGATCACTCCCTCTTGGTTATTAATAATGCTGTCGTTGCAAATTGCAACTTCAGCAGCCGAGAAGCAACTTCAACAAGCCACACGTATTTGCCCCAGTCTGCAATTTTTATTCTTTTGCAAAAAAATACCTCCATAACAAGATCTCTTTCTACTTTGCATGCATTCCATTTCACCATCAACATGAATAGCACATGGCGTGTGTTTCATAACCCACTCGATCCTATTTTTTATGGGTTATGCAAGTACCCTTTGTATGTGGTACAATGAACAAGGTAACATGGGAAAGCAGGATTCTCCGGGTAAGCTTTATAAAATTTCTTTATACCTATCCATCCTATTGTTATTGTTTATGTCCGTGTTCACCAGGAACAATGGTGCATTATATTAAAAATAATAATGTATATACACCAGACAGACAACAAATAAGAAAGTTCACCACTAGCAATAGCCATACACACAACATCCGGAACCAGGTACAGACAAGCGAAAAACCACTACATCATCATCAAGTCATTGCACTGTGCATCTAGTGAAGAAACAAGGAGGAAGTGTGTAGGCTGCATTTTTTCAGACGGGAACGCAGCAGTGAAAAGGATACAATGCCCACAAACCAAACCAAACATTATCAAGTATATATGATCATCATCATCATCATCCACAAATTTTTGTCCTTTCAACTTGAAAACTTTTTTCTTCGTCAGATTTTGTATGCCAAACACTCCTTCCTATTCAGCTCCCCTTCTTGGAACTTGCGGAGAAAGAAAGCAAGAGAAAGTATCAAGCGTTTCCATTGTGCTTGATTCTCCAGCAGTTCAACTACTTATTCTCTTGTTGGTTAAAGAAAAAATAGCCAAAAAACACAACTTGTCCAACTTTTTTTTCTATAAACATCCATGCCACTACCAGGAAAAAAAGAGAAAGTCAAGAAAACAGACGACATAATAGTGAAAGCAGTGAAAGAAATACTATATTTTTCTTCACTGAAGACACAAGAAACTGCTTTTATATTTCCTTGCACAATACCCAACCTTTTTTATGTAGAAATTTTTAGCCAGCATCACTTTAAGAACGGTTTTGCAAAAAACACAGATAGATGTCTAAGAGCAGAGACCACCAGCAGCCAGAGAGTGAAAGCATCGGAAACACACTTTGGAGGCAAGGACAATAATACCATTTCCCCATCTTTTTTAGTGTATGTGTATATGCATATCTATATTTTTTCACTTTTGAATGTGTGTGTGGATGTGATGTTATGCCAAAATAGGAATTGCAATTTTCCCCAGAACATTTTCATTCCACACAAGTCTACCAGTGAACGATGCTCCTGTGGCAGAGCAAGCATTATAGCCGTGTAGAAGGGTAGTTTGCGAGTAATGTTAGTACTGATAGCATTTTCACTCTTTTTTTGTATGCAAACCCATAAAAGAGTAAACATACTCTGTTTTTTCCAAAGTACTTGACTTAGAACGATAACAAACAAACAGAGAAAAAATAGCGAAGTTTTTTAGTCTGTTCCTCCTTCTCCTCTTTGTCTTCTCCTTTACAGATTTTTCAACTTGGAACGAGAAAAAAAAAGAGAAAGCACAGTGACAGAAAAAAGGAGAAAAGTGTTTTGGCTCCACGTTTGGAACGCTTTTAATATTTACCCGGGCAGTGTGTTGTACCGTAAGTACACTAGGATAATTTACTACACAAACAGCAGATATGCTTTCTTCATTGGAAAATCGTTTTCACTGAGAATAAACATATGAATATACATAACATCTAGTATGCTCTCTGCATTCTGTCTTCTATTTTAGTTGGAGGAATTTACTGCAAGAAAATGGAAAGGAAGGAGAAAGCCAAGAGTGTAATCATGATGATGATTTCGTTACTGTAATAAATTTATAGAGAAGATGCTAGCAAGCTTTTGAGTAAGTTTTAGAGTCGTGTACAACTACACAGCTTGTATTATTTAACTGGATTACTATTCCTCCAACTTCTTGGCTTGTTGAGAATGATGAAAATGATATTATGCTTAAATTGAAAAGTGCGGCGGTAGTCTACAATATGCAGGATATAGATAAACAACCTAACAAAAACATGCATGATTGCACTCAACACTCAAACTCACAAATAAAATACGTGTACAAAACGCCAAGTTGGAATTTTCTCGCCAAGCCTATTCGGTAGTTGGTGCTCTTTTTTATAAAATTTATTCATTCGGAAAAGGAATTTCTTTGGTCAAGACGTAAATTGTCGGAGAAAAGGCAGAAACTTGTGCAAAAACCCTGTAACAAGAAAACATTTCTTGGAAATACTTCTCGTTAAGCCATTTTTACCGAAAAAGCAAAGTGTGTATGATGATGACTACTTAGTGTGCCAGGAAAAGTGTTGTTGGTGTTGTGTTGTTACCGACACGAGAGTAGGGTTTGGCTGTTGAAGTAGTAGTACCCTTTTTGTAAATCTAGCAGCCGCATTTAGTGCAAACTTTAGTAGTAGTAGTAATATTTATTCTGAGAAAGGAAAAATACTACTGCCACTTCTGACTGAGTATCACTCACTGGTAATCTCATAAGCCCACTTGTATCTTTTCCTCGTCTTAACTTCTTCTTCTGCTTTCCTTTCATCGCTTCTCTTTTCTCTCTCCTGCATGTGCAATGATACGAGCTACAAAAAGGAAACGCAGACGAGAGCTTTTAGATTACAAGAGAGTCATGATGATGATAAGTGTATATACATGCTATGTGCTGTGTATAATAAGTGCAGGTTTGCAAAAACATTGATCAATTTATTATTATTGTGACTCTTTCGGTAAAAATGTACGTAGAGGAGGAGACGAAACCAGTATACAAACGGCTAATGATATATAGACGCTGTCAGAATAGCTTATGCAACTTTACATTTTCTGCTGCTTTCTTTCTTTTCCAAGGAAAAACTTTTTCTTTTTTTCTAACCAAGAGCCACACACAGGGAGAGAAACAGAGAGAGGAAAGCCCTTTCCCGCAGTAAAATCACGGTTGGTTGGCTAACTGTGTTAACAGGGCTGTTGTTGATGATGTAGTTGCAAAGCTGGGCTAATGAGGGTAAAAAATTCATACCTTTTTCTTTCGCTCGCTAATTTCATTTTTATTAGGTGGCATAACACGACCTTTTTATGTGGTGGTGTGGATTTACTCTACTGATTAGAGAGCTATTTGTCAATGGTTTTTGGATGGTAAGCAGTACGCATTTAATTTGGTAAAGAAAAAAGATGAAGGACTCTGGACTAAATAGTGACGAGAATAACAAACTAAGAATCAATTACACTTGAACAATTTTTATGCTAATTCACATCACGATGTTTAATGATACACGCAAGTAGAAATATAAAGGTAGGTATTTATTCCTTTGCATATTTAATTGCCAAACTGTGTTTCACCAGGCTTTCTTTGATATTATAAGCGTACTGAAAAACGAAACTTTGTGTGATAAAAATAACTTTTTGTGTAACGATTAAATAGTATATCGCATCACAGAACATATGGTAGAGTGTAATATGCCGACCTTCCAATATAGAGCCTCTAATCTTTATGTGGCTTAGTCAAAAGAACAATAGGTGGATTTAAAAAACAAATGGATTAGCGTAACAGTAGAATATGCCGACCTACAACAAGCAAAAAGTAATCATGGCACCCTGAACATTTTTTCCAAGTCTGTTTTCTTTTTGACAAATAGAGTTCAAATGAACTCATTTAAATTTTATCATACAATTGGTTACACGAACCTGTTTTTTCATGCAGCTGTTTGTCCAGAAACATTCTAATTGTCATATAGCTTGTGTCCTGGTATCTACTAAAATTCATGCTATAATTCTTAGGATTCCTTATCATGATTATTAAAATATTGTACTTCAGCTTACATATAATTCACAAAACCCTTCTGAACGCTCATAATACATGTAGTATAATCATTATATTTCCATTATATTATCGCGTTCAAAATCAAAACCTCTAGAATCATCGGATAGAAAAATCTCATCAGACATTGTGACAGTTTTTATTTGGTGCTAAAGTCTGTTGCGATATCAAACGTGAAATTATTTCATATTATAAAACTTCATAATAGTTGACGTACAAAAAATTGTTTGCAAAAATCACGGTCCAGTGAAATTTTAACTGGGAATAGAAGCAGCATCTTTTGAGTATACGAAAATACTTTGTATAAAAGTGTTAAGGGAATAAAGTCCAAGACATTATGGAGGTGTATAAAAGGGTGTTCTGCAATTGTGTATAATGACATGGAGTAGTTTCAATTGTATACTTGTACCAAAACTGTTCAGGGTGTCAGGTACCTATTTCACATGTGGTCGGTTACTTGGACTGTTTATCCAAACCATTTTAATCCGCTCACATCTTCTATTGTTTGAAAGTTTAGAAGTAGAAAACGACGACCAAATGGTCTAACTGGAAGGTCGGTATCTTACACAGAATCGAACATATTACAAAAACCCCATACTTTTTCCATTTTCCTATAAATTAATATACCATGTTTGTACAAAGAAACACTGGTACCAAACTCAGCTCCCAAAGACAAAAATTATTTTTGCTTGAAGAAATTCTTTGAAAG
Source organism: Entomobrya proxima (assembly GCA_029691765.1). Taxonomy (NCBI): domain Eukaryota; kingdom Metazoa; phylum Arthropoda; class Collembola; order Entomobryomorpha; family Entomobryidae; genus Entomobrya; species Entomobrya proxima. The sequence continues at coordinate 19,166,327 of CM056170.1, read as the reverse complement.
AAAGTTTCACGTTTGAAAAAAATCACCTGAAGTCAAAAGTTTAGAAACATGGAAAGCAACTCGACTGTACGGCAGAAATATAAAGTTCTAAAATATGTGTATTAATAAATGCAATTCTGACTTATTTGATTTTATAAGCTTTGCAATAAGCTTCTCTTCTGTTTTTAAGCCCAGAGAAACTTTTCTGGAGACGGGAAAAAGTGGGGGAACATGGAAGTTTTTTTTTTGTTTCTGGTATGACTTTCTGCAGTTTTACGTTTGTACCTTGTGCTTTCAATATTCTGAGATGAATAAAGCGGAATGCTATTACTATAAAAAATTTCTTCTGTTCTTTTTCGAATTGCTGAGTTACCTTTACCTAGCCAAACGGATGATCAACCTTTGAGAGAAACCTGAAACCGAGAATTTATAGCTAGGTGTGTACAAAACTTGCCTTGTCCCATATATATCATGACTACTTTACTATACAGCATATATTCCTAGTATTCCTTTGAAAAAGCTAAAAATTTCTGCGTAAAAATACTGCGATAGCTTGCCCGACAGAATTACATATTTATTGCATTTTCCTGCGTACCTAATCCGTTAGCAGTGATGATACAGCAGGAGAGGAGATCAGATCAGATGTTACATAAAAATTCAATTAGATCTGTAATCTGATACGATCGGATGACCCCAGAGCGATGATACTAAAGTCGTAAGAGAATCAACCAAAAGGAGAAATTAGAGGGAGCGGGAGCACATGATGAAAACCCAGCAATTTTTTTCCACCGATGCTTAAAAAGAGCTTTTCGGGGTTTGAAGTTGGAAACAGCAATGGAAGAACATAGACACACTGCATTCAGTGGAGAATAAAACTAAAAAAAGCTTTTTTTTATGAAAATGTAATTCTGCTCTCCCTCTGGATGGAAGTAAAAAGGTAAAAGAGAAAAAAAATTGCAGAATGGTTGAAAAAATATATAAAAACCTGAGCCACACAAGCAAGATACTTGTGCTGGCTTGTGTGAGTATTATTGGCTGTATTGCCTCCAAGGTTTATGTTTTATTCAACTCTTGGAAACAGTTCGTTTTTTTTCTACTCCGGCCCGACCAAGATAAAATATTGGAAATGAAAAGGCAGCAGAACAAATAATAACATTATGTCGAGTCAAGCCTCTTTCCTAGTACTATTCCATTCCTACTGGCCGTTAGTTTTTAGAAGAAAGCACAGAGAAAGAAAATTGCTTGAAGAGAACAGCCCTGGAAAAAACCAATGAACCAAAGTTAGTCTGTGTGCATCCTGCAGAAGTAAAAAAGTGAGTTGATAAGCCTGGTGATCTGAAAATATTGCATTTTTTTCATCCAACTACTTATTTAGTGAATTTGGTGTGTGAACGTACCTACATTCAACATTGACGTATGTGGAGGTACTTGTAACCCGACAAAATTATACATTTTTTGGAGTAGAATTATCATCCAAGCGAAAAACAGATAAATGGGATGACATACAAAATGCTACGTGTGAAAATAATGTAACCGGATATGAAAGCCATTAACAATACTTTGAAATGCTTATGTAAGGTGATTAGGTATACAAACTAACGTCATTTGTTATATTGCATAACGTTACACAAGTTGTTTTTCTGATGTTTCTCACAATTTGTTTTTTCGTTTTCACAGATCCAGTTTCTCGCGTTTTGGCAATCCGAAACTGAAACAGGACACGCTTTGTCAGACACATCAAAATAAAAACAGGAAAAATCTGCTTTAAACCCGCTTTTACCCAGTTGCCTTGTTTTTTCAATTGTGATACACGATCGAATTTTGTACTTTCTTTCTCCAGTTTCCAATTTCATTCGCACCTTTAAGACTTCGCCCTTGTCACAAGTTGGAACCATGCGAGGAAACAACAGCGTCGAAGATTGTTATCTTCTCTTCCTTTCCTTCTTCTTCTGCTTGCTTTCACTCGCTTGTTGTTCCCAATGGACCATTTGTAATTTATGGTAAAGTGAAGTCAAACAGGAGAAAGAAGAAAGCGATGAAGAAAGTATACCTTGCTGCTATTGTTGTCGCTGCAGTCATTTTTGGCTGCGGAAAACGTCTGGCCCATATTTCATTTTATGTGCATAACCAGAAAAATATAAATAGACAAGCAATCACAAAACAAAAGTATGTTAGCCATCTATTGTGAAACAAGACAGGACAGCATTTTATTCAGAAATAGTAAATATTAGAATGAAGTTTTTCAAAACTTTCGCTGCTTTCAGGTATGCTATGCTATGCTCCACGCTTAAAGAAAAATGGAACCGACACTGCGGAAATTTATGAAGCTCACATGCATTCTCTTAGAAAATGTCTTATTTGGCTGGCAAACCTTTTTTTTACACAAAACAACATATTTTTCTTATCACTTTACACAAAAATAGGTAAATGCGTTTTGAAAATTCGAAACCTAATAACCGTGTACTTCTTAAAAGGATAGGAAGAGTGAAAACAGAATAAAAAATCGAGTGAAGCAAACCGGAAGAATGCGTGATAACCTGTCTCAGTCTCCGCACAATATTCAAGTCACAATGATTTCATCCAGTTTTTCTTGCTTTTTGCTGCTCTCTTCTGATTGTCTTCAGGTTTCTGGCTCTCTTGAAACCTTGCAAGGTTTCTCTAGCGGGTTAGCTGGCTGATCTAGTTTTCTTTTATCCTTAGCTATTGAACGGATCTGACTTCCTCTTTCCGAACAATATATAACAAGCTTGTGAGGAAATATATAGCTCCTGAATGGGTTAGAATAGAACCATTCAAAACGTTTAGGGTTCGTGAATGGGTTAGAATAGAACCATTCAAAACGTTACGGCACGTACATACGTTAGAATAGAACCATTCAAAATGTCTAAGGCCGTTAAAATAGAGACATTCAGTGCCCAAAGCAAGTAAATGGTTTAGAATAGTACTATTCAAAACCTCCTAACGCCCATAAACCATAAAATACAATTTCAAAAATCAATTCAGAAATCCCATTTCAAAACTCATTTCAAAAATACCATTTCAAAAATCATTTCAAAAATACCATTTCAAAAATACCATTTCAAAAATCATTTCAAAATACCATTTCAAAAATCATCTCAAAAATACCATTTCAAAAATCATTTCAAAAGTACCAGTTCAAAAATACCATTTCAAAAATCCCATTTCAAAACTCATTTCAAAAATCATTTAAAAAATTTCATTTCAAAAATCCTTTCAAAAATACCATTTCAAAAATCATTTCAAAAATACCATTTCAAAAATACCATTTCAAAAATACCATTTCAAAAATCATTTAAAAAATACCATTTCTAAAATCATTTCAAAATACCATTTCAAAAATCATTTCAAAATACCATTTCAAAAATCATTTCAAAAATACCATTTCAAAAATCAATTCAAAAATACCATTTCAAAAATACCATTTCAAAAATCATTTCGAAATTACCATTTCAAAAATCATTTCAAAAATACCATTTCAAAAATCATTTCAAAAATACCATTTCAAAAATAATTTCAAAAGTAACACTTCAAAAATACCATTTCAAAAATCATTTAAAAAATACCATTTCTAAAATCATTTCAAAATACCATTTCAAAAATCATTTCAAAATACCATTTCAAAAATCATTTCAAAAATACCATTTCAAAAATCATTTCAAAAATACCATTTCAAAAATCATTTCAAAAATACCATTTCAAAAATCATTTCAAAAATACCATTTAAAAAATCAATTCAAAAATACCATTTCAAAAATACCATTTCAAAAATACCATTTCAAAAATACCATTTCAAAAATCATTTCAAAAATACCATTTCAAAAATCCTTTCAGAAATACCATTTCAAAAATACCATTTCAAAAATCATTTCAAAAATACCATTTCAAAAATCATTTAAAAAATACCATTTCAAAAATCATTTCAAAATTCCATTTCAAAAATACCATTCCAAAAATCAATTCAAAAATACCATTTCAAAAATACCATTTCAAAACTCATTTCAAAAATACCATTTCAAAAATCATTTCAAAAATACCATTTCAAAAATCATTTCAAAATACCATTTCAAAAATCATTTCAAAAATACCATTTCAAAAATCAATTCAAAAATACCATTTCAAAAATACCATTTCAAAAATCATTTCAAAAATACCATTTCATAAATCATTTCAAAAATACCATTTCAAAAATACCATTTCAAAAATCATTTCAAAAATACCATTTCATAAATCATTTCAAAAATACCATTTCAAAAATCATTTCAAAAATACCATTTCAAAAATCATTTCAAAAATACCATTTCAAAAATACCATTTCAAAAATCATTTAAAAATACCATTTCTAAAATCATTTCAAAATACCATTTCAAAAATCATTTCAAAATACCATTTCAAAAATCATTTCAAAAATACCATTTCAAAAATCATTTCAAAAATACTATTTCAAAAATCAATTCAAAAATACCATTTCAAAAATACCATTTCAAAAATACCATTTCAAAAATCATTTCAAAAATACCATTTCAAAAATCATTTCAAAATACCATTTCAAAAATCATCTCAAAAATACCATTTCAAAAATCATTTCAAAAGTACCATTTCAAAAATACCATTTCAAAAATCCCATTTCAAAACTCATTTCAAAAATACCATTTCAAAAATCATTTCAAAAATACCATTTCAAAAATACCATTTCAAAAATCATTTCAAAATACCATTTCAAAAATCATCTCAAAAATACCATTTCAAAAATCATTTCAAAAATACCATTTCAAAAATACCATTTCAAAAATCCCATTTCAAAACTCATTTCAAAAATCATTTAAAAAATTTCATTTCAAAAATCCTTTCAAAAGTACCATTTCAAAAATACCATTTCAAAAATCCCATTTCAAAACTCATTTCAAAAATACCATTTCAAAAATCATTTCAAAAATACCATTTCAAAAAGCATTTCAGAAATACCATTTCAAAAATCATCTCAAAAATACCATTTCAAAAATCATTTAAAAAGTTTCATTTCAAAAATCCTTTCAAAAATACCATTTCAAAAATCATTTCAAAAATATCATTTCAAAAATCATTTCAAAAATTTCATTTCAAAAATCATTTCAAAAAAACCATTTCAAAAATCATTTCAAAAATATCATTTCAAAAATCAATTAAAAAATTCCATTTCAAAAATACCATTTCAAAAATCCCATTTCAAAACTCATTTCAAAAATCTCATTTCAAAAATCCTTTCAAAAATACCATTTCAAAAATACCATTTCAAAAATACCATTTCAAAAATCATTTCAAAAATTTCATTTCAAAAATCCTTTCAAAAATACCATTTCAAAAATACCATTTCAAAAATCATTTCAAAAATACCATTTCATAAATCATTTCAAAAATACCATTTAAAAAATACCATTTCAAAAATCATTGCAAAAATACCATTTCATAAATCATTTCAAAAATACCATTTCAAAAATACCATTTCAAAAATCATTTCAAAAATACCATTTCATAAATCATTTCAAAAATACCATTTCAAAAATCATTTCAAAAATCATTTCAAAATACCATTTCAAAAATCATTTCAAAAATACCATTTCAAAAATCATTTCAAAAATACCATTTCAAAAATCATTTCAAAAATACCATTTCAAAAATCAATTCAAAAATACCATTTCAAAAATACCATTTCAAAAATCATTTCGAAATTACCATTTCAAAAATCATTTCAAAAATACCATTTCAAAAATCATTTCAAAAATACCATTTCAAAAATCATTTCAAAAGTACCATTTCAAAAATACCATTTCAAAAATCATTTAAAAAATACCATTTCTAAAATCATTTCAAAATACCATTTCAAAAATCATTTCAAAATACCATTTCAAAAATCATTTCAAAAATACCATTTCAAAAATCATTTCAAAAATACCATTTCAAAAATCATTTCAAAAATACCATTTAAAAAATCAATTCAAAAATACCATTTCAAAAATACCATTTCAAAAATACCATTTCAAAAATACCATTTCAAAAATCATTTCAAAAATACCATTTCAAAAATCCTTTCAGAAATACCATTTCAAAAATACCATTTCAAAAATCATTTCAAAAATACCATTTCAAAAATCATTTAAAAAATACCATTTCAAAAATCATTTCAAAATTCCATTTCAAAAATACCATTCCAAAAATCAATTCAAAAATACCATTTCAAAAATACCATTTCAAAACTCATTTAAAAAATACCATTTCAAAAATCATTTCAAAATTCCATTTCAAAAATACCATTCCAAAAATCAATTCAAAAATACCATTTCAAAAATACCATTTCAAAACTCATTTCAAAAATACCATTTCAAAAATCATTTCAAAAATACCATTTCAAAAATCATTTCAAAATACCATTTCAAAAATCATCTCAAAAATACCATTTCAAAAATCATTTCAAAAGTACCATTTCAAAAATACCATTTCAAAAATCCCATTTCAAAACTCATTTCAAAAATACCATTTCAAAAATCATTTCAAAAATACCATTTCAAAAATACCATTTCAAAAATCATTTCAAAATACCATTTCAAAAATCATCTCAAAAATACCATTTCAAAAATCATTTCAAAAGTACCATTTCAAAAATACCATTTCAAAAATCCCATTTCAAAACTCATTTCAAAAATCATTTAAAAAATTTCATTTCAAAAATCCTTTCAAAAATACCATTTCAAAAATCATTTCAAAAATACCATTTCAAAAATACCATTTCAAAAATACCATTTCAAAAATCATTTAAAAAATACCATTTCTAAAATCATTTCAAAATACCATTTCAAAAATCATTTCAAAATACCATTTCAAAAATCATTTCAAAAATACCATTTCAAAAATCATTTCAAAAATACCATTTCAAAAATCATTTCAAAAATACCATTTCAAAAATCATTTCAAAAATACCATTTCAAAAATCATTTCAAAAGTACCATTTCAAAAATACCATTTCAAAAATCATTTAAAAAATACCATTTCTAAAATCATTTCAAAATACCATTTCATAAATCATTTCAAAAATACCATTTCAAAAATACCATTTCAAAAATCATTTCAAAAATACCATTTCATAAATCATTTCAAAAATACCATTTCAAAAATCATTTCAAAAATCATTTCAAAATACCATTTCAAAAATCATTTCAAAAATACCATTTCAAAAATCATTTCAAAAATACCATTTCAAAAATCATTTCAAAAATACCATTTCAAAAATCAATTCAAAAATACCATTTCAAAAATACCATTTCAAAAATCATTTCGAAATTACCATTTCAAAAATCATTTCAAAAATACCATTTCAAAAATCATTTCAAAAATACCATTTCAAAAATCATTTCAAAAGTACCATTTCAAAAATACCATTTCAAAAATCATTTAAAAAATACCATTTCTAAAATCATTTCAAAATACCATTTCAAAAATCATTTCAAAATACCATTTCAAAAATCATTTCAAAAATACCATTTCAAAAATCATTTCAAAAATACCATTTCAAAAATCATTTCAAAAATACCATTTCAAAAATCAATTCAAAAATACCATTTCAAAAATACCATTTCAAAAATACCATTTCAAAAATCATTTCAAAAATACCATTTCAAAAATCCTTTCAGAAATACCATTTCAAAAATCCTTTCAAAAATACCATTTCAAAAATCATTTCAAAAATACCATTTCAAAAATACCATTTCAAAAATACCATTTCAAAAATCCCATTTCAAAACTCATTTCAAAAAAACCATTTCAAAAATCATTTAAAAAATACCATTTCAAAAATCATTTCAAAATACCATTTCAAAAATCATTTCAAAAATACCATTTCAAAAATCAATTCAAAAATACCATTTCTAAAATCATTTCAAAATACCATTTCAAAAATCATTTCAAAAATACCATTTCATAAATCATTTCAAAAATACCATTTCAAAAATACCATTTCAAAAATCATTTCAAAAATACCATTTCAAAAATCATTTCAAAAATACCATTTCATAAATCATTTCAAAAATACCATTTCAAAAATCATTTCAAAAATACCATTTCAAAAATCATTTCAAAAATACCATTTAAAAAATACCATTTCAAAAATCATTGCAAAAATACCATTTCATAAATCATTTCAAAAATACCATTTCAAAAATACCATTTCAAAAATCATTTCAAAAATACCATTTCATAAATCATTTCAAAAATACCATTTCAAAAATCATTTCAAAAATCATTTCAAAATACCATTTCAAAAATCATTTCAAAAATACCATTTCAAAAATCATTTCAAAAATACCATTTCAAAAATCATTTCAAAAATACCATTTCAAAAATCAATTCAAAAATACCATTTCAAAAATACCATTTCAAAAATCATTTCGAAATTACCATTTCAAAAATCATTTCAAAAATACCATTTCAAAAATCATTTCAAAAATACCATTTCAAAAATCATTTCAAAAGTACCATTTCAAAAATACCATTTCAAAAATCATTTAAAAAATACCATTTCTAAAATCATTTCAAAATACCATTTCAAAAATCATTTCAAAATACCATTTCAAAAATCATTTCAAAAATACCATTTCAAAAATCATTTCAAAAATACCATTTCAAAAATCATTTCAAAAATACCATTTAAAAAATCAATTCAAAAATACCATTTCAAAAATACCATTTCAAAAATACCATTTCAAAAATACCATTTCAAAAATCATTTCAAAAATACCATTTCAAAAATCCTTTCAGAAATACCATTTCAAAAATACCATTTCAAAAATCATTTCAAAAATACCATTTCAAAAATCATTTAAAAAATACCATTTCAAAAATCATTTCAAAATTCCATTTCAAAAATACCATTCCAAAAATCAATTCAAAAATACCATTTCAAAAATACCATTTCAAAAATCATTTCAAAAATACCATTTCAAAAATCATTTCAAAAATACCATTTCAAAAATCAATTCAAAAATACCATTTCAAAAATACCATTTCAAAAATCATTTCGAAATTACCATTTCAAAAATCATTTCAAAAATACCATTTCAAAAATCATTTCAAAAATACCATTTCAAAAATCATTTCAAAAGTACCATTTCAAAAATACCATTTCAAAAATCATTTAAAAAATACCATTTCTAAAATCATTTCAAAATACCATTTCAAAAATCATTTCAAAATACCATTTCAAAAATCATTTCAAAAATACCATTTCAAAAATCATTTCAAAAATACCATTTCAAAAATCATTTCAAAAATACCATTTAAAAAATCAATTCAAAAATACCATTTCAAAAATACCATTTCAAAAATACCATTTCAAAAATACCATTTCAAAAATCATTTCAAAAATACCATTTCAAAAATCCTTTCAGAAATACCATTTCAAAAATACCATTTCAAAAATCATTTCAAAAATACCATTTCAAAAATCATTTAAAAAATACCATTTCAAAAATCATTTCAAAATTCCATTTCAAAAATACCATTCCAAAAATCAATTCAAAAATACCATTTCAAAAATACCATTTCAAAACTCATTTCAAAAATACCATTTCAAAAATCATTTCAAAAATACCATTTCAAAAATCATTTCAAAATACCATTTCAAAAATCATCTCAAAAATACCATTTCAAAAATCATTTCAAAAGTACCATTTCAAAAATACCATTTCAAAAATCCCATTTCAAAACTCATTTCAAAAATACCATTTCAAAAATCAATTCAAAAATACCATTTCAAAAATACCATTTCAAAAATCATTTCGAAATTACCATTTCAAAAATCATTTCAAAAATACCATTTCAAAAATCATTTCAAAAATACCATTTCAAAAATCATTTCAAAAGTACCATTTCAAAAATACCATTTCAAAAATCATTTAAAAAATACCATTTCTAAAATCATTTCAAAATACCATTTCAAAAATCATTTCAAAATACCATTTCAAAAATCATTTCAAAAATACCATTTCAAAAATCATTTCAAAAATACCATTTCAAAAATCATTTCAAAAATACCATTTCAAAAATCATTTCAAAAATACCATTTCAAAAATCATTTCAAAAATACCATTTCAAAAATCATTTCAAAAATACCATTTCAAAAATCATTTCAGAAATACCATTTCAAAAATCATTTCAAAAATACCATTTCAAAAATCATTTCAAAAATACCAATATCAAAAATCATTTCAAAAATACCATTTCAAAAATCATTTCAAAAGCTTTATTTCAAAATCATTTCAAAAATACCATTTCAAAAATCATTTCAAAAATACCATTTCAAAAATCATTTCAAAAATACCATTTCAAAAATCATTTCAAAAATACCATTTCAAAAATCATTTCAAAAATCATTTCAAAACCATTTCCAAAATACCATTTCAAAAATCATTTCAAAAATACCATTTCATAAATCATTTCAAAAATACCATTTCAAAAATACCATTTCAAAAATCATTTCAAAAATACCATTTCAAAAATCATTTCAAAAATACCATTTCAGAAATCATTTCAAAAATACCATTTCAAAAATCATTTCAAAAATACCATTTCAAAAATCATTTCAAAAATACCATTTCAAAAATACCATTTCAAAAATCATTTCAAAAATACCATTTCAAAATCATTTCAAAAATACCATTTCAAAAATACCATTTCAAAAATCATTTCAAAAATACCATTTCATAAATCATTTCAAAAATACCATTTCAAAAATCATTTCAAAAATCATTTCAAAATACCATTTCAAAAATCATTTCAAAAATACCATTTCAAAATCATTTCAAAAATACCATTTCAGAAATCATTTCAAAAATACCATTTCAAAAATCAATTCAGAAATACCATTTCAAAAATACCATTTCAGAAATCATTTCAGAAATTACCATTTCAAAAATCATTTCAAAAATACCATTTCAAAAATCATTTCAAAAATACCATTTCAAAAATCATTTCAAAATACCATTTCAAAAATACCATTTCAAAAATCATTTAAAAAATACCATTTCAAAATCATTTCAAAATACCATTTCAAAAATCATTTAAAAATACCATTTCAAAAATCATTTCAAAAATACCATTTCAAAAATCATTTCAAAAATACCATTTCAAAAATCATTTCAAAAATACCATTTCAAAAATGATTTCAAAAATACCATTTCAAAAATACCATTTCAAAAATACCATTTCAAAAATACCATTTCAAAAATCATTTCAAAAATACCATTTCAAAAATCATTTCAGAAATACCATTTCAAAAATACCATTTCAAAAATCATTTCAAAAATACCATTTCAAAAATCATTTCAAAAATACCATTTCAAAAATCATTTCAAAATCTTTATTTCAAAATCATTTCAAAAATCAATTCAAAAATCATTTAAAAAATCAATTCAAAAATCATTTCAAAAATACCATTTCAAAAATCATTTCAAAAATACCATTTCAAAAATCATTTCAAAAATACCATTTCAAAAATACATTTCAAAAATCATTTCGAAATTACCATTTCAAAAATCATTTCAAAAATACCATTTCAAAAATCATTTCAAAAATACCATTTCAAAAATCATTTCAAAATACCATTTCAAAAATACCATTTCAAAAATCATTTCAAAAATACCATTTCTAAAATCATTTCAAAATACCATTTCAAAAATCATTTCAAAATACCATTTCAAAATCATTTCAAAAATACCATTTCAAAATCATTTCAAAAATACCATTTCAAAAATCATTTCAAAAATACCATTTCAAAAATCATTTCAAAAATACCATTTCAAAAATCATTTCAAAAATACCATTTCAAAAATCATTTCAAAAATCATTTCAAAAATACCATTTCAAAAATCATTTCAAAAATCATTTCAAAAATCATTTCAAAAATCCTTTCAAAAATACCATTTCAAAAATCATTTCAAAAATACCATTTCAAAAATCATTTCAAAAATCATTTCAAAAATCATTTCAAAAATCAATTCAAAAATACCATTTCAAAAATCATTTCAAAAATCAATTCAAAAATACCATTTCAAAAATCATTTCAAAAATACCATTTCAAAAATCATTTCAAAAATACCAATTCAAAAATCATTTCAAAAATACCATTTCAAAAATCATTTAAAAAATACCATTTCAAAAATCCTTTCAAAAATACCATTTCAAAAATCATTTCAAAAATACCATTTCAAAAATCATTTCAAAAATACCATTTCAAAAATACCATTTCAAAAATCATTTCAGAAATACCATTTCTAAAATCATTTCAAAATACCATTTCAAAAATCATTTCAAAAATCATTTCAAAAACTCCATTTCAAAAATCATTTCAAAAATTCCATTTCAAAAATCATTTCAAAAATACCATTTCAAAAATCATTTCAAAAATACCATTTCAAAAATCATTTCAAAAATACCATTTCAAAAATCATTTCAAAAATACCATTTCAAAAATCATTTAAAAAATACCATTTCTAAAATCATTTCAAAATACCATTTCAAAAATCATTTCAAAATACCATTTCAAAAATCATTTCAAAAATACCATTTCAAAAATCATTTCAAAAATACCATTTCAAAAATCATTTCAAAAATACCATTTCAAAAATCATTTCAAAAATACCATTTCAAAAATCATTTCAAAAATACCATCTCAAAAATCATTTCAAAAATACCATCTCAAAACTCATTTCAAAAATACCATTTCAAAAATCATTTCAAAAATCATTTCAGAAATCATTTAAGAAATAACCTATTTCAGAAATCATTTCAGAAATTACCTATTTCAGAAATCATTTCAGAAATTACCTATTTCAGAAATCGTTTCAGAAATCATTTAAGAAATTACCTATTTAAGAAATCGTTTAGGAAATTACCTATTTCAGAAATCATTTAAGAAATTACTTATTTCAGAAATCATTTCAAAAATACCATTTCAGAAATCATTTCAGAAATATTCATATTTCAAAAATCATTTCAAAAATACCATTTCAAAAATCATTTCAAAAATACCATTTCAAAAATCATTTCAAAAATACCATTTCAAAAATCATTTCAAAAATACCATTTCAAAAATCATTTCAAAAATACCATCTCAAAAATCATTTCGAAAATACCATTTCAAAAATCATTTCAAAAATCATTTCAGAAATCATTTAAGAAATAACCTATTTCAGAAATCATTTCAGAAATTACCTATTTCAGAAATCATTTCAGAAATTACCTATTTCAGAAATCGTTTCAGAAATCATTTAAGAAATTACCTATTTCAGAAATCATTTCAGAAATACATTTCAGAAATCATTCAAAATACCTATTTCAGAAATCATCTCAGAAATTACCTATTTCAGAAATTATTTCAAAAACACCATTTCAAAAGTCATTTCAAAAATACCATTTCAAAAATCATTCAAAATCATTTCAGAAATCATTTCAGAAATACCATTTCAGAAATCGTTTAGAAATTACCTATTTCAGAAATCATTTCAGAAATTACCTATTTCAGAAATCATTTCAGAAATTACCTATTTCAGAAATCATTTCAGAAATTACCTATTTCAGAAATCATTTCAGAAATTACCTATTTCAGAAATCATTTCAGAAATTACCTATTTCAGAAATCATTTCAGAAATTACCTATTTCAGAAATCATTTCAGAAATTACCTATTTCAGAAATCATTTCAGAAATTACCTATTTCAGAAATCATTTCAGAAATTACCTATTTCAGAAAGTACCTATTTCAGAAATCATTTCAGAAATTACCTATTTCAGAAATCATTTCAGAAATTACCTATTTCAGAAATCATTTCAGAAATTACCTATTTCAGAAATCATTTAAGAAATTACCTATTTCAGAAATCATTTCAAAAATACCATTTCAGAAATCATTTCAGAAATAATTTCAAATAATATTTCAAAAATCATTTCAAAAATACCATTTCAAAATCATTTCAAAAATACCATTTCAAAAATCATTTCAAAAATACCATTTCAGAAATCATTTCAGAAATTACCTATTTCAGAAATCATTTAGAAATTACCATTTCAGAAATCATTTCAGAAATAATTTCAAAAATATTTCAAAAATCATTTCAAAAATACCATTTCAAAAATCATTTCAAAAATACCATTTCAAAAATCATTTCAAAAATACCATTTCAAAAATCATTTCAAAAATACCATCTCAAAAATCATTTCAAAAATACCATCTCAAAAATCATTTCAAAAATACCATTTCAAAAATCATTTCAAAAATCATTTCAGAAATCATTTAAGAAATAACCTATTTCAGAAATCATTTCAGAAATTACCTATTTCAGAAATCATTTCAGAAATTACCTATTTCAGAAATCGTTTCAGAAATCATTTAAGAAATTACCTATTTCAGAAATCATTTCAGAAATTACCATTTCCGAAATCATTTCAGAAATACATTTCAGAAATCATTTCAAAAATACCATTTCATAAATCATTTCAGAAATATTTCAAAAATCATTACAAAAATCATTTCAAAAATCATTTCAGAAATCATTTCAAAAATACCATTTCAAAAATCATTTCAAAAATCATTTCAGAAATCATTTAGGAAATTACCCATTTCAGAAATCATTTCAGAAATTACCTATTTCAGAAATCGTTTAGGAAATTACCTATTTCAGAAATCATTTCAGAAATTACCTATTTCAGAAATCATTTCAAAAATCATTTCAGAAATCATTTAGGAAATTACCCATTTCAGAAATCATTTCAGAAATTACCTATTTCAGAAATCATTTCAGAAATTACCTATTTCAGAAATCATTTCAGAAATTACCTATTTCAGAAATCATTTCAGAAATTACCTATTTCAGAAATCATTTCAGAAATTACCTATTTCAGAAATCATTTCAGAAATTACCTATTTCAGAAATCATTTCAGAAATTACCTATTTCAGAAATCATTTCAGAAATTACCTATTTCAGAAATCATTTCAGAAATTACCTATTTCAGAAATCATTTAAGAAATTACCTATTTCAGAAATCATTTCAAAAATACCATTTCAGAAATCATTTCAGAAATAATTTCATATATTAATTATTTCAAAAATCATTTCAAAAATACCATTTCAAAAATCATTTCAAAAATACCATTTCAAAAATCATTTCAAAAATACCATTTCAGAAATCATTTCAGAAATTACCTATTTCAGAAATCATTTAAGAAATTACCATTTCAGAAATCATTTCAGAAATAATTTCATATATTAATTATTTCAAAAATCATTTCAAAAATACCATTTCAAAAATCATTTCAAAAATACCATTTCAAAAATCATTTCAAAAATACCATTTCAAAAATCATTTCAAAAATACCATCTCAAAAATCATTTCAAAAATACCATCTCAAAAATCATTTCAAAAATACCATTTCAAAAATCATTTCAAAAATCATTTCAGAAATCATTTAAGAAATAACCTATTTCAGAAATCATTTCAGAAATTACCTATTTCAGAAATCATTTCAGAAATTACCTATTTCAGAAATCGTTTCAGAAATCATTTAAGAAATTACCTATTTCAGAAATCGTTTAGGAAATTACCTATTTCAGAAATCATTTAAGAAATTACTTATTTCAGAAATCATTTCAAAAATACCATTTCAGAAATCATTTCAGAAATAATTTCATATATTAATTATTTCAAAAATCATTTCAAAAATACCATTTCAAAAATCATTTCAAAAATACCATTTCAAAAATCATTTCAAAAATACCATTTCAAAAATCATTTCAAAAATACCATCTCAAAAATCATTTCGAAAATACCATTTCAAAAATCATTTCAAAAATCATTTCAGAAATCATTTAAGAAATAACCTATTTCAGAAATCATTTCAGAAATTACCTATTTCAGAAATCATTTCAGAAATTACCTATTTCAGAAATCGTTTCAGAAATCATTTAAGAAATTACCTATTTCAGAAATCATTTCAGAAATTACCTATTTCAGAAATCATTTCAGAAATTACCTATTTCAGAAATCATTTCAGAAATTACCTATTTCAGAAATCATTTCAGAAATTACCTATTTCAGAAATCATTTCAGAAATTACCTATTTCAGAAATCATTTCAGAATACCATTTCAGAAATCATTTCAGAAATATTTCAAATTAATATTTCAGAAATCATTTCAGAAATTACCATTTCAAAAATCATTTCAAAAATCATTTCAGAAATCATTTCAAAAATACTGTTTCAAGAATCATTTCAAAAATCATTTCAGAAATCATTTCAGAAATGTACCATTTCAGAAATCATTTCAGAAATTACCTATTTCAGAAATCGTTTAGGAAATTACCTATTTCAGAAATCATTTCAGAAATTACCTATTTCAGAAATCATTTCAGAAATTACCTATTTCAGAAATCGTTTCAGAAATCATTTAAGAAATTACCTATTTCAGAAATCATTTCAGAAATTACCTATTTCAGAAATCATCTCAGAAATTACCTATTTCAGAAATCATTTCAAAAATACCATTTCAAAAGTCATTTCAAAAATACCATTTCAAAAATCATTTCAAAAATCATTTCAGAAATCATTTAAGAAATTACCTATTTCAGAAATCATTTCAGAAATTACCTATTTCAGAAATCGTTTAGGAAATTACCTATTTCAGAAATCATTTCAGAAATTACCTATTTCAGAAATCATTTCAGAAATTACCTATTTCAGAAATCATTTCAGAAATTACCTATTTCAGAAATCATTTCAGAAATTACCTATTTCAGAAATCATTTCAGAAATTACCTATTTCAGAAATCATTTCAGAAATTACCTATTTCAGAAATCATTTCAGAAATTACCTATTTCAGAAATCATTTCAGAAATTACCTATTTCAGAAATCATTTCAGAAATTACCTATTTCAGAAATCATTTCAGAAATTACCTATTTCAGAAATCATTTCAGAAATTACCTATTTCAGAAATCATTTCAGAAATTACCTATTTCAGAAATCATTTCAGAAATTACCTATTTCAGAAATCATTTAAGAAATTACCTATTTCAGAAATCATTTCAAAAATACCATTTCAGAAATCATTTCAGAAATAATTTCATATATTAATTATTTCAAAAATCATTTCAAAAATACCATTTCAAAAATCATTTCAAAAATACCATTTCAAAAATCATTTCAAAAATACCATTTCAGAAATCATTTCAGAAATTACCTATTTCAGAAATCATTTAAGAAATTACCATTTCAGAAATCATTTCAGAAATAATTTCATATATTAATTATTTCAAAAATCATTTCAAAAATACCATTTCAAAAATCATTTCAAAAATACCATTTCAAAAATCATTTCAAAAATACCATTTCAAAAATCATTTCAAAAATACCATCTCAAAAATCATTTCAAAAATACCATCTCAAAAATCATTTCAAAAATACCATTTCAAAAATCATTTCAAAAATCATTTCAGAAATCATTTAAGAAATAACCTATTTCAGAAATCATTTCAGAAATTACCTATTTCAGAAATCATTTCAGAAATTACCTATTTCAGAAATCGTTTCAGAAATCATTTAAGAAATTACCTATTTCAGAAATCATTTCAGAAATTACCTATTTCAGAAATCATTTAAGAAATTACTTATTTCAGAAATCATTTCAAAAATACCATTTCAGAAATCATTTCAGAAATAATTTCATATATTAATTATTTCAAAAATCATTTCAAAAATACCATTTCAAAAATCATTTCAAAAATACCATTTCAAAAATCATTTCAAAAATACCATTTCAAAAATCATTTCAAAAATCATTTCAGAAATCATTTCAGAAATTACCTATTTCAGAAATCGTTTAGGAAATTACCTATTTCAGAAATCATTTCAGAAATTACCTATTTCAGAAATCATTTCAGAAATTACCTATTTCAGAAATCATTTCAGAAATTACCTATTTCAGAAATCATTTCAGAAATTACCTATTTCAGAAATCATTTAAGAAATTACCTATTTCAGAAATCATTTCAGAAATTACCTATTTCAGAAATCATTTCAGAAATTACCTATTTCAGAAATCATTTCAGAAATTACCTATTTCAGAAATCATTTCAGAAATTACCTATTTCAGAAATCATTTCAGAAATTACCTATTTCAGAAATCATTTCAGAAGTCCTTTCAGAAATTACCTATTTCAGAAATCATTTCAGAAATTACCTATTTCAGAAATCATTTCAGAAATTACCTATTTCAGAAATCATTTCAGAAATTACCTATTTCAGAAATCATTTAAGAAATTACCTATTTCAGAAATCATTTCAAAAATACCATTTCAGAAATCATTTCAGAAATAATTTCATATATTAATTATTTCAAATATCATTTCAAAAATACCATTTCAAAAATCATTTCAAAAATACCATTTCAGAAATCATTTCAGAAATTACCTATTTCAGAAATCATTTAAGAAATTACCATTTCAGAAATCATTTCAGAAATAATTTCATATATTAATTATTTCAAAAATCATTTCAAAAATACCATTTCAAAAATCATTTCAAAAATACCATTTCAAAAATCATTTCAAAAATACCATTTCAAAAATCATTTCAAAAATACCATCTCAAAAATCATTTCAAAAATACCATCTCAAAAATCATTTCAAAAATACCATTTCAAAAATCATTTCAAAAATCATTTCAGAAATCATTTAAGAAATAACCTATTTCAGAAATCATTTCAGAAATTACCTATTTCAGAAATCATTTCAGAAATTACCTATTTCAGAAATCGTTTCAGAAATCATTTAAGAAATTACCTATTTCAGAAATCGTTTAGGAAATTACCTATTTCAGAAATCATTTAAGAAATTACTTATTTCAGAAATCATTTCAAAAATACCATTTCAGAAATCATTTCAGAAATAATTTCATATATTAATTATTTCAAAAATCATTTCAAAAATACCATTTCAAAAATCATTTCAAAAATACCATTTCAAAAATCATTTCAAAAATCATTTCAGAAATCATTTAGGAAATTACCCATTTCAGAAATCATTTCAGAAATTACCTATTTCAGAAATCATTTCAGAAATTACCTATTTCAGAAATCATTTCAGAAATTACCTATTTCAGAAATCATTTCAGAAATTACCTATTTCAGAAATCATTTCAGAAATTACCTATTTCAGAAATCATTTCAGAAATTACCTATTTCAGAAATCATTTAAGAAATTACCTATTTCAGAAATCATTTCAGAAATTACCTATTTCAGAAATCATTTCAGAAATTACCTATTTCAGAAATCATTTCAGAAATTACCTATTTCAGAAATCATTTCAGAAATTACCTATTTCAGAAATCATTTCAGAAATTACCTATTTCAGAAATCATTTAAGAAATTACCTATTTCAGAAATCATTTCAGAAATTACCTATTTCAGAAATCATTTCAGAAATTACCTATTTCAGAAATCATTTCAGAAATTACCTATTTCAGAAATCATTTAAGAAATTACCTATTTCAGAAATCATTTCAAAAATACCATTTCAGAAATCATTTCAGAAATAATTTCATATATTAATTAAAAGTCATTTCAAAAATACCTATTTCAGAAATCATTTCAAAAATACCATTTCAGAAATCATTTCAGAAATTACCTATTTCAGAAATCATTTAAGAAATTACCATTTCAGAAATCATTTCAGAAATAATTTCATATATTAATTATTTCAAAAATCATTTCAAAAATACCATTTCAAAAATCATTTCAAAAATACCATTTCAAAAATCATTTCAAAAATACCATTTCAAAAATCATTTCAAAAATACCATCTCAAAAATCATTTCAAAAATACCATCTCAAAAATCATTTCAAAAATACCATTTCAAAAATCATTTCAAAAATCATTTCAGAAATCATTTAAGAAATAACCTATTTCAGAAATCATTTCAGAAATTACCTATTTCAGAAATCATTTCAGAAATTACCTATTTCAGAAATCGTTTCAGAAATCATTTAAGAAATTACCTATTTCAGAAATCGTTTAGGAAATTACCTATTTCAGAAATCATTTAAGAAATTACTTATTTCAGAAATCATTTCAAAAATACCATTTCAGAAATCATTTCAGAAATAATTTCATATATTAATTATTTCAAAAATCATTTCAAAAATACCATTTCAAAAATCATTTCAAAAATACCATTTCAAAAATCATTTCAAAAATACCATTTCAAAAATCATTTCAAAAATACCATCTCAAAAATCATTTCGAAAATACCATTTCAAAAATCATTTCAAAAATCATTTCAGAAATCATTTAAGAAATAACCTATTTCAGAAATCATTTCAGAAATTACCTATTTCAGAAATCATTTCAGAAATTACCTATTTCAGAAATCGTTTCAGAAATCATTTAAGAAATTACCTATTTCAGAAATCATTTCAGAAATTACCTATTTCAGAAATCATCTCAGAAATTACCTATTTCAGAAATCATTTCAAAAATACCATTTCAAAAGTCATTTCAAAAATACCATTTCAAAAATCATTTCAAAAATCATTTCAGAAATCATTTAGGAAATTACCCATTTCAGAAATCATTTCAGAAATTACCTATTTCAGAAATCGTTTAGGAAATTACCTATTTCAGAAATCATTTCAGAAATTACCTATTTCAGAAATCATTTCAGAAATTACCTATTTCAGAAATCATTTCAGAAATTACCTATTTCAGAAATCATTTCAGAAATTACCTATTTCAGAAATCATTTAAGAAATTACCTATTTCAGAAATCATTTCAGAAATTACCTATTTCAGAAATCATTTCAGAAATTACCTATTTCAGAAATCATTTCAGAAATTACCTATTTCAGAAATCATTTCAGAAATTACCTATTTCAGAAATCATTTCAGAAATTACCTATTTCAGAAATCATTTCAGAAATTACCTATTTCAGAAATCATTTCAGAAATTACCTATTTCAGAAATCATTTCAGAAATTACCTATTTCAGAAATCATTTAAGAAATTACCTATTTCAGAAATCATTTCAAAAATACCATTTCAGAAATCATTTCAGAAATAATTTCATATATTAATTATTTCAAAAATCATTTCAAAAATACCATTTCAAAAATCATTTCAAAAATACCATTTCAAAAATCATTTCAAAAATACCATTTCAAAAATCATTTCAAAAATACCATCTCAAAAATCATTTCAAAAATACCATTTCAAAAATCATTTCAAAAATCATTTCAGAAATCATTTAAGAAATAACCTATTTCAGAAATCATTTCAGAAATTACCTATTTCAGAAATCATTTCAGAAATTACCTATTTCAGAAATCGTTTCAGAAATCATTTAAGAAATTACCTATTTCAGAAATCATTTCAGAAATTACCTATTTCAGAAATCATTTCAGAAATTACCTATTTCAGAAATCATTTCAGAAATTACCTATTTCAGAAATCATTTCAAAAATACCATTTCAAAAGTCATTTCAAAAATACCATTTCAAAAATCATTTCAAAAATCATTTCAGAAATCATTTAAGAAATTACCTATTTCAGAAATCATTTCAGAAATTACCTATTTCAGAAATCATTTAAGAAATTACTTATTTCAGAAATCATTTAAGAAATTACCTATTTCAGAAATCATTTCAAATATACCATTTCAGAAATCATTTCAGAAATAATTTCAGATATTAATTATTTCAAAAATCATTTCAAAAATACCATTTCAAAAATCATTTCAAAAATACCATTTCAAAAATCATTTCAAAAATACCATTTCAAAAATCATTTCAAAAATACCATTTCAAAAATCATTTCAAAAATCATTTCAAAAATTATTTCAGAAATCATTTCAGAAATACCATTTCAAAAATCATTTCAAAAATCATTTCAAAAATTATTTCCGAAATCATTTCAAAAATACCATTTCAGAAATCATTTCAGAAATAATTTCATATATTAATTATTTGAAAAACCATTTCAAAAATACCATTTCAA
The DNA here is from genome assembly GCA_029691765.1 of Entomobrya proxima. Taxonomy (NCBI): domain Eukaryota; kingdom Metazoa; phylum Arthropoda; class Collembola; order Entomobryomorpha; family Entomobryidae; genus Entomobrya; species Entomobrya proxima. Next base: position 19,144,262 of record CM056170.1, on the reverse strand, counting down.
AAATACCATCTCAAAAATCATTTCAAAAATACCATCTCAAAAATCATTTCAAAAATACCATTTCAAAAATCATTTCAAAAATCATTTCAGAAATCATTTAAGAAATAACCTATTTCAGAAATCATTTCAGAAATTACCTATTTCAGAAATCATTTCAGAAATTACCTATTTCAGAAATCGTTTCAGAAATCATTTAAGAAATTACCTATTTCAGAAATCGTTTAGGAAATTACCTATTTCAGAAATCATTTAAGAAATTACTTATTTCAGAAATCATTTCAGAAATTACCTATTTCAGAAATCGTTTAGGAAATTACCTATTTCAGAAATCATTTCAAAAATACCATTTCAAAAGTCATTTCAAAACTACCATTTCAAAAATCATTTCAAAAATCATTTCAGAAATCATTTAAGAAATTACCTATTTCAGAAATCATTTCAGAAATTACCTATTTCAGAAATCATTTAAGAAATTACTTATTTCAGAAATCATTTAAGAAATTACCTATTTCATAAATCATTTCAAATATACCATTTCAGAAATCATTTCAGAAATAATTTCAGATATTATTTATTTCAAAAATCATTTCAAAAATACCATTTCAAAAATCATTTCAAAAATACCATTTCAAAAATCATTTCAAAAATACCATTTCAAAAATCATTTCAAAAATACCATTTCAAAAATCATTTCAAAAATCATTTCAAAAATTATTTCAGAAATCATTTCAGAAATACCATTTCAAAAATCATTTCAAAAATCATTTCAAAAATTATTTCCGAAATCATTTCAGAAATTACCTATTTCCGAAATCATTTCAAAAATACCATTTCAGAAATCATTTCAGAAATAATTTCATATATTAATTATTTCAAAAATCATTTCAAAAATACCATTTCAAAAATCATTTCAAAAATACCATTTCAAAAATCATTTCAAAAATACCATTTCAAAAATCATTTCAAAAATACCATCTCAAAAATCATTTCAAAAATACCATCTCAAAAATCATTTCAAAAATACCATTTCAAAAATCATTTCAAAAATCATTTCAGAAATCATTTAAGAAATAACCTATTTCAGAAATCATTTCAGAAATTACCTATTTCAGAAATCATTTCAGAAATTACCTATTTCAGAAATCGTTTCAGAAATCATTTAAGAAATTACCTATTTCAGAAATCGTTTAGGAAATTACCTATTTCAGAAATCATTTCAGAAATTACCTATTTCAGAAATCGTTTAGGAAATTACCTATTTCAGAAATCATTTCAAAAATACCATTTCAAAAGTCATTTCAAAACTACCATTTCAAAAATCATTTCAAAAATCATTTCAGAAATCATTTAAGAAATTACCTATTTCAGAAATCATTTCAGAAATTACCTATTTCAGAAATCATTTCAGAAATTACCTATTTCAGAAATCATTTAAGAAATTACCTATTTCAGAAATCATTTCAAATATACCATTTCAGAAATCATTTCAGAAATAATTTCAGATATTAATTATTTCAAAAATCATTTCAAAAATACCATTTCAAAAATCATTTCAAAAATACCATTTCAAAAATTATTTCAAAAATACCATTTCAAAAATCATTTCAAAAATACCATTTCAAAAATCATTTCAAAAATCATTTCAAAAATTATTTCAGAAATCATTTCAGAAATACCATTTCAAAAATCATTTCAAAAATTTTTTTTGAAATCATTTAAGAAATTACCTATTTCAGAAATCATTTCAGAAATTATCTATTTCAGAAATCATTTCAGAAATTACCTATTTCAGAAATCATTTCAGAAATTATTTATTTCAGAAATCATTTCAGAAATTATCTATTTCAGAAATCATTTCAGAAATTATCTATTTCAGAAATCATTTCAGAAATTACCTATTTCAGAAATCCTTTCAGAAATACCATTTCAAAAATCTTTTCAAAAATCATTTCAGAAATCATTTAAGAAATTACCTATTTCAGAAATCATTTCAGAAATTATCTATTTCAGAAATCATTTCATAAATTACCTATTTCAGAAATCATTTCATAATTTACCTATTTCCGAAATCATTTCAGAAATTACCTATTTCCGAAATCATTTCAGAAATTACCTATTTCAGAAATCATTTCAGAAATTACCTATTTCAGAAATCATTTCAGAAATTACCTATTTCAGAAATCATTTCAGAAATTACCTATTTCAGAAATCATTTCAGAAATTACCTATTTCAGAAATCATTTCAGAAATTACCTATTTCAGAAATCATTTCAGAAATTACCTATTTCAGAAATCATTTCAGAAATTACCTATTTCAGAAATCATTTCAGAAATTACCTATTTCAGAAATCATTTAAGAAATTACCTATTTCAGAAATCATTTAAGAAATTACCTATTTCAGAAATCATTTCAAAAATACCATTTCAGAAATCATTTCAGAAATAATTTCATATATTAATTATTTCAAAAATCATTTCAAAAATACCATTTCAAAAATCATTTCAAAAATACCATTTCAAAAATCATTTCAAAAATACCATTTCAAAAATCATTTCAATAAAACCAGTGGAAAAAGATCTCAGCTATGTAACTTTATCGTAATGGCCGATGAAAAGTCTTAAAATAAAGGGTATTCCAGATAAAGCGTGGCCCTATAACAAAAATTACGATAAACATAAAAGGTTCATAGTTCATCCGGAATCAGAATCCAGTGGGGAACTCGTAAATCCAAGCCATTCTAGACTAATTTTTTTAAATCATGCTTCTGCAACATTTCGGCATTCAAATTACCTTAATGCCATCTTAAATTTTCACATAATTTTAAATGCCCCATAAGCCATCAAATCAAATTAAAATATTGCAAATTTTGTCTTTAAAATTAGATTTGATGTATATTTTGAATGTAAAAATATTGCATGATTTGGCGTGAATATATCAGTTTACCAGTGGATTAAGTTGCTTTTATGTTTAGCGTAATTTTTGTTATAGGGCCACGCTTTATCTGGAATACCCTTTATTTTAAGACTTTTCATCGGCCATTACGATAAAGTTACATAGCTGAGATCTTTTTCCACTGGTTTTATTTGTAGCTTTTTCCTCTAACTGCTTCAAGAATTGTTAAGTAGCTAAGCATAATGAAGCTAATTTTTTCACATTTGTCTGTCTGTCTGTGAACATAATACATGCCAGTAGCTTTGTCTGAATCAGAATAATTCTGAATTTTGTGCACTAACTCATTAGGTTACAACGAGTAACCCTATTGATTTTGAGTCCTATAGGTAATCTACAGGGTTATTCCCCTGCCATAACTGCGACCGTGCCTGGGTATGGCCACTATGTGTATTTTGCCCTCTAAATTGCTTGCACGCAATACCTTTAGCCTGTGATCCCACATTACTGCCTTTACCACGCAACCCCAATTGTTACCTATATTGTTAGCCCGCGAGTTATGTTGCCCAAACGGATATCTGACATTCCACTTTGCTCCTGGGCTTGTTTGACAAACGGATTTACAAACCGATCTGGATTAAATATGCCGTTTAGTTTAATGCATGCCATAAACATTTTCAGAAAGGTTCGCATAAAGATAAACCTATATAATAACACATTACGGAAAACGGGATCCCTGCTTGGCTACGTATATTAGGTTGACATTAAAAATGTTTATTAAATTAGTTCTCACTCGAGATATTCAACAAAGTTATTTGTAAGTTACGAATTACACACTAGCCTATTTTTGACAAAAGTAAACGATCCATATTCATTTTGAAGTTTTGCTATCATAATTGCACATTGTCGATTTCAAACTAATTCCATAATTTGCTCAGCTGCGTAAAAATTCTCTATTATCGCACTATGAATTATAATATATATAGTGTAATATGGAAGAATCACGATACACACAAATATAATTTTTGTAAACCGACTGTTTTCAATGCTAGGTGAGGTAGCGGACTACAGGCAGACTTTCATTAGTAAATTTCGACAAACTCATCAAAAATTAAAATTTTAATTTCGGTTTGGCTTAGCTAACGAAGAGACTATCTTCCAGTAGCATGTACACAGCATTTTACTAGTGTCAAAAACACTTTTTATCGAATATCTCAAAAACTAAGATATTTTCTTGAAATTTTCGGTTGAAGCAATAATCTAGAGCATCTCAGAATGTCAGATTTTTTTATTTCATCAAAAAATTCCAAGTAGTTTTCGAGAAAACTCACATCAAAGGAAAAATGGAGGGTAGTGTTTGCATCATAACTTCTTGATAAGCATTTTTGCTTATCCAAGTTCGAGGGATTGTCCACGCTACGCGTGGACAATTACCATGCCCCCGATAAAGTTACAAAAATACCATCTCAAAAATCATTTCAAAAATACCATCTCAAAAATCATTTCAAAAATACCATCTCAAAAATCATTTCAAAAATACCATTTCAAAAATCCTTTCAAAAATCGTTTCAGAAATCATTTAAGAAATAACCTATTTCAGAAATCATTTCAGAAATTACCTATTTCAGAAATCATTTCAGAAATTACCTATTTCAGAAATCGTTTCAGAAATCATTTAAGAAATTACCTATTTCAGAAATCATTTCAGAAATTACCTATTTCAGAAATCATTTCAGAAATTATCTATTTCAGATATCATTTCATAAATTACCTATTTCAGAAATCATTTCAGAAATTATTTATTTCAGAAATCATTTCAGAAATTACCGATTTCAGAAATCATTTCAGAAATTATTTATTTCAGAAATCATTTCAGAAATACCATTTCAAAAATCATTTCAAAAATCATTTCAGAAATCATTTAAGAAATTACCTATTTCAGAAATCATTTAAGAAATTACCTATTTCAGAAATCATTTCAGAAATACCATTTCAAAAATCGATTCAAGAATACCATTTCAAAAATGATTTCAGAAATACCATTTTAAAAATCATTTCAGAAATTACCTATATCAGAAGTCATTTAAGAAATTACCTATATCAGAAATCATTTAAGAAATTACCTATTTCAGAAATCATTTCAGAAATAATTTCAGATATTAATTATTTCAAAAATCATTTCAAAAATACCATTTCAGAAATCATTTCAGAAATAATTTCAGATATTAATTATTTCAAAAATCATTTCAAAAATACCATTTCAAAAATACCATTTCAAAAATTCTTTCAAAAATACCATTTCAAAAATCATTTCAAAAATCATTTCAGAAATCATTTATAAAATAACCTGTTTCAGAAATCATTTCAGAAATTACCTATTTCAGAAATCATTTCAGAAATTACCTATTCCAGAAATCATTTCAGAAATTACCTATTTCAGAAATCGTTTCAGAAATCATTTAAGAAATTACCTATTTCAGTAATCATTTCAGAAATCATTTCAGAAATCATTTCAGAAATCATTTAAGAAATTACCTATTTCAAAAATCATTTCAGAAATACCATTTCAAAAATCGATTCAAAAATACCATTTCAAAAATGATTTCAGAAATACCATTTCAAAAATCATTTCAGAAATTACCTATATCAGAAGTCATTTAAGAAATTACCTATATCAGAAATCATTTAAGAAATTACCTATTTCAGAAATCATTTCAGAAATAATTTCAGATATTAATTATTTCAAAAATCATTTCAAAAATACCATTTCAGAAATCATTTCAGAAATAATTTCAGATATTAATTATTTCAAAAATCATTTCAAAAATACCATTTCAAAAATACCATTTCAAAAATTCTTTCAAAAATACCATTTCAAAAATCATTTCAAAAATCATTTCAGAAATCATTTATAAAATAACCTATTTCAGAAATCATTTCAGAAATTACCTATTTCAGAAATCGTTTCAGAAATCATTTAAGAAATTACCTATTTCAGAAATCATTTCAGAAATTACCTATTCCAGAAATCATTTCAGAAATTACCTATTTCAGAAATCGTTTCAGAAATCATTTAAGAAATTACCTATTTCAGAAATCATTTCAGAAATCATTTCAGAAATCATTTCAGAAATCATTTAAGAAATTACCTATTTCAGAAATCATTTCAGAAATACCATTTCAAAAATCGATTCAAAAATACCATTTCAAAAATGATTTCAGAAATGCCATTTCAAAAATTATTTCAGAAATTACCTATATCAGAAGTCATTTAAGAAATTACCTATATCAGAAATCATTTAAGAAATTACCTATTTCAGAAATCATTTCAGAAATAATTTCAGATATTAATTATTTCAAAAATCATTTCAAAAATCATTTCAAAATACCATTTCAAAAATCATTTCAAAAATACCATTTCAAAAATCATTTCAAAAATACCATTTCAAAAATCATTTCAAAAATCATTTCAGAAATCATTTCAGAAATACCATTTCAAAAATCATTTCAAAAATCATTTCAGAAATCATTTAAGAAATTACCTATTTCAGAAATCATTTCAGAAATTATCTAAGAAATTACCTATTTCAGAAATCATTTAAGAAATTATCTATTTCAGAAATCATTTCAGAAATTACCTATTTCAGAAATCATCTCAGAAATACCATTTCAAAAGTCATTTCAAAAATACCATTTCAAAAATCATTTCAAAAATCATTTCAAAAATCATTTCAAAAATACCATTTCAAAAATCATTCCAGGAATTATTTATTTCAGAAATCATTTCAGAACTACCATTTCAAAAATCATTTCAGAACTACCATTTCAAAAATCATTTCAAAAATACCATTTCAAAAATACGATTTCAAAAAGACCATTTCAAAAATCATTTCAAAAATACCATTTCAAAAATCATTTCAGAAATTACCTATTTCAAAAACTATTTCAAAAATACCATTTCAAAAATCATTTCAAAAATACCATTTCAAAAATCAATTCAAAATTACCATTTCAAAAATCACTTCAAAATTACCATTTCAAAAATCATTTCAAAAATACCATTTCAAAATTCATTTCAGCAATTACCGATTCCAGAAATCATTTAAGAAATTACCTTTTTCAGAAATAGGTAATTTCTTAAATCATTTCAGAAATTACCTATTTCAGAAATCATTTAAGAAATTACCTATTTCAGAAATCATTTCAGAAATTATCTATTTCAGAAATCATTTCAGAAATTACCTATTTCAGAAATCATTTCAGAAATTACCTATTTCAGAAATCATTTCAGAAATTACCTATTTCAGAAATCATTTCAGAAATCATTTCAGAAATTACCTATTTCAGAAATCATTTCAGAAATTATCTATTTCAGAAATCATTTAAGAAATTACCTATTTCAGAACTTATTTCAGAAATTATCTGCAGGCAAATTTAGAGCATCGCCTGAACGCTTAGCATTACTACGGGCAAGTAAGGAGCATCGCCTGAACAACTAGCATTACTGCAGGCAAGTAAGGAGCATCGCCTGAACACTTATCAGTACAGCAGGCAAGTTAACAACATTGCCTGAGCACTTATCAGAACTGCAGGCAACGAAGGAGCATCTCCTGAGTACTTATCAGAACTGCAGGCAAGTAAGGAGCATCTCCTGAGTACTTATCAGTACTGCAGGCAGATTAAGAGAATCATCTGAGCATTTGCTAACGCCCTTAACACAGAAATATGGTACAAATGTCAGTTCCTCATCTTCTTGAAATGCATTCATTCTAAAATGTTCTTTAGAATAGAACCATTCAGAATGTATAAGGCACTAAAATGAATTAGAATATTACTCTATTCAAAACCTCCTTACGCGCTTAAAATTTTAACTTTATTAAAATGTACAATCAATCATATATGTCATCGTGTTGATCAATT